>WEIV01010643.1:41128-66341 GCA_013390005.1 Calyptomena viridis | reverse complement strand
AATGGATGGAGAGCAGCCCTGAGAATGAGGAGTTTGGGTGTTGGTAGATGAGAGGCTAGACATGCTCTGGCAATGGGCACTTCTTTCAGCCTGGAAATCCAACTGTGTCCTGATGAAGTTGATGAAGTTATGCTTCATAGACCATTTTGTGAAAATAAAACATTACATGTCTGCTCGGAGTTCATAGCAGGCAGAATAAAAAGTACAAATAAGACAAGATTTTTACTCATATTTCCTCTTATTCATGCAATGTCCTCTTCTTGAAAACCCTATAAACCTCATCTCCGGTGAGGGAGAAGTTTGCTCTGCTGCAACTGCATCAGTTGATGGGTTATTTTTTCTCCCAGTTAGCACAACTGTACTGCTGGATCCTACCTTTGAAACAGAGCTCAGATCCTGCTACTTGCATGGCAGTGGCAAGATGCATTTCACTGCAGGTCCAAAACACATGGACTTATCCAGCAATAATCCCTACATGGCTCTGACAGAGAGCTGTGGATTTCTGTGGCTGTATCGTTCCTGATACATGAGCTAATCTAAATGCATTCCATGTGAGAAATGTTTAGCCAGTGAATGTAGTTTTATATTGTTTCCAATAGGAGAGATGTTGATCTGTCACAGTTTAAAGGGTATAAATGTGAGTAGCTGTAATGCAGAGAGTATGGATTTTCCACCCAGCACCCTGTGCAGTCAGGGAATAAATATTTCTTCTACATATCTATCTATCTATCTATCTATCTATCTATCTATCTATCTATCTATCTATCTATCTATCTATCTATCTTCTTGAACTCTGGATAGAATCCAGATTTGGGACAACACTGACTGAAGTGGAGAAGTAGCATCAGGGCTGTTCTCACATATACACCCCCCAGACATCACTGAGAACAGAATCTCAGCTCAGCTCCATGCTGCTAGTCCAGCACTTTCATTTAAAGGTCATGGATGAGATATAAAAGTCTTGAAATCCTCACTGGAGCTTTATTCCCTCGTGTCTATCAGTAAAGAGTTTTATCCTGTCCTTATTTGGACTTATCTCTCTGCAGTGACCCTTTCACTTGAACTCCTTGTACTGAGATTGAAGAAAATAACATAAATGTGGAATTTGAAAAAAAAATTACATTAAAAAAATCAGACATATTCCTTCCCTTTCTACAGTATGTAAGAGTATATTTGCTTAATTTTATCAAGAATTATTAATTCTAAAAAGCATTTTAAAAGATTGCACAGGATTTTCTATAGAAACTGATAGACTAAACAAAAGCCTATATACCAGGGTGATGCAGAGCTGCAGATCTGTCTGAGCACAGCTGCATTAGCACACAGACCTTCCCTTTCCACTCTCATTAATATTTCAGTCTTTCCACAGTGAATAAATATTCTTGTGAGGCATAGTGATGTGCCAGGGCCTCCTTTGAGGACTGAAATAGCAGTCTTCCCATTCAAAGTCTGGTCTGATTTCTCAAAAGGAGGAAAAAAAAAAGCAAGATATCAAAAACTGAACCACCATTGTATCTTCAGAAAGCTTCTGTCAAACTTTGAGAGCATGAAGGAAAAGTTCCCCACTGCACAGGGGGAAATGGTGTGAATTTCCTATCTTTGCTATAGTCAATTTAGCGATAACCACAGATACACTGACCTGAAGTGACTACCCAGCAATATCAAATTACCCTTAATTGACGGCCTTATCCCAGTGGCTTACAAAAATGTCTCCTTGGAATGTTTCCAGACATGCCAGAGATGCTGGCCAGCAAAGTCTCCAAAATAGTCCTCAGTTAGGAACTCCCAAACTTCACACACAAACCAAATCACGTCACAAACACTTTTCTACATTCCCTTGATCAGTCATGACCTCCCTCTTTCGCCATGATTAGGAGGAAAAGTCTCTTTTAAAACAAAATGTATACAGTCTTCAAACAAACAGAATCTGACACAGGAGAGAAATGGGTGAATGCTGTGACTGCTCCTTCATAAATATCAACAACACATGGCTTTAAGCAGCATCAGTGCACAAACAGGAATGATTCTTGTACACCATGCTGTCATTACCTTTGGGAAATTATCTGAAAGCTTAAGTTTGCTCTGATCTAGGTGTCCTGGCGCTGATAGGTGCATAGCTAAGGCCAGTACCTTGTGGCTTCTGGAATACACAGTTGTGTTCTTGTCCCCCTCTGCCCAGGTTACCTTCTGCCAAAGGTTATCACTCCTGCAACACGCTGTGCTTGTACATCAGCAGTGACAGATCACAGCCCAGCTTCATGTGAACGCATCAGGGAACTGTGTCTGGGGCTCTGGTTGCCCTCTTGTGAATTGCGATAGCCAGGGTGCAGAGCTGCCCCTCCTTTCCCTGACTCTGCTACAAATAGACACAACCTTTAACGATGGATAGGACAAGCAGCAAAGGGAAATAAGTAAGTGCCACAGCTAGAGCCAGAGCTTCAGCTCGGATGAGTCAGCAGAGCCCCAGCTGTACCAGCTACAGAGCTGGCTTTCTTTTTCCATTTACAGACTGCAAGCCAAAGCACAAAGAAAAATTTCCCAAGTGCTTGTCATCATTAGAGTTGGAGTGAAACAATTAAATCTAAAGCTTTGTGTGAAAAGATGCAGCAAGTGCCTTCCCTCCCTACTCCATGGTGTTGAAGAGGTCCACCAGCACTAGGACCTTTTTCAAGAATCATCTGTGTGCAGGAGTGTGACCTTTTCCCTCCTGGCAGTACCTCAGATGTTGTTACCATTATAGTATTTCAATGCTGCTAAACAATGCTTGCAAACATCTATTTAATCTCTCAGTAGTTCCACCAAATGTTATGTAATCTTTTAAATCTTTCTTTCCCTGATCAAACACACAGATAGGTTTTTTGCTTACTACTACTTTCTAGAAATGTGTCTTCATTGTACAAATGCATTTAAATGCATTTATAGCTAAAGAGGGTGGTGGTTTATTTGTTGATTCTTGACACCAATTTTTCACTTATCTCATGAATGTGACCTAAATACCCTAAAATAAAGATACTGAGTGAATGCTGGAAACACAGGCTCTGAAATACATGCAAGACTGAAATTCGTCTGCATATGCTTTTGTAGGAACAAAGCAAAAATCTATCTTAGTAGGAGTCAGTTTTGTCAGAAAAAGACAAAGATAGGCCAAAATAATTACATATCTTATTCACGACAAAGATCACAGTCAGTGATTTGTTAATATTAATCAGCTTTATCACTGCTTAATGTTAAGAATTAGTATCTTACTGAATACCTGGGCAATCACAGAGGATTTTTTTTAAATCCCAACGTTTTCTAGCTTTTTCAATCTTGTCTTATAAAATGGGATACCTCCTCACTCATCTTCAGAGAATGGGATATAGAGTAAGAAGAGCCTTGTGGAGCTTGAAAAGCTAATTTATACCTTCCCTCTCCAGACTCTTGCTAACAATAAATGGCTGTACAAGAGATGATGTGCCCTAGTATCTCTTAGCTCATTATAGATCACATCCACTACATATTGTTCCAATGCTTTCTAAAGAAGAGTTCTGCTGATGCAAACTTAATGTTTTTCACAGTGAGGAGATTCACTAAACTACTTTCAAAAATTAATTTTCTTTCTTATTTAATGAAAACCAAATTAATTGTGTGCATATTTATATATTGCAACCCCTATGGTTTTTAGAAAAATATAAACCACGAACAAAATGAAGAGACATTCTGGGGTATTTCTTTATCAGAGTGCTAAATAAGCCTCCGTAATTCTCAGAGTCTAAGCAAAAGCACAGTCAAACCATTCTTTCTCCTGACCATCAAGTCCATCAGCCCCATCTGAGGTTGGTAGGAGTCAAGGAAAATATAAAAGTAGCAAAAATGAGGATTCCCAAGAAAATAAATAGTAAAATCATAAGGGCAAACTTATTTTCTGTTCCAGGGTCGTGCTAGAATCTGGTGCCGTGTTCCCAGATGGGATGTCTCCCAGGTAAAGTCTCCATCCATCACTCAAGGAAGCTGAAACAAATAAGTCCTCCCACCATTGGCTCTTTTCATCATCAGTTTATTGAGGTCAGAGTAAAAGCCATTTGAATGCCCTTTGCTATCTGTAGGGCAAGGGGGAAGCAGTGTTCACTGTAAATAGTCCTTTTGTTGGTTTACTTCAATACAAGTTTCTCCAAATGAAGAAAAATGAGATGGAAAATAACTAGACAGCAGGTCTGCTTGCTTCTGTGTCATGTATAAGAGACCTGTTAAAAATCCTGGGCCATTCTCTTGGCAGTGCAGAACCTAGCCACTGATACATGTCACTAGACCCCGAGGTGGCAGTAAACTCTCCCTATCTACCATACCATTTGGACTGGGATAGAACACTTCTTTCCTGCCAGGGGGAAATGAGGGGTTTAATCACACTGCTGCAGGGGGTAACACACATAAGTGGCAAGTTGCATGTCATGCTGCAGGACAGATGAACTGCAGTTGATGCCACTCTAAGATGGGGGAGAGGGGGTAGAAGAACAAATGTAGCTGTAGATTTATACAATGACCAAAAATGTTGTGATGTGGGATGGAGCAGGATCTGCTGCAGGCCAATAAAATCCATGTGCCCTCATGATGGAAGAAAGCAATCATTCAGTGCCTGTAATGCTGTGACACTCAAGAAGCAAAGGCATAAATAATTTGTGTTTGAAATGAAAGAAGATTTAGGGAGGCAGCCTGGAATAAGTCAAGTAGTATTTTAGTTCAGGGTCAAATGTTTCTTCTTCTCACTTAAAATCAGAATCAGTCTTACAAACACAGTTAGCAAGAAAATATTTTCTTTGTCACTAGTTCTGCCACATCAAAAGAATTGCCAGGATTTGGGATTTAATTTGGCTGTATCTAGACAGCAGAGCATATGCTGCGCTACTTCCTGCCTGGCATGTCTGCCTACCAGTGCTTCCTCCTCCCTTGCACACTGGATTTTCCCTCCAGTGAGAAGGAGGCAGTGCTGGACATCACATCTTAGGCCTGGTCATTTGCATCACTAAAATTACCTGTAAAGTGTCCCCAGGAAAAGAAACACTTCAAAACTGGTTGAGGGACAGCACTGTCTCAGCTGAATTTTGTGCTAATGGCAAGAGGAAGGAAAAGAAATAAAACACAATGAGCAAACAGCATGTGCAAATGAAAACTTCACAGGATTATAACCACTCTGTCAATGGACTGGGGACCATCAAGATTTATTAGCATGCCTCAGTAACAACAGTTAACAGGTATATGTGGATTAAGAAAGCACAATCATGTCAGAATACAACAGAAAGATCGAAAATGTTAGCTTCCACTCTCTGAAAAGACCCTTTCAGCTATCAGCTAATAAATGCAAAGGACTGACTGATAGAAAGAGCTAAAACCTAAGGTATAACTGATAGACTTTTTTTTTTTTGTTTGTTTGTTTGGTTTTTTTTGTTTTTTTGAGGTGATGATAGCTGGTAAAGAAAATAATGAGGCAACATACGAACCGAGACAGTGTAGCACTGTTGCAGCCACGCCACAGTGAAGGCCAAAGGTAGTGGTGCTCCATTCTAAAAGAGCATTGGTATTTTGGCTACAGAAAGCTTTTCAGTACACACATTATGTCATAGTCTTAAAAAGGTTAACAGTCTTTCCTAAAACTGCAGTCACACAAGACAGTAACTTTCACAGATCAGAGTGTTTTAGGAAAGGTTTTCCTGACATATTTTCTGTGCATTATCTGAATGCAGTTAGCAAGCATGTGAGAAAAATGCAGCACATGGAAAATCTGTTGCTGCCAGGAAAGATCAGCTTTTGATATGCTGGCTTTAAATGGCAAAACTTAGAATAGACAAAGGATAGACAATATCTTTCCAGTTTTGAAGGAACTTGATTTTAAAAAGATAAGCAAATGTGATAAGTGATGTAAGTGATAAGCAAATGCAAGTGTGTTATTTTCTTTTTGGGATCAGATTAAACACCTAAGGGGGATAATATCTATTAATAGTTGTGTATCATCCCACCCATGTTGCTGCAATACAGAACAAACATTCTGAGACACAGAAGCTCCAAAGCTGACCTTCAGTTGCCATAAATTATTCCAATATAATCAGAGGTACACACAGATTAGCATTGGTGAGCAACTGTTAACTCAAGAAACCATTGAAGAGATCCAGACTAAACTGTGATGTATACAACATAAATTGTGCTTGGACGCAAAGCAAATACTTCAATTAAAAACATTAACATGGAACACTCCACAGAGTGGTGGCGCCTTTTTATTGCTGCTTCTTGACAGATCATTCACTGCACAATGTTCTCTATAAATTACATAACAACAAATAGAAAAGCCTCTGGAAAAGGTGGAATCCGACCAGTAGAAAACCATTTGAGGCACAGGGGCCTGCAGTCTTGCTAACTAGCCACATGGCCAAGTTTCCTGCAGCTAATGATACTGTTCTGCTAATCCCCATCTTGCCCACTTGTATTTTTGGCCTTTTAAAATTTGATAGATGAAAATTAAAATTAAGCAACAAACACATCAAGTAATTTAAACACATCAAACAGTATATTCTTCTCTCTTAAGTCAATACCTGGGGATTTTCTTTTGCCCTTCTGGTTCCCTCAGGATTTACTGGCCTAATCCATATGATCTTGTGACTTCACTGGGTGCTTCACAACATATGCCTGATAATGCAGGTATCCTATATTAGTGGAGCAATTGGTTTTCCATTATGAAATATCCCATGGAATGTGGCAAGCATGCCGCTGTGCCAAAACCATGTGCATGATTTTCCTATACCACCCATACTAGTTTCACTGATTACTCACTTCCTTAGCTACAAAAACACATAGCAAGTTTCTTCAGGCTCAAATATCTGCACACAAACCATTTGAGCAAAGATATTTCCATTCACTCACACTTCAGTTGCTGTGATTGACATTTTAAACCTACCTTAAATAAACAAAACTTAATTACAGAAAGTACCAGGTTAACAAATTGAATTACACATGCCCAACTGTATATTACATTCCTCCATACTGTATCTTGTACTGTTGTTTGCTGCACAGTCTAAATGGATATACAATTCCCTTTTCACCTATGCTTTATCCTTTTCTTCTTACAATTTCAGTATCAAGCTGACATTGTCCTTCTCATGCAGGCACATATCCTCTTCTTCTCTGAGCAGCTTTTTAAGGTAGATCTTTGTGTGCAAAAAGATCCTCTTGGTGCACCATTCATTTGTTGACATTGTCAAAGCAAGTAAAAGATGGGTTAATTTTAACAACAAAACAATGCTAGAAAGGGACAACTTCTTTTTTTTTTTAGATCCTCTCCAATACTATGCACCTCTTACTTAATGCACCGTGGAATGTTTAAAATGCAAACTCCTCTTTAATATGTCAGTGTGCACAGATAATATTTTGAATTGAGGATGATTTATACATAAAAAGAGTGAAAGTTATCCTAAAAGCTTGAATTATGTGTTGCATTTGCTAAAGTAATTGCAAGCTTTATGAGGTATCTGTTGTGAAGAACTAAACCTACATATTTGCACCAGTGAGGAATCTGTGCAATGGTTTGAAATACGCACCCAACAGACTCTTTTCCTTCCTCTGTCTACTCTTCTTTTGAAAACAGGCATCAATACTTCAATCCTTCTCCACAGCAAATATTGTAAATCTATAGTATTAATACAATAACCAAAACCACTAAAGTTTTTAAAGCCAATAAACTGGCTAACATCCATACAGGCTGATGAATCAGCAACTTCAAAACTTGTTATCCTACCAGTCATAAATCCTTATCAAATAATATGGATCTTTTCTGGCATCACTAAAAGATGAACTGTAATATACATTGCATAAAATCAACAAGGAATACACAACAATATAGTCAGTATATATTAATTTAATAGTTGTTACTTTCAAGCATAACATCAGTATTCTTGCTATATAGAACATACTAGACAGCCAGACATATGCAATATAAAGGTTATAGCTTTATTGAATAAATGAAGTAAATTCTGTGAAACAAATACTTTCATGTAGTCAAAAGGGAACTTGACATATTTCCCACTGCAGCAGTTACAGGTAGTTGCAGGTATCTTTAGTTTCCATTCTTCTGCACTTTTTCTGTATTTCTAAATATAAAGGATTAGGGGTGGCCAAAGAAACAGTGAATAAGCACATTCAAAAGCTGCATTTTAAGGCTTAGAATTTTACACAAAACCCCCCACAAACTTGACTGAAAATCCTGTTTGTGTGTAAGAAGTAATTCTCTTACAATAATGTCTTTTTTTTTAAAGTGAGGCTATAATTTCAGTTCTGCCTCAGCACCTCAGCAATGGATTCAGCTTGGCAGCAGTCACCTCACAGACTGTTTGAAAGCTTCTTCAGCACAACATTAACATTCAAAAAAAAAAACCCCAAACAAAAAACCCTCCAGGATATTTCCTTTTTTTTTTTTTGGAAATGCAAAGCCTTTTGGGAAATGCGAAACCTTTGCAAAATCAGACCTAATATCTCTCAGTGCTTCTCTCTTCTGGTGTATTGATTGTTGTCAGTAATTTGCCTGTTTAACTGCAATTAACACAACTTTTATCAGTCAAGCTGAATACTGATTACAATTTGTAATCTTTAGCCAAACACCTTAATCTTTTACAGGTCTTAAAATGTAGTAGATTATATGAATGCCAGTGGTGTACCTTCTTTAGAAAATAGGCTGGCTATGCAATGGGAGAGAGATAATCAGTAACATTTTGCTGCTTAACTTCTGAACTTCTATCTAGGTATTTTTGCCCTGGGAGTTATAATTGTTTCCGCATCCTAAAGCTGCCCTGGATATAGCTGCTTTTGATTTTGAGGGGAAAATATCTATCTAAAGGAAGAAGGTCCTTGTTTTCCTTTCCCGTGAGAAAAATGAAGTCAGTTTTAGAATGCCAGTCAGATAGGCTGATTAAAAAATATGAGGGCTTTTTGGGGGGTTGTTTTTCTGAAAATTTCTACTTAAAAGGAAGCAGATACATATACACACACAGAGATCCTAAACCATGTTAGTTTTGTCATTTGTCTTGTTCTCTTACAGAGTACTTCAGTTTTCAGACATTCTGTATTTTCATGGACCAAAAAAAAGAAAAAAAGGATATGGGATATTATTCTCCTCTCATATTTCTTTCAGGCTTCATGTATGGATTATAGATTTGAAGAATTCACGAGAATTCACAAGAGCTCCCAAGAATTATCCTCCTTTCCTTGCTCCATAAGGATTTTCCTGTGGAAGCATCTTTTACTTTTAAACATTAACTCTGTCAGCTGCATTGTAGTTGTCAGGGTCAACCTTGTGGACCGTGGGACCGTGGTTTCCTGGATGTAATAGGACAAAGTATGCTTGCAGAGATGATGCAGAGCTGCCACCCTGATTGCCACAATGCAGACACGGCCATTTCATGGACAACCACCACCCCTGTGGGTGGTCTGTCTTGAAACCATTTGCAGCCTGACTTTTCCTGCTTTATACAATTATAAACAAAGAGGAAAGCACCTCCTCTTGCCGGCACACAAAAACTTCCAGGGCTCCCTCAGAACCTTGTCATTTGCAGGAAAGGCAGGTAAGAAGGGCTATCCAGGGACCTTGGCACATTTTCTGAGTGAAGGTGACTATTATTTCAGTTGCCAGCCTGTGTCTTTGCAGAGCAGTTACACAAGTATACACTTCAGAATGAACCATGAGACAGTCTGCCACATGAATTCATTAAGCTCACATGAGAGCATGTCTCTGTCTCTGCAGAAAAGCATTTCAGGAAGGATTTCTGAGTTCCTTGTTCTCCTTCTGTGCCCTCTGACTCTCTCAGGATCTGTTTCTCTACATGAGCTTTAAAAAAGGTGTTCTAGGGCCCCATTGCTATAGAAAGCAACTCCTCGAAGGATAATTGACAAGGTTTAGTAACCCCTCCTTGCCTTGAAGATTTATGACAAGACTTGACAAAAGATGCTGTACTACATTCCCAGAAGATTTCTGGCATAGAGGTTTCATAACATCTGACAGAAGCTTTATATTTTGCCTTTAAGTACTCCCAAATCACACAAAGTCTTAGAGACTCAGTAGCATGTTGCTGCAGCACCACTGCTCTGTGATTTAGGCAAGCTGGTATTCCTTCTGGGAGTATCTTTTTGTCATGAAGAACCTCTTTATCACATACTTCCCTTTAAACAATTCTCATTGTGATAAAGTTCTCATCCACTCAGTTCTAAGATACTGAGCAAGTCTGCAGGAAAAGAAGGCATGATTCATTTTTTTAGAAAAAAACAGTCATAAGACTGGAAATCTATAAATCCAGCAACGAGGGAACTCCCATGGAAAGGGAGAGTTTTTCCTAAATCTTTATGTGCATTTTATATTAAATAACTATTAGATTAAAAAAAAACATAAATAATCCTGGGAACCAGCTGTTAACATGTAAAAGGTAGATGCTGCTGCAACACTGGGTGAGTTGGATATCAGAGAAGGGACACGCAGTGCTTTCCCAGGATCTGGTCCCAGTAAGGTTAAAGCAGGAGCCAGAAAATAAGTGGAAAAGCCTTGAGGTGCCTCTGGTTAGAGAGTGACAGGAAAACAGACTAGTGAGCTCAAGCAGTTGTTAGCCATGGAGTGTTTTGGATCTCAGTTTCAGAGATCCATTCATGGATTAATGTTCCTACAGTCCCCTTAATGTTGCTTTAGGCTAAAGCTTTTGGGAGTGACATTTGGGTTTAACAGATGCTACAGGGTCAGTTCTTGCAGGGCATCATATCCTGGCTTTCAATCCCAGAGACAGCAAACTCCAAGTGCTTTACATATGGCTTTGAATGAAAATAATGCAAAATGCTGCAATAAATATCAGAAAACATCCATATCTCAGGTAATTTCTTACAGCACTGGTAATGGGATAAATTTGCATCTCCAGCTATTTAACCGAAAAGCTCCTTTTGTGCTCTTCAAAGAAGGCTTTTTTCTCAGCCAATATAATTAAAATACTTTCCATGGCCTTGACTTGCTTTGCTATAAAGTTGTGTTTCATACTTTTTTTTGAAAATGGAGACTTGGAGATAATTTAGATCCCCTTCATTTCCAAAATCTAGATCTGCTGTAAGTCCTGGTTCGGTTCTGGTCCAGATTCCACCCCGGCTAGGCTTAGGACACCAACCAGGAGGCTCTGCAGCATGCGTTTGGGGCGATCCCAGCAACAGGCTCCCTTTCAGCAGTCTGGCTAGGTATCGCCTACTGAGAAGGCAGGCTGAGCTCCAGCCTTGCCAGCACAGTCCAGGAAAGCAGCGATGGGGAGTAAAAAGGTACAAGCAGCTCTTGCTGTAGATGTATTTTGAGTTTATTGCCCCTCTGCTGCCTGCATGGCATCAGAGGAGGTCTAATCCCAAGGGGAGTCCACAAACAAAAGCCACATGACTTCTTGTTTGATAGGTTTATAAAGGGGTCAGAATTTCTGGGAGGGGAAAGGGAATAGCCAATGGGAAGGAGGGGTAGGAGTGGTTTAGGGAGGAGTAGGAGTGGTTTAGGGAGGGGTCACGCCCATAGCAGGAGGTTCTGGGCTTACAAACTTGGGGGCAGGTGGGAGGGGTGAGATAGGGTTACATTTGAGGGTGGATACAACTTTAGAACAAACCAACTGGGTGTGGGAAACAGGGGTAACGGAGCATTCCAACAGGGAATAACAGAAGCGTATATTATTAATATATAACATAGAAATAAATACAAAGTATAAACCGCTACATTTATCCATTTCAAACAGCATAAATACAGGCAGCCTTTCAGGAAAGAAAACCTGTGATTTTGCTTAAAATCAATCCTTAGACATTCACCGCAACTTAAGAGACACTACTGCCAACTTTTTTGTGCGTTTCTATTTTTGTCTGATCACAGACCTGTTACATTTGTATGCTGGAGGTGGGAGCACTGAATTGCTGCTTCCCACTCATAGAACCTGTGGCACCATCCCACTTGCAGGTCCTCTGTCACCACACTCAGACAGAGAGGAAAAGACCACGAACTGCTTTTCCCTGAAGAGGCTACTCTCACAGATGTTTTTACTGAGCTGCCCCAACCCTCATGGCCAACGCCAAGACCAGACTTTCTGTGTCAGGCTGGTGGATACAAAAACCCAGGTAATTTAGTCCATAGGTCATCATTTCAGGTGCATAACGTGCTACATCTTTCTCTTTCCTTGCAGATGGCTTCAATTGCCACCGACATCTGGAGGCATCCTTTCCTGTGATGTGTGTTTGGCTGGAAGTATGAGTTGATTCTGGCAGGTGCTGTGAACATCCTGACCCCCAGCACAGGGTCGGATCGGGCATCTCTCAGAGAACATGGACATTCCCATCCCTGCTTTTCCTCCCAGGCCTCTGGCACTCCCTCACCTCCACCACAACACACATTTTGAAAAATAAACCCACTTCCTACACTTCTGTGTCCCCTCTGAGTCAAACACACTCCGTTTGCAGTGTAACTCCATTGCTTTTCTTGTTTTGTGAATGCATGGAGTTTTCTTTGGCAGGCATGTGAAGGTGCATCAGTAGCTCCCTTCACATAGGCCATTCAAAATAACAATGTTTAGACACTATCTGAGAGTAGTAGGCAAACAATATGACTCCTAACTTCTTATTTGTAGAACTATCTGGATCAAACATAACTTTTACGGTAACCCCAGAAGAAGACTGACATGACACAACCTGTTTCGCTGCTTTGTCTATTCAGCACACTTCTGCACTGGAATTTCATCTCTGTGATCCAGATATCATTCAGCATTTTCCACAGCAGTTGCTTGAGCTCTCGCACATATATTCAGTTTGCCACATTAAAACTTTCTTCTGTGGGACCAAAAAAACCGGAAACAAAAAAAACCTTAAGCTTTTCTAAAGGATGCCTCAGACAAGAGCAAGTATCTACCACTGCCAGGGCAAACTGTGAAGGGTGAAATATTGGGGAGATTAAAATGTTCAAGAGTCTGAGGCAAAAGTCATATTATAATGGAGATTTACTTTGGAGACTGTGTAGTTTCCCTGCTCTCCTAACAGAAGTGGTCATCTCATGTTTGCATCTACTGCTGTAAATTTCTCCCCTGCCAGGGCACAAACTGGAGAGCCTGGGATTCTGGCTTGGCCAGAGAAAGACATTAGGGATTTTGTTTTGCACTCAGTGTAAATATCATTCATATTCTGATGGTCAATGTTGATGTAGGGTTATATGCTCCTAATCTATGGTGACTTCTAAAACTTGGCTGAGAACAAGGTGAAAACAGCAAATGTTGGGGCAAGGAGGGCTGTTTTATCTCTCTGGAGAAGGAAGGCATTCTCTGGAAG
Source organism: Calyptomena viridis (assembly GCA_013390005.1). Taxonomy (NCBI): domain Eukaryota; kingdom Metazoa; phylum Chordata; class Aves; order Passeriformes; family Eurylaimidae; genus Calyptomena; species Calyptomena viridis. The sequence goes on along the minus strand of WEIV01010643.1, from coordinate 53,018 downwards.
TATCTAAAGCATCACTGTGATATAGGTAGCTTTAAATAAAGCTTTCATATTCCTATTTGTGTGTTTTACTTGTATGCAACTGTGCCACATGGAGCCCATTTCAGACTCCTCTCAAGCCTCTCCACTATGGTTTTGTCACAGAGGATGACAAATCCCATCCTGCTTGGAACTTCTTGGAAGTGCACATTGAATCACTCACCTCGTCCTGACATTGAAGGGTATCAGCCACAGCAGAGTGCAGTGTGATGCCTATGAGGTGCCATATGCCATCACCTTAAACCAGATGTGGCATTTGTTTTTCTCTACCTCCCAATTTTGTCTCAATGCAGCTTAGATGTGACACCTAACATAATCTGACAGCAATTCTGCTGCCAAAACACAAAGATCTGTAAAAACTTCTCTTCTGATGGTTGATTTATGCAGGCAGCTGTGTAAAATTCGGGTCATGTTTGCACATATTACATATTCTGTGACTGGCAGCTCCAGAAAAACACTGATTTAAGCTTATACTTTGCATGGACACAAAAGAATAAAAGTGTAGAGACAATTCTATCTTTAATCCACAGACTTACCGATAATTAAACAAGCAATGTGCAATTTTATTACTGTAATGCTAAAGATTAAGAGATTGAATTAGGATGCCTTCCAAAAGACCTCACTGCATTATATGGGAATTGTGATTTGGTATGATAGAGTTCAGTAATGTCAGCCAAGACATATTTTATGTCTAAGTCTCATTAAAATAACCCCAGAATAACATCACTGAACAGATTTTAGTAAGAAATTATAAACACCACCTAATATTCACATTCCTGTATCAGTTAGCTTGTCTTAAAAGTCACCTCAGAACAACAACAAGAGCTTTGGAATAATGAGTATGAAGAGACATATGAAAGCTTAATGAGCAGGCTGCTGGCTTTCTTCCTGTTTGATTTTGCCCTGACTTTCAATAACTTTGTAGAACTGAGAGCAACTGTTGAGAAGTGAGATAGGATTGTCTCAGCAGAAAGGTTGAGTGTTCCAGTAGTACAGATGCTGAACTTTAGAGCAATTTGAAATGATGAGTATGTTTTTCCCTTTCAAGGCTCCTGCTTCCTTCACAAAAGCTGCCCCTTTACACAATGATGTCATCATTTGAGACTGCGTCATGAAAGGAAGAGGTAGATCCCTTAAATAAACCCATACAGATAAAATTTATATACAATGTGCTACTGAATTTCAGAGGAGGAAGGTGTTAATGCCCAAGTGATTCTTATCCACTGTTTTGGTTATATTAGGGCCTTAAAGGAATGAAAGTCATCCTGCTGACCAACCCAGAAATGGCAAATGTGACAGTGCTTTTTCATTAAAAACTCACAGAAATTCCATGATTTACACACCCAGCAATGCAACAGCTCACACTGACACAGCCAAAATGGGACTTTTGTACCCACAGTTAACTGTTGCCATTGATCTAATGTCACATACAAATGTAACAGAATATAACATCAGGTAATTTAAGAAAATGTTCATAAAAGCAGTTATTTAACTTACAGAATTGGCCATTGGAATGGGTGCTGCCCAGGGAGGTGGTGGAGTCACCTGGTAGTGTTTAAAAAAGGACTGGATGTGGCACTTAGTGCCATGGTTTAGTTGATGAGATGGTGTTAGGTAACAGGTTGAACTTGATTATCTCAGAGGTTTTTTCCAACATAGTTAATTCTGTAATTCTGTGACTCTGTAACTCTGTGACTTGCACAAAGGCTGCAAATATTTCGAATATGAGCACAAAGATTTCATGAGACAAAAGATTAGTTAAGCAATTCTCTTTTCCAAATAGAGTAATAACTAGCATATCATAACTCTACTTCTTACTGTCTTGTCTCATGGAATTTATAGTCCTCCAAAACTAAAACTAGTCTCCTCAATAAAAGCTAAAAGCATGTGAGCCCACATAAAGAAAATGCACAGACAGAGCTATTTACCACTGATTTACATGACCACTATTTACACTCAAGATAAATTCACAGTTTCCATGACTGGGGCAACTGACTTAATTCTATTTTAAAAGGTAGTAACAAATGTAACGGGTTTTCTTTGAAAGGCCCTTTGCACATCACTTAAAATTAATCTGAAGGATTCTGTATTAAAGGGACCACGCTCTTAAATTGTGACAAGCAAGGGAAAAGTATGCCAGGTCCTCAAAGGTGCATTGTAAAAGATATTTTGAAAGCAGGAAAGGTTCACTATATACTACTACATATTTTAATGTTAACAGATTTTTCATTTACTAATAGAAATACACTAAAATTTTATCATTATTACCTTGAATCATATTGTAACTCCTGATAGATTAATAAAACCCATCTACATTCTTATTTTGAAAAGCAACTGTTTATACAGCCTTCACTTTGCTTAGGCTGGTATTAAAAAATCAGCAATGAACTCAAATTACACATTCTTTCTCACCTTTTTCCTTTGCTTTGAAGCATTAATGAAAACCCACTAAAACTATAAACAGAATCTAAGTTACTGCAGACTGCTTTTGGACAAGCAGCAATGAAAAGAAGTTCTCCGCCCTTTCCACTCCCTTGTATAATCTCATCGAGGTTGTCCATATTTTGGTACTTCCACTGCAGCCACAAGGAACTAAGGACTTTTTCTCCTGGAAAAATCTGTAGCCAGCCACTTATCTCCTTCTTGCTTTATCACTACTTCTTGCTTTGAGAGAGACATTTCACACTGCAGCAAAGTCAGTGTGTGACAAAAAGGAACAAACCCACCCCCACCACACCCTGCAGCTCCAAAGGCTGTCACCACTCCCTCTGCATCAGACACAGCTGTTGTGCAACTGCAGCATAAACCGGGTATGGAAAACGCATCTGAGAAATGAAAAACAAAAGAAAACAAAGAAGTTACCACCAGAGCAGTTAGCATCTGGAGAAATGGGCACAGAGGGAAGACAGAAGAGCAGAACTACCTCTTTCAGCAGCAGGTTATTAAGAAATTGGCTTAGGATGCAGCTTGAAAGTGCATCCTAAGCCTTCGTGCAGAGCTGGAGAGGAAAATGATTGTGCAGTCACCTCTTCTTAGAAACAGACGAAGAGATTAAAACAGATGGAAGGATACACGGGTGTGCCAGATCTGCAGTGGGATTGCAGCAGATCCAGGTTGAAAGGGAGCTGGTTGCAGACAAATGGGGTGATTTCAGCAGTCACAGTGAGGCTGCAGGCATGGAGAGAGGTGAAAAGCAGCTGTGGGAGGAGATATGGAGAAGCTGTAGGAAAGAAGGCTGAAGACAGAGAAGACTTGGAGGACAGGGAATTGCAAAACTGTGGTTTCAGTTAAGTGCATATGAGAGTGAGAGAAGAGCCTAAATGACCAAAAGGAAGGGAGAGACGACTTCTGCGCATCAAAACACTGGAGAAGAAGCCACAAGAAAACACCCGCTAAGAGGATGTGTGCATACCTGAAGACACAAATATATATGAAGGTATTCAGGTAATCATATAATAAACTGAAGGCATGTCTAGTAAAGGAGCAGAACTATTACGGCAAACTGCAAGAGTCCCAGCCATCCACACTCACACTTCTCTACACTGTTTATATGCCCCCCATCACCACCAGCAGTCACATTTCTTATGTTCTGACTGTAAGATCACAAGGCAAAACAAGGGGAAAACTCCACAGCCAGAGTTTTGGGAGGTGGTTTATCTATCACATACTGTGGGAAAAGTGGGATTGTGGTGTTTTTAAATTTAATATAATACAGCTAAAGCTCCAGAAGATACTTTATTCATTTAAAGAAAAGATAAAAGGAATATCTGAAGGTCTTTCTCGTGTTATCTATCCTTCTTTAATTATTTCAATAAGAAATGGAAATAATTTCATCTTGAAGTAAGTCAGAAATGTTTTGCAGAACGAAAACACTGGAAAAGCCTCCCCAGGGATGTGGTGGAGTCCCCATTGCTGGAGATTTTCAAGATAAAATAGAACAAGGTGCTGGATAATCTCATTGATGTTGCCTCTGCCACAAAAGGGCTTTTGAGGTTCCCTCCAACCTGGGCTATTCTATTATTCATTTCATACATCTTATCAGTCAAAAACTAAAAACAAAGGGGAAAAAAAGAGGAACAATAACCCTCGTTCTGGGAGATCTCGTTACACATTATAAAGCTGCAAAAATATTTTTAAACAATATTTTTAAAATGTTTTCAATCCTCTTAAATTGTTCTGCCTGATAGTTGTTTGCAAAGCAGCTTCTAGCATCTTGACTTTCAGCCTTGTGAAGGCAGACTGGGTCAGCCATGTTAAATTTCTAGATTAGATTTCTAACTGTAGGTTGCAGCAATGAACACTGAAATTCTTTCCAAATTAGTGTCACTGCCTTCATGAGCACAAACATTTAACAATAAAGCTTTCTGATGATGTTAGACCTTTATAGCCCTTAAAGCTTTCCAGATTATGAAACCACATTTCACATGAATTGCATGTAAAACTAAGATATAAAATAATTGAAGTAATTATGAAGTTTATGAAAGAAGCTGCCTTAATAGAACTGGGGACTCTTCATTTTTTGTATCTCAGGCTTTGCAATGGTATGACAGTGTATCTCTCATGCTGCCTCTCAAGGTAACTTTGCTCTGATTTGATGGGACATCTGATGGTGATGGAAAAAGTTAATATTGATTCATTAACTCTAATCTATCCCAGTAAGACAGATACTGTGCAAAATCCTCATTTCACTTCAGAGACCTCATTTTTTTTTTTAACAAAATGTTCATTGGGCTATATATCGTGTAGATAATAGCATGGATCTCTCAGAAGCCAATATGCTGTCAATGCTAGCCAGGCAGTTCATTTAACAGTTTGTTTCTTTCCTACTAACAGAAATGACGTGAAACACTTGCTTTTGAAGGGGTGAGCACTAAAATTCACAACCTAGCAGTGCCTAGTGATGTATCACAGCCTCTTCTTTACTCAAAGCATATTAAGAGGCAGCAAAATACAGCCTTGCTTTGCCACGGCTGCAATAACTGTAGATATTAGAAACAGCTGCAAAATCAGTTATTTCTTTTGTTTATCCTGCTATGTTGCCTGCCTAAGTGTCTTTCACTTCAGTGAATTCTAAATGCCCACATTAATATTTTGCCTGAAATTTAGTATCTTCAGGTTTCACCTAATTCTTCATCACAGTTAAGGGAGTGTATTATTACATTCTCTTTGTTTCTAGTTCCAGTTCAGAAGAACCTGCTGTGTAGACTTCTTGGTAGACTTGAATTATTTCATTCTTCAGCACAACATCTTACTAAAATGTTACAGATAGAAGGCCTCTCTCTTCAGTGAAAAATGAAAGACACTCTCTTTTGACAAACATTGATAATGAGAAACCCTAAAACTGTATAAGAAGTAAATGTCTCTCAATTGGCTTTTACTTCAGAACAATTTTGTTTCCTGCAAACAATCTTGATCCTGCAGATACAGCAATTTCCAGTGAAAGGCATTTCTCTGAAAATTCTCAAATGTTTCATATTGACTAAAAATATCAAAATGACGTCTTTTTTAAAGATAAAAACATGGATGCAAATCTCACTGTTCCATTCACAGCCCATTCCTGTCATTACAAACAAAACTTGAAACTGATGTTTTTTCAGTCCATTATTTGAAGCCAACATGAGATTTTCCCAAGGCAAAATCAATTTACAGCAAAGTAAAACTCAGTGGATGTTTGTCTGACATTCAACAAAGAGTTTCTCCTTCTCCTCCTTCACTAGATGATCTCAAAGGTCTTTTCCAACCCTGATAATTTTACCATTCTATGATTTTGTGAGCTCATTGTGTGCATTTAGGTCCCACTTGCCCTGATGTCCTGCATTTTGATGGCTAGAATCTTCATTTTTTCCTAAGTGGAAAATGAAGTTCTCACATGGTCACACGCCAGTAGGAACTGGGTTTTAACTAAAACCTCAAATAGCCATAATTAAATTGCTGGAGTTGGCAGCACAGTCTTAACTTGCTGAGAAAGAAAAGCAGGCAAGTTTTTGAGTAGCGAGGAGGCTCTCAAGTGGGGTTCTGACTCACACAGAGGGAAAACACACGACTTTGTTTTGAGAGCTTCTCTGTGCACATTATTCTAATTTGGCAGTCCTGGAGCTCAGCTGGCTTTCAGAAGAGCATAAATCACTGTCATTCAGTCCTTACCCACAGAGAGACACAGACATCACATTGTGGAGCTGTCTTATACCACTTCTGATCCAGGTTTGTTTGGAAATGCTTTGAATTCCATATGACAGTACACATACAAGCTTCACAGAAATGTTTAAACAAGAACTGTGTACGACTTACCACAAATCACTGGATTTATGACTGACTGACTTTAAGGTGCAGTTGTAAAGCTATAGTGAAAAAGGCAGTGTTTTGCCTGCTAAGACATCCACCAGACATCTGTGGATAGCTTCTCTCTTCTCCCAGTGTCCTTATGACCAAAAGTAACAATATAGAATTGTAAAAAATAACAATATCAAATTGCTTTTGTACTCATCCAGTATGACTCTGAAAATGTACCATCTTTAAATAAAAACATCATAGTTTCTTGGGAATTAGGACAAAAAACCAGTAAGGACTGGGCAGCACAAGACAAAGAGGTTAATTGAATGCAGATCCTGCAGGACATATGTCAACCTTCAGCAAGTACCTGATAAAACTGCTTTTCCACATAAGCATATCAAATAGGCTATCATACTATCAGAGGTTCAAGTGTGACCAAAGATACAATTACAGAAACAGTTAACTAGATGTGGGCTTAAAGATGTGATGGAAAACATGATGAAATTCAACTACACACATGGAGTAGTATTGCATCCAGGTCTGGAGTGCTCAGCACAAAGACGACCTGGACTTGTTAGAGTGCGTCCAGAGGAAGCCATGAACATGATTCAAAGGCTGGAGCCCCTCTGCTCTGGAGATAGACTAGGAGAGTTAGGGTTTTTCAGCCTGGAGAAGAGAAGGCTCCAGGGAGACCTTAGAGCCCTTTCCAGTCCCTAAAGGGGCTCCGAGAAAGCTGGAGAGGGACTCTGGACAAAATGATGTAGTGATACAACATGGGGAATGGCCTTAAGCGGAAAGATAGGATATTGGGAAGGAATTCTTCCCTGTGAGAGTGGCGAGGTGCTGGCACAGGTCACCCACAGAAGCTGTGGCTGCCCCATTCCTGGAAGTGTTCAAGACCAGGTTGGATGGGGCTTGGAGCAACCTGGGATAGTGGAAGGTGTCCCTGCCCATGGCAGGGGGTAGAACTTCATAAGCTTTAAGGTCTCTTCCAACCCAAACCATTCTGTGATACTTTGACTCTATGATTCTGACAAAACACAGATTAGGACTCAAAAAAAAAAAAAAAGAGGAATTGGGCAGGTAAAGGCTCAAGAGAGAGACACAAAAAGACCTTCTGAAAAACAACACTGTTAAAGCCCCAGTACTAAGGAAGGATGTGCCAAGAACAAGCATGTTGTGGAGGGCTGACAAGGAAGATTCATGTTATCTCCAAGGGAAGTCATATACTCCTTGGAGGAAAACAGCAAAAGTAGGACAACAGAAGTAAGGTCAATAGGCTGCTCTGTGTTTGGGTCTCTGAGATACGGCTGGTGGTAAACTTTATCTTCTCAATGGATGGACTCTACCCAAATCCTTATGTTGCTTAAACTTAGCTGATATATTCGGAAGAAGGACTAATTAAAAATGTGAAGTTATTTTTATCTTTCAGCTTATGCCCTTACTAAACACAAGTGTTGCTGTCATAATGTTTGGTAAAGAATAAAACCGGATATTAGCCCTAGGAATACCTGAGCGTGCTAATACTAGCAGCATTTCTAGCATTTCTTCTGCAGTCTGTATGTAGGAGACAGAACATGAAAGTCTGAAACATACTTATAAAATAAAACTAATAAGTAAACTTGAGGACACAAGTAACTAAAATGTCATTTAATTTTAGAATAGAGACCTCTGCCATGTACAGAGGGACAAACAGAAAACCTCTGTTTGAAGCCAGGAATTGACTAAAAAATGAAAGACCTTTCATTGAAAGGAAGGATGCATCTGATCACCACATGAATGCAAATACTCCAGAAAATTACTTAGTGCACTTAAATTAGGTTCTTTATGTCCCTTTATATGACTATCCACCTCCATAGACCACAGATGAAACTCTGAGTCCCATAAGCCCCTTTTGGTTATGGGTGGGCCCAGCATCAAAAGATAGTTCAGATATTTACCTGAATAATAAAGTTACCCAATTAAATCCTTACTCATATCTGTAGGGAAAGATGTCAAGCAAGCAGTCAGAAAAAGCTGTGCAGAAACTCTTGTCAGATGCTACACTGATTTTTCATTATCTGCTGCTTCCTCAGAAAGGCCATGCACCTCTGTGAAAACATGAGATGCCTGGAGGTAAATATGATTCTAATTTAATAAAGAAATGTAAACAGAGCTTTGGCTTTAATAGAGAGCTGTCCTTCCTAGTCCACCCTAGGTGCCTCTGCTTAACAAACTAACTTCTTTCTGGTTTTTACCCATGAAATTGGTTGAAATTCAGATCACTGAATTTTTAATATATTAGAAGTAAGCCAACATAAAATTTAAGATGAGACACAGAGTAGTGCCTTCTCATTTTATACTCATTACAGCAAGTAATAAAGGAGAGTGAACAAAAATTCTGTAATGTGAACATGCTGAATTGGTGGGCAAGGGTTCTTCTCCCTCTGGGGAGATTTGTTCTCCAGTGTGTGATCACTGGCATTTTTCCCATAGGGATGGTGCTGGGAATAGGGTTTCCTCACAACCACTCTGAGGTCAGGCAGCTTCTCAGCATTTGCCTGGAATGGACATGAGCCATTTCCTTGCCAGCTGAGCTTGAACCCAGGTGCTTCCTCTTGTTCAATGCCTGTATTGTGACTGTTAACCACAACTTGTATTTCCACAGCAGTGACAGAATGGGAGTAAATGCCACAGATGGGGGTCTAAAATGCTCATTTTTGTGTTGTTTCCCAAGAGTCCTGGTCCACATTGGAGGAAATGGAAGTTTTGCATCCAACTGTGCATTCCTGAATTGGAATAGGCAGGGGGCTAATAAGAATAGAAAATAACTTGACATTTACTTTTTGATTATCAGAGAAACAATTAGTCCAGGCTGATAACTGAGCTACATCTACTCAGGTGAAATGAATGGGCTAAATGCATACAACCTATCTAAATGTCTTTGCAAAGAGCCACAACACTGAGATTCTTAACAGACTTGCCTTTTTTCATACATAATTTGTAAAAAATACTGAAAACTGGTATTTTCCATGTAGCTGAAAAATCTAAGAAAAGGAGGTCTCTGTTGCGTAAGAGCAGAGTTTTGTAAATTACAGGAGAAGCCTTATCAATGCAGAGTGGCTGACATTATCACAGCAGTTTGGATTCACGATTGGAAGAGAGAGAAGAGATACTGATAAAAAATGGCTAGTGGAAGTTATGGGCATGAATTCATCTGCCACATTTTCTATTTAAGACCTTCTAATAAACAAGCATTATTTCCAGTATTTTCTCCAGAAGTCTAAAACGATTGGCTACATACTCATTTGTTGAGGCTAATTGTGCTTCCCTGATTTTATATGCATTTAAACTACATAAGGATCCCAAGGAGTGGGTTAAATCTGAAATATTTAACCTATTAAAGGTTTTAATATTTAAGCTATTAAGTATTTAAGCTACTAAAAATAGCTTGATTAATTTCCTGAATTTTAAAATACCTGTCTACCACTGTTGATCCAGTGAGTTTTCATTTTTTTGGAACTACATGCTAAAAAAATCCCCCCAAGAATAAAAAAATCCAAGAAGAAAAAAAAAGAAGCAAAAACATTTCTGAGGCCTTGAAAAGAGCTGAATGTTTCAATTAAAGAAACATCTACAGGAAGATTCCCTCATAGAAGGAAGGATGAGAGATTGCAAGATTCCCTGTAGATGGGAAGACATGTCACCTTGGGGGAATGCTCCTTTTGATTTATCAGGGTTTTTATCTGTTTTTTGCTATACATCATAACTGACTAAAAAGCCAGTTTTACTTATGAGACCCTCATAGCCTGAATAAAAGTATCTGCCCAAATACTTTCAGTATTTTCATGTTTTTTTTCCCAAAACTTTCTAAACATTTCCTATCAATTTACGATAAACATTCACTAGAATTTTACTACATTCCCATTAAACTGTGTACTTGACCTTGGTTGCAAGCTACAGGAAACAGAACAGATATCTGAGTTATATATGAGGTATTGTTTCAAGGGCAACACTTTCATTGGGAAACAATTTTTGAAACACATCAAAATCTTAAGCAGAAGTCACTGCATTGCCAACACTGAAAGCAGCTAAACGTACTTTCTCATTGGCATTACTGAGCTCTTCTGTTCAGAGTCATCACTGCCTCCTAGCAGAGCTCAGATTTTTAAACCACATCATTTATATATCACACGACAGACAGTTTATCTCCCTATTGCTGGTTAATGAAAGTCACTTGCTCCTCCCAGGGTTGGACCCTGCTGTCCCCTGACATCCAATGCCATCATTTGGACACATGTTATCATCTGGATGCCCCAGAGCACTGAGGAGCTTTGTCTAGGGACAAAGGAGTACATTCACTTAGTATCTTGTATTTAGAATAATGAAACCAATTTCGAGGAAGGGGGGGAGGGAAATCACATTCATCTTCTAAAGTGGTGTGAAAGCATCATCCTCTGGAGTTTACTTGGTATCGTACTTTTCCGTGGCTTTCCTCAAGAACAAGATTAGAGATTCCTTCCTCAAGAATAAAATCAGTTTCATCTTTCATTCATATATAAATATGAACACACATATATATATATACACACACATATATATTCATATGCTTACATATATAAACATGCTCAAAAATGTTTAACCTTGAGACAGAATCTGGGGGAGATGCTGCTCTTCTTGTGGTAACCAACCATTTCAACTTCTCTGAGCCAGGATTAATATAAATCAGAAAACGTTAGATAAAGCACTGCTGAATAAATCTGTAAGAAGCACAAAAAATTATTTTTTTCTTGTGCTCTGCTGCTTATCTAAGATGTTGGTGGATAACAACAGTTTGAAATTGTGCATAAAAGAGAGAACCAGAGATAAAAGAACAGTGACACAACCAATCCAGAAAAACAAAACCATCAGTTTTTGAGGCAGCATAACCAGTGTGAGAAATCTATGTTCACATAATATCCATATACATCGCATGACTTACATTGGTTTTTTATTTCAAAATATTAACCAGTGCTTGTGAAACAGCAGCAATATCCACTCAAAAGAACTGTGGAAACTTGGCTTTGGACGGAGCAGGTCATAGCAGATTTATGGAAGTGTTCATGCCCACCAGAGAGAGACACACGAGACACACAGAGCTGCACCATCTGCAACCCCTTACAGGGGAGTCTGGTACCTTTGGTGTTTTCCCTTTTTTGGCCTTGGCACGCCTTGGGTGGGTAATTACAGCACAGCCTCCACAGTAACTCATCTCCCCTTCACAGGAGCACACATGACAAAATACACAGTCACAGGGATTACATAACCAAAATGTAAAATGCCAAAAGCTTTCAGCCCAGCACATGGCAAATGCAGCCCAGAAAATACATACAGAATTGCAGCAATAAGGCTGCTTGTGAATAGTGCTAAATGCATGCACAGGGGAAAGGAAGTGAACACAGGCATTTGGTCCATGGGGACTCATCACCTAAACACTCGCACAGTCAAACTGGAAGGGGTTGCTCTTGTGGACACATTGATCTATCTTGCTCAGCAAACAGCCCCGTATCCCATTAGACGAATGTCAAACACCAGGATTCTTTAAATGGATGAAGTGACAATCCCT
>WEIV01010643.1:0-37803 GCA_013390005.1 Calyptomena viridis | reverse complement strand
CACACGCAGAATGCATAGTTGGAAATCACTTTCTCAACACCACGTATTTTAATTTTGCTTGTAACCCTAAAGCTGCATGTCCTTTGATTCCTATTAAAATCCCTGTGTTAGCTTAGAGGCAGCTGTTGAGTGGTTTTGGATCTGTTATTCCTCTGCAGCACTGTGTATTCACAATTTAATTGACAGGTCATAGTCTGTCTGTCTTTCAAAATCAACTGGCTGGAATATCTAAAGCATTGACAGAATATGCACAATGAGATGATAAATCAAACCAACTGGCATTTTTTCCTTTTAGGAACTGTAGTTCTACACATCACTGCTTTTATGAGAATAGTTTTTCCTGAATTGCCTAACTGTGGATGGAACAGAGCCACGAAGTCAAAGCCAAATGGCTCTGAGAATCAGGATGTCAAAATGTGAGTTCATGATAAGCTAGACAAACTTAATTGTTGAAGTTAAAATCCACATCGGAAAAATAGCCAACTTTGAAGCTATTTATTCTGGTTTTCAAGTCTATTAACAACTTTTGATGGGATATGGAATGTTGTCATCTACTACTTGCTCCTGTGTCTGCTAACAGGAGGAAACAAAGCTTTTTTTCCTTTTTTTCTAAATTTTCATGGTCAAAATTATTAAACGTAATTGTAAACTAGACACAGAATTCAGTTTCAGAGTCAACATTGCACAGGGATGTCTTCCTTCCATGTGCAAAGTTTACATCACATTGGATTATTCTGGGCAAAAAAAGGGCTACTTTACAAATATCCTTAGGAATCTGAATTACAATTGTGCAAATTGTCTCTACTGCAAGATTTGCATGTATGTGTTGGTGCTCCTCTAAAGCTGGCCAAAGACAACAGCAGCAGACAGACCCAAGTTATTCCATATTCCCATCTGATTTCTCAACTGTTCTCTACCATTTCCTGCATCCAAGACATTGAATAGAACACAATTAAGCTCCTGTACCTTTTCCTCCACTGCTCACTAGACATTCCTAGTTCTGTCCACTCTCCTGATTGCTTTCACATCCTTTCATACTTCATCCTTTTCTTTGTCCTCTTCTGCCACTCCTCATTATCTTGCCCAAATTGAGCAGGTGTCTAAAATAGAAGACTGGTATTGGAAGGCAATTCTAAAGCCTTTTATTAAAGGAAAACACTCTGCTAAGTATATTAGCAGTTACTGAGGCTGTTTTGTTTCTGCTTTTGCATCAAGATGTTCCACCAAACTGTATTTGCTGTTTGAGCAGAGTCCCTTCTTCACAGAAGTGTATAGTAAATCTTTAAAGGAGCAGGTGGGTGACTAATTTCAACAAAAATGTGTGTGGGAACTTTAGAAACAATTTTTCTAACAGAGCCACACTGTTCCGAGTAGTATTGTGATGAAAAAACTGAGGCCAGGCCCAGAGCAGAAACTTTTCAACTCAGCTTTGCTGCAGCTAAAACAGAGTGTCACAGAGAGCAGTCACAGGTAACTCCAGCTCATAGTGAGCAGAGAGACCATATTCGAACAGGGTTGTTAACACCTTAAGCCACTACAGCTGCTTGCAAAGTTAATCTCTGACCAAGGGCACAGCCTAAGAGCTGGGATAACTGTGTATTTCTAAGTCAAAAAGTTGATCAGAATGTGCAAGTGAAGTCTAGAAAAAAGTTTTGTTTGAGCAAGGCAGTTTTTCACACTGGAATTTACAGCTCTTCTCCAACAATAACCCTGTCACACTCTCCTTCAAAATTCTCACTTGTGACATCATGTCTAAAATTCATGTATCAAATATCAAATTTTACAGACAGGGCATGTCAGTGTGTTTATTCTAGAAAGTACTTATACGCATAAGAGTATAGACATAGATCTGAAATTATTTTTCAGCCTCAGAAAAGTAATCCAATGCTCTTCCTAACTACAAAACCTTCGTGCTGGTATTTCTGAAGGCTCTCCTTAGCCCACACAGACCTTCTGAAGTTCAGCATGAATTTACTACAGCTCTGCTAAATAGTACTTTTCCAAAACAATTAAAACCCTGCCATTGTGTAATGCACAGAGGACTTAAAGAGCCATTACCTTATTGTGTACAAAAACCNGACACTCACATTTGAGCAAAATTACCCACTTACAAAGCAGCAGGAATGGCTTCTGCAGCTGCATGTACAGTGATGAAGCAGTTGAGAATTGTCTTTACATGTAACAAGTCAAAATGTCTCTGTTTTTCTAAGTTGATCTCAATACAAATTTAACACAGGGTGTCAGTGTCTTACCTGCTGAACTTCCTCTCCTATTGCCCACGACATGACCCAATAGACGGCAAAAAGCAGAATGTTATCTTAACTTGGTTCAGAATTCATCCATGCTAACTGCAGCTCAGACCCTTAAAAAGGCCTTCACTCAGTTAGGAATTCTGTATTTTTTAGCTTCCCAAAGAATACTGCAGAAATTTTTCCTTCCCTTGGCCTCTCAAGGAAGAAACTGAGCTCGATGCTTTCATGTGAGGATGTTAGTTTTTAATACATAAACAAGCAATGTTCAGTGAAGGGAAAGAAATAATGGAGAGTTACCACGCTAAGACATTTTAATTCTGGTGTGAGCCATCAAAACTACATCAGAAGACTTTCACTGAGGCAGATAAGAACACATTCCAGCACCCAACCACAAGGAGAAAGGAAGGGTCAATCTCTCATTTTGGCATAGACAGACAATTTCTACAGGAGAGAAGAAACCTAAAAATTTTGTAAGGCAGGTGAAGTGCAATATATTGCAATATATTTGGAGTGCAATATATTGTCAGGCTCATGAGGCATCTGGAATGCTGGGACAGTGTCACCACAATGAACCAGGTGCTGAAAAATGGTAAGCTGCCTTCTGCCTCCACTCTTCTCACCTCTGGAAAAAGTCAAGGCCAGGGGCAGAAAAGGGAGAAAGAAAATGGACGTTCTTCTTCAGTTTTAATTTTAAGCCACACCAGGGCACATAAACCTACTGATCATTTCATGTCCTCTTACTTTGCATCATGGAGGATGTTGTAAGCAAGCAATAAAAGAGCAGCATTCAACATACCATACACTGCAAACTGAAATTACAATAGAAGCAAAGATGCCTTTACTGCACAATGACAAACAGAAGTCCCTGACTCATCCTTTTAGTTTAAAGTAGAAAGAAATAGTACCAGTGAGAGACCTCAAGACTGAAAGAGTTGGGTTCTGTTTGCTTTAAGTATACGACAAGATTGTAGCCTGACCATATAATTTCAATAGAGATGTTAATCAGCTGTATTAAAAAATAAGGCTTTAAAATAGATACAATTCTCTGCGGAAAACATTTATTCAACTACTTTACAGAGTAAACCAATTAAGGCCAAATATATTACTTGGAAATAGACAGACTTTCACTGGGTACAAATATGAGCTGGCTTAACAGTATATTGTATATAAAAATGTTCTTTGAAAGCATCTAAGAAAGGTAAAGGCAGAGCAATGTAAGCTGAAAATTGCTTCTTTAAGGCAAACAAAGTATTTGTTTATTCTTTCTTAAAAAAGCATTATTACCAAAATATTTTCTTCACAATTACATCTATATTTCTAAATGAAGATTTTAAGGTTGTGTGAGCATGGAGAGAGGGCATTCATAGCCATGAAAAACACCAGACACCACCAAAAACTTTTATGAGAAACAGTGAGCTCAGGACATCACGAAAGCATTTCAGACTTAGAAGTGTTTAGAAAACCAAGGATAGCAAAAGCAAGTGATACAGGCATCACCATCTTCCACAATCAAATTGCTGACAACTGCAACCAGATAGAAGAAATTACATAATTCAATATAAAATAGGAAGTTTGGAAGCACTGGAGTAAATTATGCTATTGAAACTGCTGAGATGATTTCATGTGGTACCTGATCTAAAATCCACTGAAGCAATTTGAAATTTATCCGTGTTTTTTTAAACTAGCCACAAATTTCATTATTGTTATATTAAAAAGAAAAAAAAAAAAAAGGAGAAAAAAAGATGCAGCATGGAAAATGAGAATTCAGATTTAGCAACGATTTCAACTAACAGGGCATGGATTTGTGCTCTTCTTCAGCAGCTGTTTTATGTGCTGTAGAAACTACTTGGCATCACTCCTGAGAACTCTACAAAGACACCAAATCCATGAGGTGTTAAGTATCCCCTAAACACATGCTCCAGTTAAATATGTAACACAGAAGGTAGTCTCTGCAGATTGAAATGCATATATAACACGCATTATGCTGTGAACATGTTTATATAACTAATATAATAGAAATTGCTAAACAAGTATCCCCTTTCAAAAGTATACTAAAGTATCTCAGCAAATGCCTAGTAAGGTGTCAAACCATAGCACATTCCACTTAAAGAACTCTATCGTGTACCAGTTATAAATATACATTTATTTCAATTCCCTGTTTTGTGAATCACATCGGAATGATATAGTAGCCAAAGCTCACTTCCACTACCGGGAATTACCTTTGCTTCTTAAAAAGTAGAAACAGTTTAGAGTTAAGATTACAAATCTGTGTTGCATCCACTGAGAACAAGAGCACGTAGTAGCCTTCACTTCAGGTCTAGAATCACTCCTCGGTGTCCCGGACCAGCCTTTTTCACACAGTCCTGGGTGGCAGCTGCTGTTTGTACATCCCTGCCAGGGCCTTGGCCGCGCTATAGATCATCTGCCGGCGGGACATGCCTGTGAACACCATGTGCCAGTCAGTCCTATTCACGTTCAGGACACTCTTCTCCAGCACTTCGCCCACGGTCACCAGCAGGCCTGACCACCTCAGACTGTAGTCCTGAGGAGTGAGACTCTTGGCCTGTGTAACATGTTGAAAAGTGATTACTGAGAGAGTTTGAAATTAGTATGAATTAGTTTGAAATTAGAGTTTGATTCTATCTTCACCACTACCGACTTTGGAAGTAATTGTCCCTACAGGGCAATTTAGAGGGTATCAGAGTCAGATTTCAGACTGCTACCCAATTGTTTGCATTTCTTGTATCATGATCCAGGCAACATCTGAAGAGTATAAACTAAAATACGAAGCTTAAGAGAGTAAAGACATATTGCCACTATCAGGAAGTCATTTTCTCTTTTAAAGTGGCCAACAGATGGAATCAATAACAATATATATTTATACAATACATATGCTCCAAAGGCTTTAAAAACAGTTAAAATATCCTTCTGAAGCATGCAAGTAGCCAAATGCAAGGAAAAAGCTGAGCCTGGCAGAAAAAAAGGACTGAGAGATTTGCATGAGAACACAAAGGGATTACGTAGTGTAATTTCATAGAATCATGGAACAGTTTGGGTTAAAAGATACCTTAAAGGTCATTTAGTTCCAACTCCCCTGCCAGCAGCAGGGACACCTTCCACTATCTCAGGTTGCTCTAAGCCCTGTCCAACCTGGCCTTGAACAATTCCAGGGATGGGGTAGCCCCAGCTTCTCTGGACAACCCCTGCCAGAGACCCACCACCCTTGCAGGGAAGAATTTCTTCCTAGTATCTTATCTAAATCTACTCTCTGTCAGTTTGAAGCCATTCCTCTTCGTCCTATCCTTCCAGGCCCTTGTAAATAGTCTCTCTCCATCTTTCTTTTCAGGTGCCATCAGGTACTGGAAGGCCACAACCACATCACCCCAAAGCTTCTCTTCTCCAAGCTAAACAATCCTAATTCTCCCAGCCTTTCCTCACAGCAGAGCTGCTGTGATCATCTTGGTGCTTCCTCTGGACTCGCTCCAGCAGCTCCATCTCCTTCCTGTGCTGGTTCCCCAGAGCTGGAGGCAGCTCTGCAGGTGGGGCCTCACCTGAGGGGCCAGTGGGGCAGAATCCCCCCCTCCCCTGCTGCCCACGCTGTGGGATCAGCCCAAGGCACTGGGTTGGGATCATGTGGAGCTCCTCATCTACCAACACCCCAAGTCCTTCACTCCAGGGCTGTTCCATCTGCTCATTCCCAGCCTGGATTGATCCCAGGGGTTTTCCCAACTTAGGGGCAACACCAGCACTTGGTCTTGTTAAACCTCATGAGATTCCCATGGAATCTCCCGCTTCTGGAGCTTGTCCAGGTCCCTTTGGATGGCCTCATCCTTCAGGTGTGTCCCTGCACCTGCAGGTTGGTGTCACCTGCAAATACGCTGAGGGTGCACCTGATCCCTTCATCTGTGTTGTTAATGAAGACATTAAATAACGCTGGTCTCAACATGGACCCTTGAAGGCCCCACTTATCACTGGTATCCATTGGGAATCTGACTCATTGACCTCAACCCTCTGGATGCAACTGTCCAAACAATTCCTTGCCCACTGAACAGTTCATCCATTGAATCCATCTCCAGTCTTGAGTGAGAGACTGTGTCACATACTTTCCAGAATTTCTGGTAAATTACCTTTGTAGCCCTTCCCTTGTTTTGCAATTGGAACCAGAAAGGAAACAGTGGGGGAAGTATCACTGCATTTCCCTGATGCTTATCATAGGCAACCACCTCCTTCATAAAGATTTTGAGTTAGTCTGTTTCAAGTGCGTGTACAGCAGATCAAGATCATTAGTGCGTTCCACCCATCCTAAAACTACTGTTGTGCAACAGTAACAGCATATGTAAACTCGTCAGAATAAGCAAGAAGTTTAGGTTGGAAAGGGACTTTTAAAGATTTTTTCTGTAGCTTCATGTCTTTCTCCAGTGCTTTTGAAAAACATCCTGGAAAACTACAGAGACAGCAATATTCTTCCCTTTGCCACTCACCAGCTTTGCAAGGCTGTAAGAAATCAGGAAAATAAGAACTAAAACCAAGCATACAAACGTTCACTTATTGAAATGTGCACTGCTGGAAAAAGAATAAATTTAACAACTGAGGATCAAGCCCCAAGCAGTGTTGGTTTTAAATTCTTCATGGAAACATTTATTTAAAAATAAAATATATATCTGCTGTCAGGCAACATGCAGTGACTGCAGTAATTCCCAGCCTGTGTCCAAAGAAATGTAAACCACCTAAGGAAAAACTTCTCTTGGGGATATTTAAGAACTGCACACTACTGCATTATTTTTAATGGGATGAACCATGGTACTTCCTAGATTTAAGTATTTTGATTTCAGACATTTTGTTAGAATAGGGCACTCAGAGGAGGAAATCAGCCTTGCCTTTTAGGTGGGAGTCTATACACACTCACAGGGGAAATAACTTCAAGCGTTGATTTGGAAAATGGGAATCATGAGTTTTCAGGAACGAGTTTTCAGAGACTACAGCACGCTTGTTGGTAATCAACAACAGAAATACTGAGACTTTATCAGCTTTCTTAAAAATTGAGTGGTAAGATGTCAATTTATAAACTTGTGCTTAAATGAAGTATAACCTACCTCACTGAATTCCTAATATGTACATGTGTGTATAGACACTTCACTGCCACATTTCTGTTAGGAGCAGATGAGATTTCCAATAAATATGTGAAGTTAAGGAAAGGAAAACAAGTCTTTGGATGGAGAAGAGTAATTACTGCCCTTCCTTGTAGCAGTAGCTTAATGTCATTACTTAAGCTGTAAAGACCTCCTTCTGCACCTGAGGGGGGATGAGTATTATTATTTTATTTATGCAAAGATTCCTGAGCATTAAGTCTGAATCCCTAAACCAGACTGATGACAATATTTCACTTATTAAAGCTGTATTTCCTTTTTGAGGAAGTAATTCTCTGGTGGTTAATTTCTTCTTGGTTAGTATTTCTTCAACTAGTGCTCCAAAGTGACACAGAATGAGACTCCTGATCAAGAAATGTTTCAACATAAATGCCTGCAGATTTTCAGGTATTACACAAACATGATTCCAAAACAGTTTTTTATCCTCAATTCCTAAATGACAACATTTTAGTGGAGCAACAGCCAGTAAGAACTGACACCATAAATAAAATTAAAACTGAAATCTTATTGTTAATTGGTAAGAAAACTGAAAACTCACCTGTTGAACATATTGCAAAGGCACTGGTGTTGCTTGGGTAAATGCTTCCAGGTGAATTCCATGAATTGGGTCCTCAATGATCAGACATCCAATGTCAAACCACCTGCAATGACATTATTCTGAGTACTGAGTATCAATTGAAAAAAAACATGTTAGCAGTTGAATTTTACAAACACTACTACAAATGTAGTAATAATATAATAATGAGACTCAAAGGGTTCTGGTATTTTTCAAGTAAAATTTGCACATATCAGTTTTCATATTTATAGCATTATAGTCCATGTGTAGGTATGTAAAATAAATAATATACATAGAAATACATAAAATACATGAAACAAAATCAAAAACAAAGAAAGCTGGTTGGTTGGGGATGTGTGCAGATACACTCTTCTGGACATAGTTAAAATGCTACAATTTTCATTCAATCTTTGAAAGACCATTTCTCATGAAAACAACCTTACTAACTATTAAAAAAAATTATAACCTGTTTATCATTCACATTCTATATTCCAAAGATTTTTTGGCACACCTAATGCTATAAAAACCATTTAAATTATTTTCAGAGAAACACTTCTGCCCCTTTCAGAATATCTCCCAATATCCCTTCTGATATAATTCCAGAGAAAGACAAGAGAGCATGCACACAGGAGTGCACAAACTGTGAGCCAAATTCCAACCTTCACAGCTCCTTAATTTTGTCAGTTCAGTATAAATTCATTGTATTTTTATATTGTGGGCCCAGAAAAACCTGACAAGGATTTTTGATATTAAAGTCTGAAGATGTCTGGACAAAAAGCTGATTGTCAGCACCAAAATCAAGTCTGCCAAAGCCATACCAAAGACGGACTCTCTTTTTTCTCTGCTCAGAGTGACACTGACACCAACTCCCCATAGGCCACTTTTGATCAAAAAAGAATATTCCTGACATGCCCCCACACCCCAGGAATATATTTAACATTCTCACTTGTCAGGAAGCAATTCCTCAATGAAGTTTTCCACGGATACAGCAGGCTGTTTTTCATGGATGACTCCTGTCCGACGCAAGCTGTTTATCCTTTCCTGGGCTCCCTGGATGGTAACATGAGCTGTCAGACAACACTCTCCTTGAACCACAATACAGTACGGTATTTACAGATTAATCCCAAAAGAGCTCTAGAACATACTTTTCAAGTTAAACAGAATGAGAGATTTTTGAAAATTACTCATATTTCACCATGAGGGGAAAAAAACCCCAACCAAACTCATGAAAAGCCATAATGGATTCCCAAATATTATCAGAAATCATGATTAAACTGATTTTTTTTTTATTTTCCAAGAAGAAGACCCAGAATACCACGCAAAGAATTCCTAATCTATAACTGTGACAAGTTTTATTATCAGTTAAAGCATCACTATGTATATCTGTTACTCACACTGACATTTTGCAATCTAAGACTTCTTGGGTTAAGAGCCTTTAAATGCTTTGGACCAGCTTTTTAAAACCAAGGGAAAGAATCATGTTGTTGTGGTACACATTCAAAATATGTAGTACGTAGAAATAATTTGCTTGAAAATTCTGAAGTTTTAATAGAAATCCTGCTACACTACACTGCAGTAGCTAAACAAGCAAAGAAATGAATACATTATTCTCCTTTACCTCAATATAAAATTGTCAGCTAATATATTGCTATGAGGACATGATTCACTCTGCTGCAAACATTGCCATAACAGTTAGCAGAGAAGACTTCCTTTTTCACGAGTTCTTGCTTACATTTAATAAACAGAATACTAAGCAGCTGTTTTCAGGATTTTTAGTTATTGACCAAACCTTTGCTAACCCTTCCTCTGGGGCAGCACAGCAGTTTTCAAGGCTGCACAGTGAACTACTTTTCAAACAGAACACAGATATGTCCAGGCAGATCCCTAACAAGTGTTGACCAAACTACACTGATTTGATCTACAGAATCAGCAGGGAGACAATTCAGTCTCAAAGAATCTCTTACAATTTTTAACACTTCCAACATGATTTGCTACTGACATATTATTCAGAATTGCCCGATGTACTTTGGAAATGTATGTGATTTGTGATGGTGTAAGAAAGCCAACATAAATAATCTTCACTTGCTGTCAATGTGCTTGCAAAAAAACCTCAAAATGTATTTCAACAAAGCAGGTTTAAACTGATCTAATGATCCAGATAGCAATAAAACGAACTAAATAAACAAAAAACCTCAAAGAAAACTTTTTCCTATCCCACAAACTGACCTTTATGGAAAATGAGATTCTTCTGGGTGGAACTCTGTTTTTATGGGAGGTACTTTGGTACTGTTATATATCGACTTACTTTTAAACCTGCAGCATAGCCCACAGGTTGGGGTGCAATGTTAGACTGTGCAGCCTCTCCAGTAACAACAGCCATTCCAAAGACTTCCTGAAAGGCATCCCGAATTGCTGCAACTTTTACCTCTTTATTAGAAGTAACCACTATGTCCAGTTCTCCCCCAGTTCCTGTAAAACAATTTTGTAGAATAATCTATAAGATACATACATGCGTGCATTTTTCCTCTTTACAATTATAAGACAGTTCAAATACATTCTCCATCCCAACACTGTTCTTCAGCTGCTCTTCTCTTTATCATGCACTGTGCAATAGCTTTTCCACAAGCAGAAATAACTTAGGAAGTTAGATGAATAAATTATACGTGGATAGAAGACAGACAGCAGGAACTTCTGGTTGTTCAGCACATGAAAAAAAATCACAGCAACCATTTATGACGATAACTTAGATTTAGGAAAATAGACATTCATTTCTAAGGATGTTTTGGTGTTCTGGGAAGTGGTAAGGAATGCTGGTGACACAAACTCTTCCTCATGAAAGGAATCAAGAACACACATCCAGGTCATAAAATCCAGCGAACACCTGTCAAACTGCATAAGCTTCAGAAAGAAAGGCTCATGTTATTTTTTAGTTGTCCTTGGAATGTGAACTTCAATGTAATTTTATTACTTGTCTTCCTCCCTACTGCTTCATCCTGGTTTTAGATATTAAATATTTATGGAACCAAACACTTGTATACAATTCTGAATGTTTTCCAATGAGGGGATGTGGCCTTGTACCTTATGTTGTAGGCCAAAGGGAGTTGCATCTACAAGGGAGTATTACAAAAAGAAATAGGAGTCTTCACTGAACTTTTTCAGAGCAAAACAAAACAATTTATGAATTAAAAGAAATCTAAAACTACTACAAAAGACGGATGAGCTCAATCATACCTGACACCCATCTATGACAGCTGGGTTCCTTTTATAGTCAAACTTAATTTATGCAGAAACATTTCATAAAACTCGCCCCTTCTGTGAACAACCTTTCTTAAGAACAGCTGTATCTTTTTTTCAAATGTGAAATATGACATTAGAGAAAGCTATCTAAGTAAACTGCATCAGTTACACAAGCTCACAAAATCTGTATCCTGATGCAAGAAAAGTTCCCCCACTGGTAACAAGCGCAAAGCTTGAATGCTAAGGAAAAAACCAATTTACTCTTTGGTTCATATTACTCAGCAGATCTCAGTTACAGGAATCATCTTGTTTTTATGAAGAATCACCAGAGATATGCCAGAGCAGTAGTAAAACCTGCTAATTGGGTTTTTTAGGGTAATTTTTTCTTTATCAACTGCTTTTCTGAATGGAATTAGGTGTACTCATCAATGAAATTTGGGCAATTGTTTTAAACACTGGGTAACAACTGGGATAAAAAAATCATTGCGAGTATTTTTTTTCATTCATTCCTTCTTGATAGAAATTCATTTAACATTAAACAAGTGCTTAAGAGTGCAGGCTTTTACTGAAGTTAGCCTTGTTTAAGTTCCCAGGAACAGGAATTCTATTAAAGAGCTTTTAAGGAAACTAAAAACTAATCCATAAAATATGTAGTAAATCACTGCATAACAACTTTAACAATGGTAACTTTGTCCCATTTGGAGGAAGAACACAGAATATGTTCTTTTGTATTAAGGATCGCCAAATAACAAAAGCGTATCTTTGTCCACCACAAAGGCAAAACAAAGATATTACATGCATTAAATGAAAAATATTTGTAATATCTGTTACACACTAAGGTAACATACTAAAGTCTAAGAACTAGACACACCCTGGTGTGACAGAACTGTTACATCAAGTTAAACTCTGACACTTGAATGTGAAATTTCATTGTACCTTGTGCATTATAAACTGGAGTGATAGTTCTACATTCATAGATTCTCTGTGGTCTTTTGCTATAAAAGCACTGACGTTTATGCTTATATAGGGTGACCATTTCCTGTGCAGACAGAAACTGTCATTCCAGGTGCATGACTCAGATAACATCTTCACAATGGGCCAATGAAAACAGCTCTTTTCAAGAAAGAGATTACACAAATACTGTTTGCTCGGATGGAAAAAAGATAATTTCAACTACCTCATCCAGAGCTTTTGTAATTTCAGATTTTGGCATGAAGAGTATGGAATTTCTTTGGCATTGCAGTAATAGGGAGAGAGCAGAGAGAAGTGTGGCCACTTCTTGTTGAGGACATGGTTTTTGTTGATCCCAGAACACATTTCTAGAAGGAAGTACATACTAAGTTTACAAATCTCTGGCCTATTTTCACAACCTGCAACTACAAAAAAAAAAGCAGTACATAAGTGGCCAAGATCCTTCCAGCAGGATTTCAGAGANGAAAAAAAAATAATTTTAATCATTTCTACTCAGTCTTGGCAGTCTCCTGACCAGCTTCATTTATATGCTGAACAAGGGCAGTATTTGGCACATATAAAAGGAGGACTGCTTATCAGACTACTAGGAAAAAAAAACCCAACCATGCCAAAAAAACCAAAACCACTACCCTCGACGAATGATGCCTTTTTCCTTCCTCATTTTAACAAAGTACAAGTCTCAGGTCAGCTACATGAGACATGCAGTGTNCAAGAAAGAGATTACACAAATACTGTTTGCTCGGATGGAAAAAAGATAATTTCAACTACCTCATCCAGAGCTTTTGTAATTTCAGATTTTGGCATGAAGAGTATGGAATTTCTTTGGCATTGCAGTAATAGGGAGAGAGCAGAGAGAAGTGTGGCCACTTCTTGTTGAGGACATGGTTTTTGTTGATCCCAGAACACATTTCTAGAAGGAAGTACATACTAAGTTTACAAATCTCTGGCCTATTTTCACAACCTGCAACTACAAAAAAAAAAGCAGTACATAAGTGGCCAAGATCCTTCCAGCAGGATTTCAGAGAACTTTGAAGTAACTATTGAGTTAGTTTACTCAACCTGAATCTTAAATTGCAAAGCATTTTATTAGCATTAATTCCTCCTCTAGAGAAAGTTATATGTGAATAAATACTGTGTCAAACTACACAGGGTACCAACAGATTAAAAAGAGACAGTCGTGACTGCAATAGAAACCTTCAATGGATTTTGCCAAACTGCATGATCAACATTTACTGTAGCTTTGCACTGCACACTGCTACTGCTCTCAAATGCCTTTAGAAGGCATTGCTGGCAGCCACGTTGCTGGCTGGTCTTCTCATTGATTTCNAGGAAAAAAAAACCCAACCATGCCAAAAAAACCAAAACCACTACCCTCGACGAATGATGCCTTTTTCCTTCCTCATTTTAACAAAGTACAAGTCTCAGGTCAGCTACATGAGACATGCAGTGTACCCCAGTAAAATAAAAAATGGTGAATACCACAATGCTTCTCCTCCCTGTAACTGAAATGCTTTTACATTTCAAGTGTAAAAGTAGTGCGCTATTATATTAGCTTCTCTGGCATTTACATGCAATGCTTGCAAACACTTACTGATATATGGAACCATCCCAGGATCCAGCGTTGTGATCATGCTCTCCACTGAATGTTTGGTTTTATCAAGAACAGACTTCACCATGGGATTCTCAGCTACACCCTAAATTTAAGCAAATTCATTTCCATATTAACTTCTTGTTTCTTTTTTTCCCCCCCTCAAGAAATTCATAATATTACAGTTTAAAAATAAACAAAAAATAAACACTAAGCTGCTTTGTGTTTTTCTAACCACTACACTTTAACATATATTGTATGTCATTACTCAGCACAAACACTATAGGATATGACTATCATGGCTTTTCAGATACAACATAAAGTTTAACTATTACCTTCCACATTAATGCTAAAACAGCCCCACCACCTTGCAAAGCCAAGCAGTGTTTCCCCAATTAGCAACCGCCTGCCTAACTAACAAAAAGTCATTATACAGATGGTTCCAGACCAGCAAGAAGCTCCTGCTTCTACCTGTGGAAGACGCCTTTATGTATCCACTGCCCAGCACAAGCAGGGAGAAAT
Source organism: Calyptomena viridis (assembly GCA_013390005.1). Classification (NCBI taxonomy): domain Eukaryota; kingdom Metazoa; phylum Chordata; class Aves; order Passeriformes; family Eurylaimidae; genus Calyptomena; species Calyptomena viridis. The sequence continues at coordinate 23,529 of WEIV01010643.1, read as the reverse complement.
AATCCATACTTTTAGAGCAACCTAAAACATGAATTTATCACAACATTGTGAATCATAGTGCAGTTAAACTTGAAGTTCTACCGAGCCAACTCTATGGCAACATAAATCCAAAATGCTCAATTGGAGGATCTTCCATGTAAGCAGAGAATAAAAAAAAGGTATTTTGATAATTCAGGTACTGAGCGTCTTCACTGAAATAGTCAAATCTGCAAGGTGTCAGGTGCAATGACTGCAGTAGCATCTACAATATATCAAAAGCAACCCCGGAACTGAAAGAGTCTCATGTGATTCTACATCATTAACTTATCAATTTCATATTGTCATAGTCTTGGATATTATCTGGCTTGAAGGAAATCTGGAAGAAAGGTGAATCAGTTCTTAAGAACACCAGAGGAAAAAGGGTATTTCAAACTACTTCAAGAACAGAAATAAAGACAACCACTGCAACTACTGTATAATCTCTTCAACAGGGAATTCAGGATGCATTTCTGTAGTAATTACCAGTTCCATTTCCCAGATTCTGGCTCTTTAAAAAACACAGTCTCTGATGTATGCTTACATAAATCAAGAACTTGATGGTTTCAATTAAGTGCAATTAATGATTCCTTATTCTTTCACTTAGGAAATTCTCAAAAAGAGGTCACTGAGCACACAGAGCATATGGAATGCTTCATACTTCAACCAAAATCTAGATTTTACTATTGAAGTCAACGACACATACTCCATAAATAGAAACAGGATACCTTTTGGATCCTAGTGGTAACACTAGGCAACACTAATGAGATTGGCTCTCCAACTAATTTGCAATTGAAAGCTCTGGTACTCTAAAAAGGGCTACAGAATCACAAGTTAAATGTTCTCTTCTGGAACACTGCATATGTTAAGAAGAATATAATGACATAAAGGAGAACATCATTATTTAAAGGATAAAAGAAGATGTGTTTCTATGATCATGAGGAAACATCTCTCCTTGAAAATGGTAGCATGACAACTCTGCTCTCTCTGTACCGATGGAGAATTAATCTTGCTCTTTGAGACTGTATCCCTATGTATTTCTGAAGTAAGGGAGGACTCAGTCTTCTGGAGCACACACAATTTTTTCTTCCAGCTTTTCATGTTCAAAACAGCCTGAACCTCCCTCGAAAACTCTGCAACACCATTGGGACATTAAACTTGATTCTTCCTTCATGTTCAGTATGAAACTCAACAGCAAATGGTGTTGCTCTGGAGGACAGTTCAGTGTTCCTGTCCTTAGATCTTTTTACCACCATCTTCATGACGCTACTTATGCATCTGTTACAGCACCAAAAAGGTCACAGGATAACAAAATTCTACTAGTTGAAGCCACTGTTTATTTTCTCTGTCTCATCAGACTGCACCACAAGGAACATCTGTTCTGCAGTACATATTCCATGCCTTCCAGCAGAATACTCTTTCGAAGTATCTTAGACACTTCTTTGTGATTGAAAAAATATGTAGTTTGTCTCTCCTTGGAAAGAGAGATTGTTATAGAAAATGTTGCATGTTACGTTATAGAACACAGAGGAGACTTGTTATAGAATAAGCATGGCTTGCATCCCATAGAAATCAAACTCAGTTAATTATGGAATTATAAATGCCATATGCAAAGCATTCAGGTGAGGTAACACACACTATCTTTTTCTCCATCAAGTCACAGTGAAGTAAAATTACTCTTCAGGTCTTAAAGAGGTTCTAAAACTTCATCTCCTTTAAGAACACATGACAAAATTTATACAAATATATACAAGTATACGTTCCTATCAGAGGAGTAAAATAAACCTGGAACACCTGCATTTGTCTAGTCCCTCCTTTTGTATACAGAGCCAGAACAAAAGCATAGTTTCAGCAAACACCACTGTTAAAAACAGCCACCTTGCAGGTAAGGCCAGAAAAAATACAGGATTTATAGCAGTGTGCATTTAAAAAATACCTTTATAAACCCCCACAGCCCTCCAGCAGGTACTCCACCATGGGCAGTAGATACTCTGGGGTCTTCCTGCTCCTCAGGAAAAGTGATTGAAGAACCAGTTCCAGGAGACAAAGATGAGAATGTTGCTTGTTGAGTAATGGGATCTGCCAAAATACCTAGTAAGACGGAAAAATAAAACACAACTGTTTACTTACTTTACTGCAGTTAATTTCTTATACTGTAGTAACATGCAATTGTTTGACAGGAAAATTGCAGGAAGAGTAGAAGAATACTGGACTGATTCACTTCACTTCTTGAAAGTCCCAGAACAACTCTGCTTCTTAAAGGTTAGCAGATCCAATGACTTAAACAATATCTAACAGTACTGAGACTGTCTGTACAATATGTACAAAATTAACCTGATAAGAAAAAAATAGTTGTTTAATTTAAAAGTTTTTCTTTATCTTGTATTCAAATTTTCATAATAAACCCTCAGTACAGCAAAGAGTACAGTTACTCTCTGAACAGAGACGAATGTTCTCATATAGTAAGCAGGACATTTTTTAACACTGAGTGCTGGAAATTAGAAATAAAAAAAAGAGGAAGCTCTACATATTTTAAAGGCAAACAAAAGAAACTAAAACAGTAGGAAAAAAGTATGAGCCTTGGCCCCCTTACTCAAGCCTATTTTAACAGATTTTCCAACACTAGCCTTTATCAAGAGTTATTTTTATTTTACACTGCACAACTGATACCTCTTTTTAGACATTTTCCTAATACAGACTGCTTAAAAGAGATATCACACATAACAGCAAAACCCTGGCCCGATTGCAGCTGAAGAGCCAAGTTTCCATTCCACTAGCTGAAAATGACATCAGTTCAGCAAACACAGCAATTGCTAGCATGGAAGGTATGTATTTTTACCGGCGTAATGCAATTTAGTTGCTGGAAACAAGAAAAAAGAAGCTGGTGTCATGCAATGGACAACTTGCTGTAGACAGATTTCAGAACAAAAACCTGAAAAGTATAAGACTACAGCCCGTCATGTATCATTTTGGGGAAATTAATAGCTAAATGTGGCTCTCTGAGCTAAACAAAAGCTATGTGTGTATGTTCAGCTGGGCTTTCCTGTGCAACTTAACAAAAAACCAAAGTTCTCAGAGATTTTTCTGTGAACTTGAATGCTACCAGAACTCCACTAAAGTGGACTGTCTTCCCTAGACCACAGCTGTATTCTAGAGGCTATAATCCCTTCTTCTGAGTGCAACTACGCCAAGTGTACTCAGAATAATAAAGAAGGTGAAGTAGCAGAGCAGTGACAAAAGCCACCCAGAAGATCCCTCATCCCGTCTCACAAGCAGGAAACCATATAAACAAAGACTTACCCGTGACTGGAGGTGCAGAGAACGAAGGCATCAGTGGGCTCTGTGGTGCTCGACCACCATGACCCCTGGTAATATCATAGGTTGAAGACATGGAAAATCCTGAAATGGGGGGACCAGAGGGAGGTGCAGGAAGGCCAGGGCCAGCAGCAGAGCTTAATGGAGGAGGAGCAGAAAACTGGGTCACAGTGTTACTAAAGGCTGTAGGGGCAGCAGGCAGTGGGGCAGGGCTTTGAACTGATGCAAGAGTAGAAATCGCTGCAGAAGGCACAAGTGGAAGAGAAGCTGAAGTCATCAAAGGAGGAGGAACTGCAGACACTCCAGCTGGCAAGGGTGGTGAGTATGCAGGAGAAGAGGATATGGTAGGAAGAGGACTGGACAAAGCTAAAGGAAAGAAAAAAGAGAAAAAAATAATTTTAGAAATGCTAAGCCTTAATCTCAAAGATTCAGTTATATAATCGTTCAGAGTGATTTGTCTGGGGTTTTTTCCCTTCAAAATGAATTTTATTTCTGCTTGAGTTTTCATACACCACTAAGTGCACTCAACTTTTGGTAACAGAATCTTTGGGAGACACAACTCCTTTTCTTGCATGATCCTATTCGTCATAGGCTTAAATAGATGAGTCAACATCTGACTACTCAATTTAGAGCAGCTGAAGGCTCCTAGGTAATACTGTTCTTTCTAAGTGATTGCTTTACAAACAGGAATATTGATGATGCAGGATGCTCTTACCTTCAAGGATAAGTCAGAAAACCAGAAATTATCACTTTTGACAGCAGTAACATGCTGGATCACTGGCCTCAGTTTAAATATCAGTGTCAATTAAACAAAATGCAAACCATGCTATTGCCATATCTCCAAACTTTGTCACAGACCCATCACTATAAAAATTTTGAGCATGCTCTCTCTCTTGTAAATTTATTTATAAGTTACTTACATGCACCACTGTACTAGTGTGTTATGTAGAGTAGAAAACCAAAATTTAAAAAGAATGAGAAAAAGATGGAAGAAATTATTTTTCTTAATAGTACAAAAACTTTTCTACCCTCTTAAAAATTCTTTTATTAATATACTATCAATATAGTAATATAATATGTTAATAATGTTACACATATTATATAATACAATCATTGATAGTAACTTTTTAGTGTAAGCAGTGCCATTGCAAAAATCTCAATAGTTTTTACATCTTGGCTTAACACTTCATGACGCAGCAGTTGGAAGGTCTGGTTCTATGTTCAGACCTTTAAGAGCTACATGGCTGGACAAGATACCTTACAAAGATACATGGCAGTACATAATTGGCTGTGTTTGCTGTATCTTGTAATTAATTTTCCACTCCCACTCAACAATCACGCAAAGGCTTTCCTTGAAATTCAGCTAGAAGAATTTTCACCTTGTATGATGTCAACCAACCGTTCTTGCAAAATGAACATGCTGCAATTTCGCATTTTTAACAAGGGGGTTCAAATCCCACTGAAACTGTTTGGAAGATGCTTAAACAGGTCAGGACATACTTTGTCCGAGTTTATGTATACTGCTCTGACAGCTCTAATGCAACACTTGCACTGGTTTTGGCAACAGGAATGCATAATGATGGAGATATTTCCAAACATCAGTTTTAAAAATGCTTTCTCAAAGGCATGACTTTCTTACAAAAGTAGTTCCTGCATCATTCCTTGTTAAAACTTCACCTTTATCTTGAAGGGACAAACTATAAATGCATTTATTTGTTGCCTACTAGGTAGGACACTGCTGACAGCGACTTGTCATCATAGAAATCATCAGCAAATCTGGGACACTTTTCTTTTTTGTAAAAAAAACCCACAAAAGTTCATGTCAACATTAAATTCAACAATTTTTCTGAAACACCCACAGTGACCAGCAAAAACCTCTGTGTAATACAAAAAAAAAAAAACCTTCCACGGCCACTCCCTACCTCATTACAGAGTAAAAAAAAAGACCACTTCTATAAAATCAACCACATTGGTGACATCCTGCTGCATTTTGTGCATTTCTGGCCCCAGTTCCTTTGCTGCAATAGCTTCCCCATGCACTCAGTGAATATATTTCATGTGTGGCGATACCTCAGCAACCTTACTCCAGAATCCATTTTTATCCTAGTTAAAGCAACTTCTCCATCAGATGCTATACTTCCACAATAAAATCACTGCTTTTATTATAGAAGTCATTTACAGTTGACAACTAAAGTCGTTAAACTTTAGTGTTTGACAACACATTGTGTCTTTTGAAACAGAATTTAGCAAAAATCAATCTGTGACACATTAGGAACAACTGGACTTCCATGAAACTGTGCAGCAAGCCTCCTATGTAATTTATTCATAATACTTGTTTCTTTAAATCTTCAGCAATATTTTCTATGTGTTTTCCAACAGTGTTTGCTGACACATCCATTTTAAGCTCGAATGGAGACAGGCTGAGAGAGTTGGGGCTGTTCAGCTGGAGAAGGTTCTAGGGAGACTTCACAACAGCCTTTCAGTACTTGAGGGGGGCTTATAAAAAAGAAGGAGGGCAACATTTTCCATAGGCAGATATGATAGGACAAGGGGGAACAGTTCTAGTGTCAAAGAATTGCTTTGCACAACCCCTGGGATCCACCGCACTACCCTTACTCAACAATACCAGACATGCCAAAAAATTAAGTATCTGGTTTTCAGACATGGTGTTTAGAATCTTGAAATTAGATGAAGTGCTTTGATTACCACCCACAGTAAGGGAGACCTCAGAACACCTTCCAGTTGCTAAAGCGGCTACGAGAGAGATGGAAAGGGACTTCTTACAAGGGCGTGTAGGGATAGGACAAAGGGTGATGGCTTTGAACTGAATAAGGGCAGGTTTAGACCAGATATTTGAAAGAAATCCTTCCCTGTGAGGGTGGTGAGGCCCTAGCACTGGTTGTCCACAGAAGCTGTAGGTGCCCCATCCCCGGAAGTGTCCAAGGCCAGGTTGGACAGGGCTTGGAGCAAGCTGGGATAGTGGAAGGTGTCCCTGCCCATGGCAGGGGGTTGACAAGAAATGATCTTTAAGATCCCTCCCAACCCAAACCATTCTGTGATTCCATGAATATTAAAACCCAAGTGACTAAAAATCTGTTTTAACTTCCTTCTATGCTGCTCATTAAACTGTGCACTGTACTGGAAGGTATTATTTCCCTGGCCCTGCATCCTTAAAAAACACAAGTGTATCCAAATGACTTCATAAAATTGTTCTGAGAATAACAAAATGTTCAAAATATTCTCTGTGTCAGATAAGGAGCACACTTCCATGATTAAGAAACAATTTAGTCTTCCAAGTAGCCCGGAGAACTCTAATTATGCTGATTGCAACGTTTTAGGATTAATTTTAGTGCTTCAAAATACATGAATAAATGTTTGTGTACCTAACGAGACAGGTGCTGCAGCTGCAGCATCCACCCCTGCTGAGCTTGGTGGGGGTGTGACAGGTGGAGTTGTTTCTATTCCACTCTCTTCCATTGTCTCTATTCCACTCTCTTCCATCATTTTCCTTCAAAAATCTGTGAGGAAAAAAAAAAAAAGTACCCTAAGAAACATGGAAAAGATTTTAAATTAGAATGTAAGTCTTTTACATTCATGAACAGAGCAAGTAACTCAAATGGCAACCCCAGAAAAAAAGGCAAAAACTGACTTATCTCAAGGACACAGTTATCCAGGTTGTCTCGCTTCTCTTGTATCTTCCCATTATTTTTAGCACTGTGAGAATACCTCAAACTCCAAGCCTCTTTCTAAAACCTTTACTATACATGCTGAGCTACTGCTTCCAATATATACTGGTGGTACTTGAAAGACTAACAACAGAGAAGCAATTACACAGCATCAAACCCATATCTCATTGCAATAAAAACTTAGCTATGGGGTAGTATTTTGTTGCATTACTGAGCTGTAGCAAGTCAAACCAGGAACGAAAATACTCATTTGAATGTAAAAAAGAACTCCACCTACAAAAATACAGGGGTTTTCCTCCCTTTAAAGAAACAAACAAAAAAATCTCTCATTACCTCTTTGTTGTTTTAAATGTATATATAACTGTCAATTTAATATGAAGGAAAAGTTACTATTATCACCATATTGAAAAATCCAAAAAGCAAGATGTCAATTTTAGTCTTGAAAGGTGTACAATGAGTTTCAAAGACAAAGCATCAAAATCAGGCAGGAGAAACTACAGTTCTTCTGACAAATCAGTATGATTTAATTAAGTGATTTAAGATTAAATGGTTGAGCCCAGCCTCAGAAAGCAAATGAACGTGGCTCATTTGCAGCACTCCAAGAAAAGTATTTTGACAGATGGATTTTAAGTTCCAAGTACCTCTAATTAATTTATAAGCTTCTCTTCAGATGGGATGAAAGGGTCATTCCATGGTAGGGAATGACTGTCCTTGCCAAAGGAGTACATCTCATCAGCCCTTAGAAAGGAACTGCAAAGTCTTCTACTGAACTTCACCAAGTGGAAGAATTTGGAGTATTAAGTATTCTGTCTTTTAATCAATCTAGTGGAGTTTACATTCCTCTGCATAGAGGTATTTCTGAAGTCATACTCCTTCCAATTATATATGAAAAAGAAAGGAAGAATTTTCCATTGTGCAATTAAAATAATCACTGACCCAAACGTAGAAACATTTCATCAAGGCTCTTTTAATCTGCTGCTTGATTACATCAAGTGCCATGATTAGAAACTGCTGAGAGGTGCTTCTTACTTAAAATAAACTCTGTGGACATGAAGAATGACTGAAAAAGTTCCACAGAGCAGATTTTCAAGAACTCTGTGCAAAAATTTTTCAAAGGTTCAGAAAACTATTACAGCGGTGGGATAAGATGGGGAGAGAGAAGGGGCAGCTGCTGAGTAGTCACCTGAACGACACGTGAAAAACAAGGAACTAGTTGAAATGTAAATAACTCTGTAATTGCTTTTCTCATTGCTATGTTACTAGACAAAGGTGAAGAACAGAAACAGTAATCTCAAATGTGCAAATATCACGTCAGTTGCTCTAATATGATAAAAACTCCACATGTAACTGCCTTGTGAAGCCTTGACTAATATGAAGCCTGCACAAGTAACAACTTTCTGTACAATGATTTCTCAACATAAGACAGCTGTAGTTTCCATGTGCTACATGAAAAAAGGCAAAAAAAAATTAAACAAACAAAAAAAAAAAAAAAAAGGCAACCAAAAAACCCCCAAACAAATCAGAAGCCCAAAACAAGACATGAGAATATACAAAAGAAAAGCAGAAAATACAACAGCTGTCACTGCAAAATTTACTGATTGGGGAAAAAAACAGTAGTAATAATTCTTCATAATCCAACCCACAAACACATAATTTGCAGCAAGGAGCACCTGAAAACCTGAAAACTCAGCCTAATTTAAGAAAGTGACTGTTGTGGCTCCTTGCAAATTTGCAAAGGAGAAAGCCAGAGCAAGGCATAGTGGAATTAGGTGAAAATAACACCAGTACTGCCATCTAGTGATTCGTGTTCATAAATTCATTTCACAGATTCGACAACGTCACATTTCTGTAGGAGAAAATTGTTTTATGCTTATACGAAAGTAAAAACGGAAGGGATATGCAAAACAGAAAGAAAACACACGTTCCTGAAAATAACTCCTTTAAGACATAAAAACATTAATTTTGTTAGCCTTCAATCAATTATTTAGTTTAAAAAATAACTTTTCACTACTAATGAAGACGTTATAGGAATGATGTTAAACTGTGACATTACACAAAGGAAATACAGTATACCCACAAGGTGTGTATCCCTACTAGACTGGAAACTACTTTACTGATGCTCACCAGCTGATCCTCATCCATTAACTTAAAACCAAATCTCAGGCATGAACCTAATTTCCAAATGCAGGGCTTGTGTATACTCATCAGAAAACCAGGCTAAAGCTCTGACTGAAAATTTTAAGGAGGCTCATGTTAAAAGCAAGAATGAAATAATTTGATTTAAAAACTAACAAGCTTAACTGGCAAATTATTCATCTTTTCACTTTAGTTTAATAGGAAGTAATTTGTGCTAATATTTTGCAATAACCTTAATGACATAACCGCACTTCAAAAGCATTCCTCAGGTTATTACTCTGAAATACATAAATTCACAGCTAATAACAAGATTACCTACAAAGACAGATTAGGAAATTTCATGTGGAGCTTATAATGAGGTTGTATTTTCAGTCATCTTTAATTAACCNAAAATCAAACCAAAACAGAGCTGGACCAAAGTTTCACCTGAAAAATCTCTCACATTGTTTTTTCCACTTTAGAAAAGGAGAGTGCAAAGTCAGGGATAAAAGTTCCTTCAGTCTTTGGTCTGTAAAACAGAGGCAAGTCCCTGAGGACACACAGAGTCTCACTGGAGCCAAAGGAAGGATCATTGGTTTAATCACCTCGTGTTAAATGACTTGTTCCAAAGTCCAAAGCCTTAAAGAGAGGTAATTAGGAGAGGGGAAAATACCCCCAAACAAACAAACACCCCACCAAAACCCCAAACCAAAACCCCAAACTCTCCTACACCCATTTTGTGTTTTATGAGTATTTGGGTCCTATACTGATGTCACACCCAGAATGATGCACCTGGGTGTGAGTTCATCCCTTGAGTTAAAACTGAGGGGGTCTTAGAAATGCCATGTAACTGAAGTCTGATTAATGCTTCAGAGAAAGAAACTGAAGCTAAGACAACTTTTCACCAGTTGATAACGGAGCTGATCACACCAGGTAAATACTGGCGTGAACTCATTATTTTGGGGCTCTGTTTAAATTGATCTTCATCCAAGTTAACACTGGCACTTCACAGCTGTGATGTGAGCTAGAACATCACTAAAAGAAATAATTGTGCAATGAGTCGGTTTACATGTTTTGCAACAGTTTAATGCAGAATCTGACATATTTAATTATCAATAGCTAATGAGAAATATCCAATCTAAAAAAGAGCAGGTTTAGATTAGATATTAGGAGAAATGTGAGGGTGGTGAGGCCCTGGCACAGGTTGCCCACAGAAGCTGTGGCTGTCCCATCTCTGGAAGTGTCCAAGGCCAGGTTGGACAGGGCTTGGAGCAACTTGGGATAGTGGAAGGTTCCACCCCTGGCAGGGGGTGGAACTGGATGGTCTTTAAGGGCCCTTCCAACCCAACCCATTCTGCGATTCCATATGAATAACAAAATAATGTTACTTACAACACCTACATTACTTTTTCACCTTTAAAAAGAACAAAACAAAAAAACAGCCAGAACCCAGTGTGTCCGAGACCTAATGCAAACCAGGACAGCTAGAAACACCTGGCATGACAATAAGGCATGGCCTCGCTTTGTGACTCTTGCACACCTAAAAGCTTCCTAATCTTATCAGAATTACTGGAATTAGAATTTTTTTTCCATCCATTTTCAGTACCATTGCCAACTGCAGGGATTTGTTCCAGACCACACCCCCCACCGGCAAATATTCAAATATCACAAAGCTCATGCAGCCCCACAGACCAGTCATGGCCACAAGTGGGAGAACCGCTGGTCTACGTATACAAATAACACCACCAAAGAAACTGCCAAACAAACCCCATACATTCCAACAATTTGCACCAATCATACCCACAGCCCATCGTTTTCAGGGCATGGATATCATAGGCTACTTTCAGAGGTGTTTCCCCAAAAGAAATAATGGGGGTTTTTAACGTGACAATAAAAATAAATCATAGGCAAATCATGTCACGAGAGACACTACAGTAAGTAATAAACCCACTGAACCAGAACTTCTATGCGACATTAATAGATTCCCAAGGGTGAGGATTCCCATTGCCAGCCAAACTAATTTGGGATAAAACTATTCGGTGTTTTACCAGGACCAGGCTGGAATGCACAGCCTTGAGCACCCAAACAACTCGGCACCCTAACCCTCCACGAACAGCCTAGAGGAAGCAGGACAACACACGGGACTCGGCGAAACACCAGGATAATCCCACCGGGAATTCCGCGCAGCGCCGCTCCCTGACTCTCCCTCACCTCTCACAGCGACCGTCGGAGCACGGTGCTGTCACCACGGGGAACCACCGCAGCCTTGGAAGGACGAGCCGGGTCGGAACACGAGGAACGAGCCCCGCACCCCCCGGGGCCGCCCTGGGCCCCGGCACCGCCCGGCCCAGCCCTCCGCCCGCTCCTCCCCACCGCCGGGCACGACAAGTCACAACGTGCCGCCTCCTCCCGCCGCCGCAAGCACGCTCACCTAGCCCGATACCCCTCTCCCGTCCCGTCCCTTCCCGGCCTCTGCCGTCCCAGGGATGAAGGAATGGAGACTGCAGCTGGCGCCGCTGGGGACCACAACTCCCAGCAAGCCCCTGTGCTACCGCCGTGCCGTGCCCCGCCCCTCCCTGCCACGTCTCCATTGGCCCCACGCGGGGGGTTCACCGTCTCACCCCGCACCCACGCCGTGGTTCACTCCCCATTTATAAAATGGCGGCGGCGCATCCGGGACGCGGTCAGTGCCACGTTGGCAGCGGAAGGGGAGGCTAGGGAGGGCAAATTACATGATGCACGTAAACCTCGGAGCCTTCCCGAGCTGCCAGGCACCCTGTCTAGAGTTCTGTTTATGAGGATTTGATGTGTATCTCGGTTAAAATGATTTGTGCTCGCACAACCACTGAATCAGGTTAGAAAAGAGCTCTGAGGTGGTCAGTGCAACGTGTGACTGAACGTAGCACTAAGTGCCACGTCCAGTCTCTAATGCTTAACTGCAGGGACAGTGACTTCACCACGTCCTTGGGCAGCCCGTTCCAATGTCTAATCCTATCTGTAAAGAAATGCATCCTAATTTCCAATCTATACTACTCATACAAAGAATTCAATATGGATGAAGCTTTGAAAAGGCTTTGTATATTCTGCTTTTCCGAGATGCCTTCAGTTGCAATTTTATCTTTAGGTTTTGTAATTATTCAGTAGGCCTTTGTGTATTTTGCTTTCCAAGGTGCCTTCAGTTGCTATTTTATCTTTAGGTCCTAATAGATTTTAGTGTATTTTGCTTTCCAAGGTGTTTTCGGCTTTGTAGTTGTTATTTTATATTTATGATTTTCGTAATTACTCACCATTTGGGGGACTTCAATATGAAAGGGACTTGTAGAAATGAAACTAAGCTAACTATTTAGAAAGTTTAAAACTGGTAGGTGATAAGAAGATTGGGTAATTACATAGTGACAGTTAAGAGACTATCTTTTATATCTCAGGATGTAAAAGATAATTGCTTGGGAATAGACATAGTCGTGCTAAGAGTAGTCAATCGGAATACAGTAGAAGTTTTAGAAAACAAACAAAGCTAGATTAACATATGTGCCATGGCGCGGGCCGCTGCTGGCTTCCTCACTCTGCCTCGGCTAGCCTTGGCGACTGCGGTCACCCCGCTGGGCAGGTGTGGAGCACACCCCTGATCCTGTTCTCTGCCACCGCAGGAGACAGGCAGGAGTGTGCTTTAGGACAGACAGGATCTCACCACCTGTCTGCCCTGTGGGTGGAAGGGCTTGGCCACCAAAGGACGTTGACAGACAAGAAGTCGTGGGAGACCTTCTTGGGTTGCAACTGTTTGGATCTTTATTGCTGACTCTGAGGCGAACATACCACAGAGCTTTAACGAACTCCAAGGGGGACAACCCAGGAAGGCCCAGAGCTCTCTGGTGCAACACTTTATAAAGGGAGGAGGGTTTAGGGGAAGAATTTAGGGAGAACCAATAGGAGCGAGGGAAAGGAGGGACTAGCACAGGGAAGGATCCAATGGAGTTGAAGGACAGGGTGACCTCGGGGACGGGAACCAATGAACAACCGAACAGTATGGAGGGTTCTGGAAGGGTAGGAGGGGTCAGGGTACATATAAGGACTGACTCTGGAAGGACTGGAAAAGGGAGAGGAGTTTAGGGGGGGTTACATAATGGGGGTGTATACAGAACCAACCAAATATGACATAGGGGGATGACAGAACGTACCACAATAAGTGAACAAATTATGGGAAAAACAAAAAACACGCTGCCACACATATATATAAAAAGATTTTTTATATATATGTATATAAAAAGTGCAATTTTTTGGGAAAAATGAGTGAGATAAAAGGAGAAATCTTCCTCACTCCCAGCTGCCAAATAAACAAGTACCTCCTAGTCAAAGATGAAAAGACGCTTGAGGAGTTTACCAGTGGCTTTTTGGCTTCATCACTTCCTTTTCTCCAGGCTGAGCTCCCCACCCCCAGCTCCCTCAGCAGCCCCTTCCCTTCCTGCCTGCCTTCCCTTGCTACAAGAGAGAAAAAAAATTACATAGTGTGCTTAAATCTTGCAGCCTTGGAAAACCACCAAGGGCCACTGTCTAGATTTCAAGCATTTTCTCCAGGAACCTAGTCCTTTTTTTTTTTTTTTTGGCGGGGGGGGGGTGATTTCTGAATTTCACATTGAAACTTAAGGATACAGGAAGAAGAATTGAGAGGGAACACAAGGGAGGATCAAAAACTGAAGCTTGTCTGTGACCATTAGCTGTTGACTTATCAGAAACTTCATGTTACTCTTGTGACAAAACATGCCCCCATCCTCGGCAGCACTTTCAGGCCTCCTTAGAAAACAGCTGAGAATCCAAAGCCTGTAATATATTCCTGAAGTGGTATCCTGATAGAGAATAAATCTGTACATTCATTACATTCTTACAGAAAGATACATTGAAATACTGTCAGAATTGTTTGCTGTGCTCAAATCCAAGTGGTACACAAGTTTTAATTGTGCAGCCTTTCAATATTTTCTTAGCTGTATTTATTTGTATGATATTATTTAGAATTCCGTGTCAGAAGCTGTGAGTAAACTGCCTCCAGAGGTAATGATCTCTGGAGCTGTGTGTGTCTGGAACTGTCTTCTAGTGGCATATAGAGTGTTGTGTTCTTTTAGAACAGACACTGTTAAATCAGTTATAAGCATTTGTTGTATTGCCTTAGTAGTTGCTACTCACAGTGTTTGTTGGTCTTTAGAGTAAAAGAAAATAAATAAAAAGCTCTCATTTTCAGGGTTCTGTTGTATGATGCCTTTCCTGCAGGATGTTTTCCCTGAGGTGAATGTCTGTTGTCCTTGTGGACTAGACTAGGACCATAATTTTGATGAACCTTGTGGTATTGCTGCAACACCCTAGCCCTGGAGCCACCAGCTCATGGGCTCAGCCAGGAGTTTTATTTTAACCTTCAATACTAAGTTGAATCAAAGTCTAAGGAAAACATTTAATTCATAGCTGACAAAAGTATTTTGGGTCTTCCCTTGGCCACACTCCACAGGGTTCATCAATTCCAACAGGATTACGAGAGATTTTGGGAGCCTCCCTGGCATAAGGTGCCTTTTCTGATGACAAGGAATAGGTATCACTACCATGCCTGTTCAAATAGGTATCTCAAAGGCACTCCCCAGGCTGAATTGCCCTGTGAAAGACCATAATTACCAAAATGGACTTAAAAGTCACTATTGGTAGTAATTCTCATTTATGTCAATCAAATGATCTTTTAAAAATTCAATTTGAAATGTTGGAAGTTCAATGTATAGATGATGATGGTGAAGCACACCTTTAAGAGCTATTCATCTTGACTCTTTTCAGAAAAGCAGCTGACCACACAGATTTTTTTCATTGTCCTTGTTTGAGGGACTGAACCTTTTCACAGAACAATAGCAGAGCAAATATAATGAAAGGGAAACCATAAACACTTTTTTTCCAGGACCAATTCATTCAAATGTGATTGCCTTCACAAATAGTGCCTTCCATATCCCTCTCCACAACATATGAAAAGATTGTGGTGCTACAGTATATGAAAATAACTGGTATTTCGTGATCCTCTCATCAGTGCTTATGGCTAGTGTGTCTTCAGGCTACTGTAACAACTCAGCTGCTGCCCCCAAAGAAGTGCAAATCCTTCAATGTGGATTATCCTTCACGTGAAAATTAATCCTTCATTTGCTTTATATCTACTGAAATCCTTGTTTGGTTTGAGGCTGTAATATCACCAAGGCTTGTTTTGTTCTGCATACAGGTCCTTGATGTTCACTGATGATGTTCCTGTATGCTGCTATGGAACATTGAAATGGCCACAGAAGTTAGAAGAAGCATTGGCCATTTTGAGTGCATTGAAAATGCAAACATTTATATTACACTCTTCAGGAGGCAGAGGAGCCTGAGCAGCAAAAACCCAAAATTGCTTGATCTCTTTTACCAGCCAAGAGGGTGGTCACTTTGAGGGCAGATGAGTAAAACCTCCTGAGAGGTGTACTGGGTCTACCCGAGCTTCAGCAGCCTTAGCAGTGCTAGGAGATAACACTCCACTGTTTTGACTGCTGTGAGGAAGAGGCAGAGGGGACACCAGCAGGTCAGGTGACCCAGACTGACCAAAGGGATATTCCAGACCATATGACGTCAGCTCAGATATAAAAGAACAGCAGGGGTGGGGGCACGGGATTGTTCTCCGATGGCTGCCTGCTGAAGGGACAACCAACGCGTAGGGCTCTGCTTCTCAGGACGCGACCTGACCTCGTGGAACGGGAAGTAAAGATTAGATTTGCCTTCTCCTTGCTTCTTGCGCGTGCAAATCTTTCTTTACTTGTATTAAACTGCCTAGTCTTAACACCCACGAGTTGCTGTCATCTTATTGGTAAAGGGAAGGGGCGAGAGACTGTCCAGGTACTTGGCACCCAGTCAGGGTCAACCTGTCACAAGAGGCTGTGCCACAACATGGATGGCTGACGGCAGGACAAGCAGGCAGACACTTCACATCCTATTTGTAAAACTTGTCTTTGGCTCAGTGTCACCATTTAAAAGGGACAGTGGAAGTGAATTAAAATGAATTCAATATTAAATTTTCTAGACTTGTCTGAGTATGAAGATAGAGAAAACTTTTATTAAAACAAAGAATAAAAATATATGTTAAGAACACCCTTATGTTAAAAAAACATCCTTATCAAACAATATGAAAACCAGGAGATTAAAGTAAGTATCCGACAGTAGGCAGGGAAAAGGAAAAAAAACAAATAAAAGGATGGGGTAAGTTTCTTGGCCGAACCAGAAGTGTGTGATACAGGGAAGGGATCTGAGTTGGCTCCTGAGGCTCTCTCCGCTGTTAGAAAAGCAGTCCCTGGTATCCCGGCTTCAGCTACCGCGTGGTCTAAGAATTGTGCCATCAGGTTCTCGAGCAGCAGCAGTCCTCCTAGCAGCTTAGCGTGGCCAAAAAGAAGGAAATGGCATCTAGGCTTTGCCGTTTTATATCCTTTTGTCCTAGCCTAGCATACTTTGTGGTCCACATGCGTGGAAGTCTTTTCTTTTCCACACTTTTCCTGCCCTAGGAGGCATAGCCTAGTTGGTTCATCTTCTCCCCCCCAGCCTACTTCCAGTCCCAAACTGTGGGAAGTTTTCTTTGTATTTCACCATGTGTTCTGGTCCAAAAAATGGTGACTGCCCTCCCTCAATCCGGGTACCCCGCACCACCCACCAACACAGCTGCCCAGGGGACCGCGGCTGTGGGACCTGTGCCACAGGCATGGCATTCCTGACCACTGAGGAGGTGGCGAATGACCTGGTGCACGCCAACGCTGTGCCACGCGCCATGGCGAGTGGAACGGCCCGTCCTACATGAAGGACAGGAAGCGCAGGTGGTGGCTGGTGGTGACGGCCGGCAGTAGCAGCCAGCGGTGGCAGCGCCGCTTGTGCTGTGCCGGCTGCACAGGGAGGGGGCAGCGCCAGCACAAGGCAGGCGGCGAGTCAGAAACGGGCGCTGGGGGGCCAGGGTGGTGTGGTGGCCCTCAGTGGCAGCCACCCCGAAACACCTTCTTCAGCCCCGACTAGCTCCAGCCGCCTGGCCGAGGGGCACTGGGTAGGCGTGGGGCACCTGATGGTCCAAGGTCTCTCCCCAGGAGAGGGCCGACCAAGAGGCAACTAAGGGCACTTGAAGCCTGTTGGCTCTATCAGACTCCAAGAGCCCTTGATGAGTGGAGTGGCTGCCGGTGAGTAAAGGAATAGAGGACGACTCTCTCTGGTTAGGATAGGAGTAGTTTAGTGGCACTGGTGAGATAGTGTGTCGCACCAGGTTTCTAAACCCTAGGGGAGCTAACCAGAAAGAGCCCCGACTGGCTCAGGACAGGGGGTTTTATAGGGGTTGAACTGGGGGGAGGACAGAGGGAAAGGGCCAATGAGGACACAGGGTAGGAGGGGTTTGAGGAGGATTGACAGGGGCTGGGACCAGAGGCCTACTACTCAAGCCAGTGGTCTACTGAGTGAATGTAGTTGGCAGGGAAGGTTCTGGAACAAGAGGAGGAGTCAGGGTACATATTTGGTGTTGGGATAGGAGGGGTTGACGTGAGGGATACAAAATAGGGGAGGATACTTAAACTGGGGGGAAACCACACTGAGTAGGGAAAAAGGGGTGACCCGAACAGTCCATTTTTGTAATTTAACTGGGGATTAACAGAACTTTACAGAAATATATACAAACAAAGGTAAAACCGAGACTGCGCACCGCCACACCAGGGCTCGGTCCCGTGCAACTAATGGCAATGGGGCATCCCCTTCCTGCCACGGCAGCAAGATCAGACCTTGGCAGGATGCCCCGGGCTGGGAAAAAAGGACCCTTCCCTGCAGCTGCTTGTAAACAAAGGAGAAAAAGTTTTCCATAAAATAAAACTGTAACACTCAGGAAATTGCAAACCCCAAGGAAGAGGTGAGTTTTGACTGGTGGACTTGTTCCTGCCTGGCCTGAAGCTGACAAGGGAAAGCATTCCCAAAATATCCTGGTGGCAGCCCCTGCCTGCCCTGGTGCCTGTGGCCTTGGTGCTCTGGAAGAGGTGGAAATTGCCTTTGTCGCCCTTGGATAAAGAACACTGTCTGTTTCTCCATCTCACAGCCATTCAGGTTCCCAAACCTCTGCAAGATCTGAAGCAAGAAGGTAAGACATAAAGTCAAGATACTGCTGGTTTATTCCCTGAGCAATGCCAAAGGATTAAAAAAAAAGGCATTATAAATAGCTGCCAGCAAATGAAAAGGCTTGCTGCTGCACCTCCTCAGGTGGCTGTACTCCAAAACCCAAATCCTACAGCCCTGGCTAGCCGGCAGCCATACCGAGGGGTGCAGGGTGGGTCCGGGCACCAGGCAGCTAAACGGCCCTCCACGGGAAGACTCGAGTCACCCGGTGACTCAGGGGCAACCAACTAGGTGGTACGCCCTGCCTCAGACCCCGCAAGGGGCTTCTTGACTGAGGGCAGTTCGCCTGACCTTAGCTGGTATCCCTGGAGGAGAACGAGCGGACTAGCAGCACAGTAAAGAGAGAAAAAGATGACTCTTGGTGTTGAACAGGAGCTGTTTATTGAGGTTAGCACCTCAAGGGAACCAACCCACAAGAGCTCAGACTGGCTCCGAATATGGGTTTAAATAGGGGGCTCAAACAGGGAGTGGAGTTGAGGAAAGGACCAATCAGGGAAGGGAAGGGGTGGGGTTTAGGGATGACTGGCATGAGGGGAAGCCTGAGGCCTCCTACTCAAGCCAATCAGGGACCAAGTAACTTGGATTGACATTGAAGGTTCTGGAAGAAGGGGAGGGGTCAGGGCACATATAAGGGAAGAGGGCAGAGGGACCCGAAGGCAGGAAAACTGTGGGAGGGGATCGCAACAGTGGGAGGAACTAAGTGGGACAAAGGAAGGGGGAGACCGGGGCAGTCCATTTACAAACCGATATATTGGGGAATAACTGGGGGTAACAGAACTGTACAAAAAACTGAATACAAATACATCTGTAAAACTTAAATACACACAAAGGCTGTTGTGCTCAATGCCAGTTTTATGATACCAAGGTGAAGCTGGTATAATTCATGCCTGTAACTTACATGGGCATGACACAGACTTTTGACATTCAATATCTTTTCCTTAACAGAAGTTATAATTGCCTCCTGAAAGTGTGGATCCACTTTCTTCTCCTACCATTTAGTCCTTTAGCATTTTGCTGTTTTTCCAATGCATATGGTCTACCTGTGTCACGTCCTGGGCCACTGTCTGCTTCTTTCACCCCAGCTAGCTCCTGATGACAGCAGTCGCTGGACCGGACAGGGGGAGACACAGCCCCATTGCTATCCTTAATAGGATCAGATAGGGCTGCGCTTTAGGACAGACGAGGGTCTTTACCCGCCTGCCTATGGAAGGGCTTAACCCTGATAGAAGTTAGGATGTGACGTCGGTGAGCGAAGAACACGAGGAGTCCTTCCTGGGTTGCAACAGTCCAAGTTTATTCAGACTCTGTGGCCACAAGCTGACAGAGCCCTTGTTAATCTTAGGGGAGACAACCCAGAGAGGCACCAAGCTTCTCTGTGTGGCAGTATATAAACGGGGGAGGTAACGGGAAGAGTTTGGGATAGGCCAATAGGGAAGAGGGATAGGAGGGATTAACATACTGAGGAAACCAATAGGAATAAGGGGAGGAGTAGGGTAGGTCACAAGGACCAATGGGACACTAAAGAACATAGAAGGGACTAGAACAATGGGAGGGGTTTAGGAAATTGACATAGAAGGTTCTGGAAGAACAGGAGTGGTTTGGGCATCTAATAAGGAAGGGTCTGGAGTAGGGGAGGAGTTTAGGGAGGAATTTAGAGGGATTTACATAGTAGGGAGTGTGTACAGTTAACCGAACAAACCAAGTATATGCAAGGGGATAACAGGACATACTATTACAACAAACTGAGAGGACAAATCATTATGAAACTAGAAAACACACCACCTGGGCACTTTTCAGGTCCTTATTGATCTCATAGCTGAGCGTTCACAAGGTTTATAGAGTTTGTCCAGTGCATATTTCCTCTTGTCCTTGGCAATTAGAGACCCAGGGAGGTCACAGCCCTACTGACACTGNTAGGCCAATAGGGAAGAGGGATAGGAGGGATTAACATACTGAGGAAACCAATAGGAATAAGGGGAGGAGTAGGGTAGGTCACAAGGACCAATGGGACACTAAAGAACATAGAAGGGACTAGAACAATGGGAGGGGTTTAGGAAATTGACATAGAAGGTTCTGGAAGAACAGGAGTGGTTTGGGCATCTAATAAGGAAGGGTCTGGAGTAGGGGAGGAGTTTAGGGAGGAATTTAGAGGGATTTACATAGTAGGGAGTGTGTACAGTTAACCGAACAAACCAAGTATATGCAAGGGGATAACAGGACATACTATTACAACAAACTGAGAGGACAAATCATTATGAAACTAGAAAACACACCACCTGGGCACTTTTCAGGTCCTTATTGATCTCATAGCTGAGCGTTCACAAGGTTTATAGAGTTTGTCCAGTGCATATTTCCTCTTGTCCTTGGCAATTAGAGACCCAGGGAGGTCACAGCCCTACTGACACTGTACAGAACAACCAGCAGCAGCATCAGAGAAGGTACATCTCATTTTTCAGCTGCAGGGTTTGGTCCATGCTGAAGCTCTGCTTCCTTTTCAACCCCGGCTGCTTGAAAAGAACCATGATATTTAAGAGATCCCAAAAACAGTGGAGAAGAAAATATGGGCATGTTTCACCCACAAAATTTGCCAACTTTTCTGAGCAGAGTGTTGTATCTTAAGACCAGCACTGCCTAATACATAAATGTCTCCATAAATACATTTTAAAAATGCATTTCCCCCCCTTTGAAATGCATATTTACTTTATAGGGGAGGTGTTTATTTAGTGTCAAAGAGATGAAGACTGGTGCTTCTAGCTCAGAGTGACTTTCCCTCTATCTGCTGTGGGGGCAAAAGAGGGTCCTGGTCCAGTTGGGTGCCCAACTGCTACTTTCTCTCACAGAAAAATAGTAGAAACATTATTCCATCAAGTGTCCCTCTTGACACTTGATGTGACTGAGAACGAACACTATGACCATGCATGCACAGTCCAGGCTTTGGAACATCACTGACCACTCTGGTCGTGCTGTGGCCGGTGCTGGACCAGGCAGTTGGCTGTGCTGGTATGAATTTTGGCAGGTTATTTAAGAGAGGTCTACAGTGCAGAGGGCAGTGCAGAGACCTGTGGGTAAAGATGACATGTTCACAAGTCACAGACAGTGCCCTCAGAATGTCTTCATGCATAACCATGAGCAGTTGGGGTACACCTTCTCAACAGGTTTTCTGAGCACCGGAGGAATGCACCCTTTTGGTCCCTGTTATGTGCCCAGACAGCAGCCAAATTGCCAGAGGGAAGTCAGTGCTGACATCTGAAAAACGCACAAATGTCAAAGTACCTCCAAGCCCACCATGGGAACCAGGGACACAGGTTCACATGCAGTGACTTCTCTGCCTAGGGTGAGAGGGAAAAGGAAAAAAAAATTCCAAATCCAGAAGTATAGTTGTTTGTAAGAAATACAGCTTTGCCATTAAAGAGGAAACGGCCTCAAGATGTGCTGGGGACAGTTTATATTGAGTACTAGGAGAGGCTGGGACTTGGCATCTGGTAGATGTGGCTCTAGGGGCTGTGACATCACAGAGGATGTATCCAGGGACATCATCAGACAATTCCAGGGCATCAGCAGATAATTCCAGCCTCAGTACAGTCGGACTCTGGCAAGCAGTGAGTGCACATGCAGGAGAAATGTTGGACTGCATGGGGGCAGGAGCAGATGCCCAGGGGGTTTCTTTGCCAGAGCAAGAGCTGGGACCCTCAGAGCAGGGCACAGTAATGCCCCTGGGGCTGGGAGGAGAGTGACTCAGGGCTCTCAGTAGGGACAGGTGTCCAGAGCAGCTTTGCTGATGGAACAGGTGCCCCCAGGCCCCTGTCCCCTCCCACCCAAACCTGCTGAGCCTCCTTTCTCCCACCAGGCCATGTCTTCAACACTTGTCCTCTTCCTGGCTCTGTTGGCCACCCACCCTGGGCTGAAGCAGGACTACCAGGTTGATGTGGACATGGCCAAACAGATGCTGGAGCATGAGAATTATCTCCATCAGGAGATGACACGGCTGCTGCAGGAGATTGAAGGGACCCCAGACACAGTGGAAAACCTGCTCTTATCTGCCCTGCAGCATCAGTGGCTGTTTTTGAACGCTGCAGGAGCCTTGGTCCTACTTACTGGGGGCTGCTGGCTGGCCAGGAGAAGGAAGCGTGCCTCTGCCAGCTGCAGGGATCAGGAGAGCTCCCACAGCAAGAAAGTCAATGAGCAGGTGAGGTCCCACAGGAAGGAGAAGGTCAGTGAATAGGAGAAGAAGCTCAGGGGTGCACGCAATGGTGTCAGCTCTTTGGCTGTGCCCACTTCCTCACCAATGGACATAAACAAGGAAAGGCTGGACGGGGCTGTCAGCAACCTGATCTATTGAGAATATCCCTGCTCACTATGGGGTGGGAGGGGGTGTCACACTAGATGGCCTTTCAGGGTCCCTTCCAACCCCAACTATTCTGTGATTTTAAAGGAAAACCTACCCAGCACAAGTCAGGAACTGAAGGAGCTGGTGGGTGACCTCCTTGGGATCTGCCGAATGCTTTGCAGAAAGAACTGCATGCCAGAGTTGCATCCAGCCACTGGCACAGACAGCACCTCTGAAGCCTGGAGCATCCACAAGAACATCACCAACTACCGCCTGCTGGTGATCCTGCGGCCACCCCCCGGGCACTCCTTCGTCCTGGGTACCTCAGAGCAGCTACCAGCAAGTCGCTCAGGCATTCGTGTGGTGCTGGAGTGCACATGCTCAAGGGATCACCTCCTGGGGAAGACGCCCTGCTTTCTCCACCCCTCTGGTGACCTACTGGCAAGGGATAAGGACTCGTACCTCTTGGACACGCTCTGTACGGGCACCTACTTGCATGTTGAGAAAGTCACCTGTTGGGTCCAAATGTTGGTGGCATCAGCCTGGCTGTATTTGCCTCAGTGCTCCCACTGCCAGCTCACAGTGCTGCCCTCCTGCCGGTCCTGCAGGTTCCAGCTGACAGGTCCCTCTGGGATACAGTTCACCACAGAGATGGTTTTTGCAGTGCAGCTGGACAGCTCAGGTGCCTACTTGAGCCTTGAGTAGGCAGCAGCCAGTGTTGTCGGCAGCACAGCGGGGTCATAGAGCAGCCGCCTTTCAGACTGACAGCAAGTCAGCAAAGACAACTTCTACAATTTCTACCTCAGAGCTGCCGACCCCCTATCCTGTCACCCCATCAATTTTGGACATTGAGATAGAGAATCTGCATATCCCAGAGACTGAGGACACAATTCAAGTGGAGCT
>WEIV01010642.1:14568-64911 GCA_013390005.1 Calyptomena viridis | reverse complement strand
TAGTTATATTTTTGTGCATTGTTATTTGTTTGCTCTGTGTTGTGCAGTGTGTTCAACATATTATTGATAAATCTTTGAAGAATGTTTTTGTTGTTAGTCAGAAGGGGGGAATTGTGAGTATAGATCAGGCTATGCGTGATTTGAGATTATGAGAAAGAGCTCTGTTCTTTTCTGTTCTGATCTGTTCTGCCCTGTTCCTTTGGTATAATTTCACTCTTTCAGTCTTATGTGCCAAAGCACACTGAAAGTGTTTCTAGCACTGTATTTTTGACAACTCTATAGTTGATATATTACAAGGTATTGTATTCTATACTTTTGTCTTGCCAACCAATCAAGCATTATGGGTGGATTTTTGGGCAAAGGTTTTTATCCAATAGTTTTGTTTATTTATTATGTAATCATTTTAGAAAAGATATAAGAGTTTATGTTAATAAATGGATTCCTAACTTGCAATGCATCAAGGGCCTGTGTTTGATTGCATTGCGACTTGGGGATCGTGCCTCCTATGTGGTAACAGTAAACTACATAGTATTACTTTTCTTCTCCTGACACATACTCTGAAAGTGGGATGCAGCACTTGAGCCTGACAGATACTGTTTGAATGCAAAGACTATCCAGTTAAGAAGCCTTTATGAATCTGGAATATAAGTGGTACCACATTTCTAACTTAAGAAGTTGTCAACCCTCCCTGCAAACAGATTTATTACACAACAACTGACTCTTTCAGGCCACATAGAAACTTACTGACTTGCTATTACCCACCACAAACCTTTCAGTTTTGCAGCCTAAAGGTTTTTTTCCAGCTTCCACAGAGACTACTGAAGATGAACCTTTAAACAACCTGCCCTGAGCTTCCTAAATCAGTAAGTCAGTAAATTGTGATTCACTGTGTCTCAGCAGCTCACCTATTCAGACTGATCTTTACACATATGACCAGTTCTCAGTTTTCACACACACTTATGAATGTGTGGAATCGGAGGCTGAGCCCTCATGAGACAACACAGCTTGCCTAGTGCAAAGTTCTCACTGAAAGAAATTTCCTGGTTGGATGACTATAGGACACACAGTAAAAGGTCACAGAAGAAAATTCTTCATAGGAAGCTTCTTGGCCAGTTTACCATCAACACCATTTAGACCTGGAATAATCAGCTAATGAAAATTATGACAATAAAATGATATATCAGCCTTCTGACATGTGTGTTTACTACTTCCTGACCTCTTTTTGGTCTCTTTAACTACACGTTTTATGAGCTGGATGCTAATTACAGTATCTCACTGTTTAATACCACTTGTAAATGTCATTAATTCTTCAGCAGTTAGACATGTTAGGATAGAAACACGATTTTCTGAGTGACTGACCACTACTGAACCATAATTCTGTGTAAATAGATAGTGACTGCAAAACTGATGGCAATCCATGTTTTAAATGTTATAGTAGCTTTTCCTTTTGATTATGTTTAAAGAAATAAGAAAGTCAAATTGTGGTTTATGTAGCAATATTTACTGGTGAGTTTGAGAAACTGAGATGTGCATAGGAAGTTAGGCTTAAACTAGTAGGAAGATTGTAAAGGTCTTGTCAGAGCAGCAATCCAGTACTCAGTGTTGTTTGGAAGGATGCCTCAAAGCTTCACCAAAACCAATTTCACTCAAATTTGATCTTTAAAACTAAAAATATACTTGTTAATCTTCTCACACTTTTCACCTTTGGAATGAGGAGTCAGCCACACAGTGTTTGGAAAGCTATAAAACTTTCACAGGTTTTTTGAGATCTTGGAGTTAGATGCATGCACACTGCTTTTCCATCTACTAAATGTTTACCAGTTCAGCTCATGAACACATATTGCTGAAGTCAGAGAGTGCATGGTTGAAGATCATACTGTTAGTGACTGAGTCCTGCCTCCTCTTACTTTGTCTTGCTTCACCATTTTGCTATTGTAGGTTTAGAAAATTATTTTGGTGACATAGCAGACTGTTGCCATGACATCCTTACTATTTGCACTGCAGAGGTATTAGCAGAAAATAACATCCCTGCAACTATTCTTATTGCAATGTGGTAATCCTCTCATTGCCCCAGCTCTAAAGCACTGATAGAAATGTGGGCAGGGTCTTTAATTCTTTAATTCTAGACTTCAGACCTATATTATACTTTATATCATGAGTTTGCCATTTCTAAATTAGCTCTGTACTAGTGGCACAGCTGAGCCTCCAGTCCCTATACATGTTTGAGCATCAATGTATTTTATACTTTATGCTGCTACTGATTACAGCTCACATCCCTTTTCCCTTCCAGCTGTGTTCTCAGTGCTCAAAGAGCTTTCCACAATGCTTTGCTTGAGCAGAGGAATAATAGACCACATTTTTCAACCTTTTCTCAAATCCTTACTGCTTGTTGTCAGCTACCAGCAGTTTTTTCATGTTGTGGTTAATATCTTATTAAGAAAGCCTTTGTCACAAAAAAAAAATAAAAACAAAAAACCACAACCACAACTCTGCAATGTAGAATGACTCAGTCATGAGGAGGAGGTGGTAATAAATATCTGGCATTCTCTGTAGTTATCTCCTCCACATTACTGGGTGGCATGTTTTTCCACTATATTTTATGATCTTTATTCACATTAGTCAGTGCAGTAGAAGAAAAGTTAAGTTCTGTGGCTGAATGCTAGATAAAGGTGGTGTACAGGTGATTTCTGAAGCCAGGAATGTTGCTGAAAATGGACAGGAAAAAAAAAACAAACTCTCTAACACTCCTTTTTGAGTTTAGAAAGAAAGCATTCCTTTATTTACAGCATGCGGGGTGCACATGAGTTTCATCCCAAATTACACACACCCAATTACAAAGGCTTTCCAGATTTATACCATTCTCTAATTATAATATTTAGGCATTACATCATACTTTCCAGACCCTTCCGTCCATCACCCCACCCCCAGACACACCTCTAGAATTAGAGTCTTAGGTCTTCAGATGACCCCTAGAGCCTGAGCCATCCCCTTCCTCAGCCTGGTCCCTCCTTCATCTTCTGGCACAAAATCAGCCTTCTGGAATGGTTTCAAGGTTGCGGGCTGGCCTAGACCAGTTCGTTAGCTATGTTTTCCTGTTCCATATTCTTTATCAGTGTCTGTCTCAAGGTAGGAGAGGACTTCTTCTTTATTGAACTTTTGGCCTGTTAAAAACTTCTAACAATGATAAACACCTTAGGGACTGCACTGAAACTGTCTGAAAGAAATGAAGGAAATTTTTCCTTAAGGCTACAGAATTATCCAAGGAAGAGCAGAGAGCCCTGAAAAGAAATGTCAGCTTTCTGAGCAAGGTTTGGATATTTCCAGTCAGAGGGGTGAATTGTTCACCAACAATGCTGAAAAAACAGAGGTTTTGAATGCTTTCTTCACTTCTGCCTTAACACCACTTTGGGCCCCAGACCCTGGGAAGAAAAATCCAGGTTGCTGCAAACACAGAACCACCATCTGTTGGTATATGAACTACTACAGGAGTTTGACTCCTGTATCAATGGGCCTTAACAATACACACCCAAGAGGGCTATTAAAAGCACAGGCTGATGTTGTTATGAGGCCATTCTCTGTAATCATCGAGAAGTCACTGGAAGAAACATCATGTCATACTCATCTAAGAATGGATTTAAAGGAGGTTCCTTTAGGGTTTAAAGAAGGGTTTAAAGAAGGAAATTACAGTCTCATCAGCCATACTTCCCTGGGACAGTTATGGAACAAATCCTCCTGGGGGATAACACAAGTCAGATGGAAGCACATGTTTGAGAAAAGCCAGCACTGATTCAACAAGGGTAAACTGTTCTTGACAAGTCTGATTGCCATCTATAAGAAAGTAACCCACTCAGCTGATGTGGAGTGAGCACTGGTCCCTTGTAGCCCTGTTCTACAGGCCATATTTTCCTGAGCATGAGCAGAAGTGTTGCCCTCACTGGCTGTGACCTTTTTCCCCTTGGCTGGACAGGGAGAGCCTGGCCTCAGGTCATTGGACAACTAATATAAACAATATAGTCTGATATATGTATCTGCAACTGCGCAAGAAGAAGAGGAGACATATTCTGACCTTCTTAGAAGGGAGACATGTTCTGACTTTCTTAGAGAGCAGACACGTTGAGAGCAGACCCTCTGCCTGGTCAGACACCTGGCCAGAGAGAGCCTTGTGTCCAGGGTTCTCCAGGCAGTCTGCCTGGGGAAGCCCTGGATGCAGAGTCTGCTGGTAGGTATTAGAGCTTTTGCTAGTGCTTAGATGCCTTAGTTCTCTCTGCATAGATATTAGCCTTCTTATAGATAAATGAAGCCTCTGAACATTTCTTGGAGTCTACCCTCTCGTTGTTATGCCTCCCTGAGCCGACAAACAACTATAGTCCTTGTCTACTTGAGTTTCTCTAAGGCTTTCAGTTTGGTCTCTCACAGCCTTCTCCTAAAGAAAGTGATGGTTTCAGATCTAAATAAATGGTTCAAGAACTTTCTAAGAAGCACAGGTGAGACAGACGTGAAGTTTTTCTATTCAAAATATAATTCTTAGAGTTTTGTTTTATTTTTTTTTAATTGCAAAATTATTCAGGTCTTTTCATAATCTGGAGGACATACATGCCTTCCTCAAAATATCTAATAGTACAGAATCACAGAATTAACTAGGTTGGAAAAAATCTTTGAGATCAAGTCCAATCTGTGATCTAACACCACCTCATCAACTTAGCATGGAACTAAATGCTACGTCCAGTCTTTTTTTAAACACCTCTAGAGACAGAGACTCCACCATCTCCCTGAGCAGCCCATTCCAGTGGCCAGTCACTCATTCTGTGAAGAATTTTTTCCTAATGTCTAGTCCTAATTCCTAACTTCCCTTGATCCAGCTTGAGACTGTGTCCTCTCATTCTGTCACTGGTTGCCTGGGAGAAGAGATGGACCCCCACCTGGCTACAACCTATCTTCAGGTAGTTGTAGAGAGTGATGAGGTCTCCCCCAAGCCTCTTCTTCTCCATACTAAACAACTCCAGCTCTCTCAGCCACATTTCACAGTGCTTGTGTTCTAGACCCCTCACCAGCCTTGTTACCCTCCTCTGGATGCATTCAAGCATCTCAACATCTTTCCTAAATTGGGGGACCCAGAACTGGACACAGAACTCAAGGTGTGGCCTAACCACACCTTGTACAGGAGAAGAATCACTTCCCTAGTCCTGCTGGCCACACTATTCCTGATATAGGCCAGGATGACATAGGCCTTCTTGGCAACCTGGGCACACTGCTGGCTCATGTTTAGTTTCATGTCAATCAATACCCTCAGGTTCCTTTCTGCCTGGCTGATCTCCAGCCACTCTGTCCCCAGCCTGTAGCGCTGCAGGGGGTTGTTGTGGCCAAAGTGTAGGACCCAGCACTTGGACTTGTTAAATTTCATACTGTTATACTGGTTATTGTCATAGTGGTTATTAAAAAATAAGAGAGATACAGGTGCAAATTACTGTTTGGTTTACTTGAATATCATGAAACTGATGAAAGCGTGCCTTGTATTTGATATATTTTCTAATCTTCAGGTTAGTGTAGAACTAGATGGAATCATGCCTGTCTTTACTGATGATGCCGTTTCACTAGGCACGGGTAATTAGTTACACAATACTTGTGAAAGAACAGATTCAATAGCCTGAAAGTTAGAACAGTTAAGGAAAACTGAGGTTAACATCTTTGTTTCAAAAAAACTACAATCATTTGCTGCAGAAAAACAGCTCAAATATGAGAGGGTGAGATTAAACATTCAGAGCTGGCTCATGTACATTGGTTATTAGAGACTAAGCCAGAATAACATCAGTTATAATATGAGAATATGTGGTTTCTATATTCTGTAAGAGGATATAGATACCTGAATGTTTCCAAAATGAATGAAGGAATGTTCCTTTGGGGTTTTGATTATAAATTTCACTCCGGTGTCAAGAAAATAATCCTAATTAAAAAAACTGCTGGAACCAGATGTTACAGTGTCTCTTCACAAAAATGTTTAGGAGGCCATCATCTTAAATTCAATATCACTGTAAATGAATATTATGATAATATTTCATGTCAATGTCTATGTCCCTTTTACCACTTGTAAACTTTTTTTGAGGCTGTCAAGATAACAAATTACAAAAAATTATGTCTTCATGCAACAGTTTGCCAAATAGAAAAGGAAAAACAACGTATCAGAACAATGACAACTGAGCAAACTAGTTTATTACAAAGTTTTCAAAAGATGTGGGGTTTTTTGAGTTTGTTGATTGGTTGATTGGTAGGTTTGGGGTGTTTTGGGGAGGAGGGGGTTGATTTTTACATGTGTTCATGGGGTTTGTGTGTGTTCATAGCTTTTTATTCCAAAGACAACACTAAAGTTATTGTACAACAACTTGAGAGGTCATTTGCAGTGTCAGGAGAGAAATAATTGTCTTCTGATGAACACTGGCAGATGAAGAGCCTCCTTACCACAAGGGCTTTGGAAGGGTGTCCTAACTCTCAGAGTCCCTGAGAAGATTCTGATGCATGTTCCTATAGAGCTTTTGAGTTTGACTCATTTAATACTTTATAATTTTATTTATAAAAAAACCTGAAATGGTCTGAACTTTATTAATAAGGAGTTAACAGGACAGGATAAAATATGTTTGTCAGGGATAGATTTTTTTACTTTAAAGGAGTTTCAAGAAAAAAAATTGAGAGAAATTCTGTGCACCATTATTCTGTAAAGAGAATGATAAAAATGAAGACAGGAACATACAAGGAAGCTTTGCTTATAAGGAACATATTAGGAAGCATGAAGGGCCAGCTCCGGGTTCAGGTGAATGAGACAGTTGCCTTGGGAACAGACTGCTGGGGAGCAAAACTGTTGCCTGCTTTATCCTAACAAACACTAAGGATTTTTCTCTGTGTGTCCCAAGCTGTGTAAGCCTGGGATAGATAAACTGACATCTCCTGATGAAGGAAAGGGAGAGAGGTGCAACCCTTTTTAATAGCAGTAGTCACTGCCCAATGCCCATCATTTCTCTGTAAAGACCACGAAGCAAGTCAAATGTTCTTTGACCTTCCCCTACTCCTGGTGAGAGAAGCCTTGTTCTTCATCTCCAGAATAGCAATGATAATTCTTTGTAAACTTCTGAGGAAGCTTGAGCTAGTTTTCTGAAATAGTTATTACAGAAAAAGAAAAATGTTAATATTATATGTTTACATTATAACCACACATTTAACAATTGACAGTAATCTAACCCAAGAAACAATAACAGTACACTGAATATCTCTACATATGAAAAATTTAAAGTAACAGGTCCCATGGTGATAGATTTTGTTAATTTTTTCTAAAATGTTCAAAATAAAATCAAGTCTATTGGTTATTATTTATTTTAACATTTATATGTATACATTACTCAGTCTACCAGAAACAAGTCTGAGAAGTTGTAGCCAAATCCCAAAGGTTAGCATTCTGTAGGATTGGGTGAATTTAGACAACATTTCTATCAACTCTGTACCTTTTCTTAGAGGTGAACTCAGAAGGGTCAGCTATGACATCTACAGAAATGGTGTCTATGTATTTCTTTTGGAATTCACCTTTTTCAGACAGAAGGCAGATGTAATGATATTTCTGCATTTGATTTTAATGTGTAAAAATACTACATTCCTGACACTTACAGAGTCCAAGAATTGCATTTCTTTGCTGATAGGTTCTTGAATTACCACAAAATTTTTATCTTAAAAAATCCAACCAAAACAGTTAGATAATATTGCAGCTTATTTAATTTTTATTAAATTGTTCTATCTAATTCTGATTTCACACGGGTTACTCTACATCACAAAATCATAGAATCATATAATATTCTCAGTTGGAAGAGATCCATAAGAATCATCAAAATGACAAAACATAACTTTAATTTCCAGGTGGGTGTAATCTCTTGCATTGCCCAGATTTCATAATAATTCTTTAATTTTTACAATGTTTGGATAAAACGGCATCTGAATCAAGTATGGAATACTAGTATTTACTATTATAAAGAAGCTAAACAAGACAGATAGATTTATACACAGGCATAAATTAAGTATGCATATTTGATAAGAATGACTCAGCAGCCTGGATAGTAGAAATTGTTCCATAATATGATTGCAGCTCAGTTATCTCATTTCATCTCATCAACAATTGGAAACGGATCTTATTTTAGTAAATATATTGCCCATGAATAGTGTCACCAAAATTTTGATAACTATCTAAGCATATTTTTATATGTATCCTGATATATATGTTGCCTAAACCAGGAATATAGGTAAGGACTACATTCACCAATATCTTCAGAAAACAGTGGCATTTTACCTGAGAGATATTTTGCCTTAGATTTCTCCTTATGTTTTGTTCCAACAAAGTTTGTCTGTTTCTCTTTTGGATCAGACTCTATCAGTTTTAAATCATCATAAACAATTCAAGATAGCTATCTCTGGACTAATCTGACAGTGATGCAAGCAATGTTGTATGTGTGCTAGAGGAAAGAAATTAACACAGAAATAGTTGGTGCTGACAGATTGTATTGTAAATCAGCCAGGCCTCCCTGAATTATATACAGTAAGGGTAGTTTCTCTATGACTGGAGGCAAAAGGGAAAAAAAGGTGCAACAGAAAAGGTACTAATCTTCCAGACAGAAAATGACAGGAAACAGTATGTTAATTATCACAGAACTGAAGCTATGTCTCTCATATATACAGAGAAAGGCCAGAACAGCACTTTGTTAAATAAAACTATCCTCAAGCCTAATAACCCAGGAAATTCTAGAATTAAGGTTGCTTTTCAACACTACACATCCTTGTGACTTTGCAACTATATAAAACTTGTACAATTGCATCCTTTCCTTATGGCCACCTCCTTTCCACCAAGGACTATCTCATGAAGTATGTAAAATGGATGATCCTCATGGGGAAAAAAAAGAAAAGGAATTCAATATTTTGTGGTTTTATTTTCCCTCTACGGCTGTCTATTTCATTTATTAGACTGTATTGAAACCATGTCCTCAAGACAGTTACTTCTTTTCTTGTAGCTTTTTCTATCACAGTCATCACTATAGCAACAGAGTACTTCACAAGCATGGAGAAACTTACTTCACAAATTTCTGCAGAAGTGTGGTTTGTAGATGAAGTTTTGTATTTAAAAGGGGAAAAATGATAATTAAATGAACTAATAAATTATGTTAGCTGTACTGAAAATCTTAGTCAAATAAATATAAATGAGGTTTTGCCTTTTTCTTTACACTTGAATTTTTAACTCATTGTATCTTTAAAAAAATAAAATTTGAAAATTAGAGCTACTTGAATATAAAATATCCTAAAGAAGAATACAAAGAAGAATACCAAGAGTAGTCA
This sequence comes from Calyptomena viridis, assembly GCA_013390005.1. Lineage (NCBI taxonomy): Eukaryota > Metazoa > Chordata > Aves > Passeriformes > Eurylaimidae > Calyptomena > Calyptomena viridis. The sequence continues at coordinate 55,554 of WEIV01010642.1, read as the reverse complement.
GAAAACTGTAAAAATTAAAAGGAAAATTGAGCCGACATTAAACTTATAAGCAAATTATAAAAATTCTGAGTTATTTTTTGAGGAGGAAAAAAAAGTAGAAACCATATGAATACTGGTAGCAATATAAATACAGTGGGAAAAGTAGCATAATTGCTACGCATGAAGTTAGTAAAGGTTAAAATGACAGGAAAGTATTACTGACCATAGTATAGAATAGACAGAATAGGAATAAGAGGTGGAAATGGTACTTAGTAAAACTTAGAAGCAGAATAAACTCAGAGTTTGCCCCATCATATCCATTGCTGAATTCTGTCTAGGAAGAAATCAGAATGGAAGGAACTTATTACAGGGTTTCTTCAAATAGGGCTTAGGATAAAATTTCATTTAGTATTTTTGTTTATTAAATAAAAAAGTAGAAAAAGCTAACTGAAATGTAAAGAGAGAGTGTAATCAATGCCAAATGTAACTCTGTTGCAATATAGAAAAGAATTTGATCACTTTGATCACTAAAGTAGGTAAAATATTATTATATCAGGTAAAATGTCATAAAATTAGGCATTCATAAAAAGAATGTAGAAAGTTTTCTTGGAAATAATTAAGGAGAAGCAGACATGGAGGTACATGTGACTTACAAATAGTGAACCAACTTAAAAAACAACAAATAAACCCCATAAAATTTCAGATTATGTGTTTGTTTCAGAAGAATGAAGTTCTAGTTCAAGAAGATGAAGGGGATTTTCAGTGGTCTGAAAACTTTTCATTTAATTTCTCTCACTGAGCAGTTCTGAGTCTTTCCTGGGGAGAGTGGAAATTTCCTATCTGCAGATATTAGACTGTGTTCTAAAAATACCTTGCCTAGAAATTTGAAAATTATTCAATATCTTTTGGTATTCTCACTTTTAGGAAACTGAAACTTTCTGCTTTGAGGATTAGTCTGATACCTGCTTATATGAATGATAGGAACAACCTTGTCTTTAAAATGGAAACTGGAAGATCTATGAATTGTTTATTTTTAATAGAAACCTCCAAAAACATGGGATTAAGCTAGCTCGTTCTTACAGTCTTTTATGTTGCTTCAGTTAAAAAAAGCTATTCTGTTGACAAATGAAGGTTTCTTTTATTCTTGATAAGGATTTTGATATCTTCTGTTAAAAAAATATTCTCCAGAAGTAATAGAAATGGCACAAATGTTTAATTGCCAATAATCAGAGATAATAAAAAAAACAGTGGGAATTCCATTAAAAGAGTTCTAAGTCAGTATGAAATGCTATATAATGCCACTCAGAGCTAGTTTATGGCAAGTCAGCAGTGGAGGCAAAATTGAATGTTGTTAAGAAAGAGGAGCTAGAGGTTCGGTGCACTAGCCTGTTTCTACCACAGGCAGGGGAAAGAGAGAAGGAAAGAGCTTGCAAAAGGACTAGGAGGAGTACAGACTCATGAAGGTTTAGGCTCAGCGTTCCTATCGGTCTCAAGGATGGGATAAAATTGACACATACTGAAGGGAAAGTTGATCTTAAGTACTAGCTATTACACATAATATTATTCATTGTGTGCTACATTACATGTAAATATTATACCTGTATTTACAGGTAAATACATATAACGTTGACCTGAATTTGCTATAACAAAAATAATCCACATACATCTTTGGGAGGTTGCTTTCTACAAAATTTGACTTAGACCATACTACTGCAAAATTTCTGTTGTTCCACTGTAAAGAAGACAAGACAAATTTCTATTTCTTGAAGTTCTCTTTGCTGTGCCACAGATGAGTACTAAGGGACAAAGAACAATATTAACAGTATTTCTAAAAATTTTTCCCATATATTCTGCATGTTTATGTTAGATAAATCAGTCTACTGAATCTGGAAGTCTGAATTCAAGAAGGGAATTCTGAAGTTGGAAAGTATAGTCTGCTGTTGATTTCATGTTCAGAACTGAATATCTGTGCTCTTTTGCAGATCTAAGTATTAAAGAGATTTTAAACCTCAACCCCAATTTAACACATAAATGGAGCTTTATCTCACTGAGGTCAAGATGAAATATTATAAATATCTTAACTGATGACAGATTTCATTATCAAAATTATGATGATATATTTCACAGATATATATGCTAAAGACAACTAGATTAGATAACCTTTAACATGAAAAACCACTACACAAAATATATTCAAAATAATTATAGGATTAATTGTGGAAACAGAGAAATATGAGATTTAGTCTAGTCTACTTATTTTTACTGAAGATAAGAATAGTCTTTTGTTTCTGGTTTTATTTTAGAAGGTCTTTTTTTTTTTTCTGTTTCTTATAATCATTAGTAAATATAGGAATGGCATACAGGCTTTATGCATGCCCAAAAGCCTGTGCTTTTACTGCTCTTTCAGCAAATCTCTCTTCCTGATACCATTTGCTTAATGTAGGGAAAATATATTTATATTGGTATAAGAGAGTATTGGATTTCTGTGGCCAGGCTTTTGTAGCAGTGGGGGGGCTATAGAGGAGACTTTTGGAGAAGCTGCTGGAAGCTTCCCCCATGTCTGATAGAGCCAATGCCAGCTGGCTCCAGGCTGGACCTACTGCTGGCCAAGGCTGGGCCAATCAGTACTGACAGTAACATCTCTGTAATAACATATTTAAGAAGGAAGGAAGGAAAAAAAAAGTTAAGAAGTAGTAGATAAAGATGGCCACCAGAGAAGAGCAGAGTGAGAACATGTGAACAACAATGCAGACACCAAGGTCAGTGCAGAAGGAGGGGGAGGAGATGCTCCAGGTGTCTGAGCTGAGGTTCCCCTGCAGCCCGTGGTGAGGACCATGGTGGAGCAGCTGTGCCCCTGCAGCCCATGGAGGACCACAGGGGTGCAGAGATCCACCTGGAGCCTGTGAAGGAACCCACGCTACAGCAGGTGGATGCTTGAAGGAAGCTGTGACCCCATGGGAGGCCCATATTGGAGCAGAGTCCTAGCCTGGACCTGCTGACCTATGGGGGAAGGAGCAGGATTTCCTGGTAGGACTTGTGGCCTGTGGGGGACCCATCTTGGAGCAGCCTGTGATTTGGAAAGAGGAGTTTAGTATAAGTTCTAATATAAGTTTTTAAGGAATTAATAGAGCTAAGTTAGAGCTGTACCCTTTTTTTTTTTTCTCTCCTTTTGGCCTAGTACTTAGAGATAATGTAGGACTGAGAATAGAATTACAAAAACATGATCCAGAGTGCTGCCAGACAAATGAGATAGCATGAGACATCCTGGCACCTAAGAAAACCAAACAAAATTGTAGTTTAGCTGAGTTTGTAACAAGCTGGTTTCTCAGTCAGAGGTCTGAGGAAGACCACTGCCTTCCTCCCAAAACGACCACCAATGACCCCCAGGAGGGGTGAGGAAGGAGTGGAGATGGGGAGGGGACCTATGCTAATATGTTCTCAGAATTAATTTTAATATGTAATGCCTATTCCTGGAAATACGATGTATATTCATAAGATAGTCATAAATACGTATAACTTGGGTGCATTTAACCCCGGTTAGCTAACTCCTTGGAGGACGAGCATAGGAGGAAATCCCTTCTTGTTCCCAGTGTGACAATAAACATACATACCTGCTCTTATAACTGCCAGTGAGTTATGGTTTTTTGGAGTTGGCATTTCACCTGTGCCTGAAGGACTGCACCCTCTGGAGAAGTGATCCATGTGGCAGCAGTGTCTGAAGAACTGTTGCCCATGGGATGAACTCACACTGGAGCAGTTCGTGAAGGACTGTCCCCCGTGGGAGTGACCCCCTGGGAAGCAGGTGAATGACTCCTCTCTCTGAACAGCAGCAGAGACAACAACTGACCATAACTTCTATTCCCATCTCCCTACACCATTCAGGGGGAGGAGGTACAACTCAGAAGGAGGGGGCAGGGGGAAGGCATCTTTAGGATTTACTCTGTTTCTTATTCTTAAGCTCTGATCCTATTAGAAATAAATTTAATTAGTATCCCCACTTGGAGCCTGTTTTGCCGGTGCCGGTGATTAGTAAGGGATCTCTCATGGTCCTTATCTCAACTCAGGAACCATTCATTACATTTCCTCTCCTCTGCCTGTTTGCAGGGGAGAGTGAGAGAGCAGCTATAGTGAGTACTTGGCATCCAGCTAGGATCAAACCACTACAAAGATCTCTCTCTCTCTATATTTTACTACTGATATTATTACACCAGAAGGTTTGATATGTCTGATAAAAAAACACCTCTAGGAAGCAACAATTTGTTAGGTAGCTATGTCTGATGATTCGCGATTATGATTTTTTTCCAAATTAAAAAAAAGCCAACAATATTTTGTGTGTGCGCGGTTGTTTATTTATTTGTTTAATTTTTGTTTTGTTTTTTTAATATATATTCATCAAGAACCCTGATTCTCCCTTCAGTTTTGTTTCATATTGAGTTCATATCACATCCAATGTTAATTTGTGCCAACAAAGGACTGGATCTCTCTCTCACTCTCCTGGATTAACTGATTTGTTAGTAAATTCCTGAGTTTAGTTAATTTTCTTGACTCTTAAAGACCATTCTCCTCTCATTATCTGCTGGATCCATTACTAGTAAAGATTCTTTAAGCTATCCATTCACTGGAATTACACAACTTTTCTGCTTTTTATAATGTACTTTTTTATAATACTCTCTATTTCATCATTTACTAGAACTGTTCTTAATAGTGCTCTCATTCCCAGTAAATAAAAGTATCCATAGACGTTATGACTGCAAGTTTGATTTGCCCTCAAATGCAGACTGTCTACATGAATGATCACTCACTGTCTTTAGCTCAGAGAAAATCTTTGGTTGATGGAACAATTTCCTGGAACGGGACAAATAATTTCTGAGCCTTGTTCACAAGAGTCATTCACATGTTCCATTTGCTAACTGTTGATATAAAGTAGACCTTAAGCACTTAATGGAACCACAGACTCCTCTCGCCTGAGTGAATGCCTTAGTCGCTTTGTATCCTCTTATTTTATCTAACTGACCTTATAGATTTTTATTATTATCTTGTCCTCGGAAAAAAGCTTTAGACAGAGAATTGGAAATATCATTCCCAAAATCAGAACAGTATATAATTTAATTCTGTTAGTCTCCTAAGAGATTAAACTTGAAGGCTTGAAATCCAAAAGACTGAGGAAGGTTTCAGTACTTGATCTCTGCATGTTGGCCACATCCTTTAATCACTTGTGCTCTAGATTATAGCTCCAGTAGTGCTGCTCTTTCTTAAGCCTGTTTAGAATCTAGGCTTGAGATACCACAGTTATGAGACTTGTGTTGTGTTTGAACCTTACAGTTATGATACCTCTTAAGAAATTAATGTAGTGAAAAATCTCACTAGAATTAGTGATATTCTTTTACTGCTTTTGAACTGCTCTTATACTGATGAAAGCAGCAAGTGAAACTTGATAAGTATAACATGTTTTTGTGTCAGAAGATCAATGATGGCATATGTTCTGACAGTTTAGAAGCATAAAGCAGGTACATTTGGAAATACAGAGTAATATGTGGAAAACATAGGAAAAAAACACTAGATGAGCAAACCCAGCAGTTATTTCAGTTGTGGCATGAATTGCCTGCATTTACTTGCCCACTTAGAAAAAAGGTAGAAAATCCTTGATTGCACTGCTGCAGAAAAACATGCCAAAAATCAACTAATCCAAGAAGTGCCAATGCTTTGAAAATCTACTTATTACATGCCTGAGTGACCTTGGAAGCAATAGAAAGCAGCAAGTACACAGAATAGTACAAGATTGGCAAGACTGACAGTGTGTTGACTTCTGCTCTTTCTAATTTGCTTGTCATTTTGATTATCTCTTCCATTGTTGCGATGGCCATTTGAGAAATCAGTTTATTTATGCATGTTTATGCTAGATCTTAGGACACCCTTCCAGACATACTTTTACTTGGCAAAACACAGACCCTATTGGAAAAGGAAAGGGATCCTTAAGCAGTGGCTTCAGCAGGGAAAAAAAGCAGAGGGAAGAAAAAAAATAAATATTCTGTATATGTTGGGGATTATGATTAATTCTGATCCACTTATCTACTGGCAATATTTCTAAATTCAGATTTAAATAACAATTTTAAAACCATATCTTCATAGGAAGCAGTTTTCAAGCCACTTCTGTCAAAGAAATGTTGCAGACCAGAACATTTTTCTCCTGCTCTTTCTTCACAGACAATAGATTAATTCATTTCAGGTAGGAATTTTCTGATGCAGAACATTAAATTTACACAAAAAGTTAATTGTACATGTTAAAAATGTAAAGTGGTTTTACAGCTGTATTGATTTACAAGCAAAGGTGGTGAAAGAAGTGATGGTAACTTCTATTTGATAAACAGAAAGGGCTAATCTCCCACTTTAAATATATCAGCGCTCATTTTCTCAGATGGAACTATCATTTAAAAAATCTTTAGGTGTTCTGTTTTGAAAGGTTATCATTCACTATAAAATTTTATAAGTGGCTTAGAACAGGTTTTATACAGAAAAAAAAAAAAAAAGAATGTTTTTTACATCCAGAATGATGAGTTTCCTTGAAAATGTGGTTATTTTTTACAAAATGCCATTCAGAGTTACATTCTTTGGGGAAAAAAATCCCACACAACAAAACAAAACAAGCAACAACCCATAAACAAGCAAACAATAAAACAAAACAAAACAAACTAATCTAACTTGCTGCTGAGGCTATTTGAGTATTTGGTATACAGCATGGACTATTCCACAGACATGAAAAAATGGCTGCAGGATCATGTCAGCTAAATTAGGAATTACAAAAAAACAGCAAGGTACATCTGTTAGTTTGCTAGGATGCAGGAATGTGAAGACTCTTTATCAAAGCTTTCTATTTTGGTGTCATAATTATCTCTAATAAATGACCCTAATAATTTTCAATGCAATTAATCTAATTTTCATGTCTTGATATTTGTAATGCAACTGTTTAGACTTTGCTTGTCACTCCCTTTCACGTTAAATAGTTTAAAAACGCATTCAGCACAATAATTACATTGTTTTCATCGTTACTTTCATTCAATTGAAGTAACATAATAAAATTATATCTATCTGTCTATTATATCTATCTTTTCCTTCAAATAGCTGAAACAAATGTAATTGCCAATAGTTCTTTCAAATTTGAATTCTATGTACTTTTTTTTAAATAGTTAATAGACTGATATTTTCAGACTAAAATGTTATAGACATTGCTATTTAAGAGTTTTTTTCAAATACATTTCAAATACATGGAAGAGGCAGTATAGAAATATCATCAACTAGTTACAGGAAGAGGATTGTCACCTCACAAACAGAGACAGAGACAAGGCAGAAATGTTTAATGCTTTCCTTGCCTCTGTCTTCAACAGGGATGATGAACCAATGGGGTCTCAGTGTCCTGAGCTGGAGAATCATGACTGTGAGAGTTATCAACTTCCAACTGACCCTGACATTGTACAGAATCTGCTGCTCCAGCTGGATCTTTGTTATGGTTCAGTTTGCAAGGATAAAAAACTTCTTTTGTTTACAGTGGGGGGGCGGGGTCGTGATCAGTACTCCAGTCTGGGGAAGGCACCTGTACCTGCATTGCCTGGTTCTCCTCTTCCCAGGGAGGAGGAGGAAGGAGGAGAGGGGCCAGAGCAGCAGAAGCCCATCATCAGTGCAGCCCTCGCTGGCTGGGTGAAACGGTGCGGCCCCAGCTCCCCAACACCCTGCTTCCAGCTCACTGCCCACCCCATGCCGGTGCAGCTTTCCTGCAGGGACGCGGGTGTCCTGTGGCAGCCTCACTCCCCATCGGCAATGGGATTGCCGTCCCTGTGTGGTGCTGTGCTTATCCTGGAGGGGGATGCCTTGCTGCTGCGTCCAGCACGGTATGGAGACAGGATGCCAGGGACCTGTCCTGTCCCCGGCGCCACACGGGCAGCACCACATATGCGGAGGTGCTGCTGCATGTTTCCTGCTGCCGCTGCCTGCCCTACAGACGATGCTGCCTGCCCCATGCTGGCGCAGCATGTGGCACAGTGCCGGCATGCTGCATGGCCCCACAAGACACCTGCAGCCACTCGCCTCTCCGCTGTTGCTGATGCTGCCGCTATGGCGAGCTCCCAGCATGGGAACACGACTTGAAGCTCGACTCCAAGCCCTGGGCGGCGCAGGCCTGTGGGGTGCCCGAGCCCTGTGCCTCTGGTGTCCGGGATGGTCAAGGAATCCTGGTTGGGGGCTGGGAGAAGACGAATGACATTTTGGCTAAAGCCACATGGCAGAGGCGGGAAGGATTTCCTGTGGTTTGGGACCAGAAGTAGGCAGGGACAAAGATGGACCAATGGGACACTAGGCTATGTCTTACCAGGGCAGCAGAAGCGTAGGAAAAAGGTGTACACGCATGCGTAAGCCAAGAAGTATGCTGGGCCAGAACAGAGGGTATAAGAAGCAGTGAAGCCCAGACACCATATTCTTTTTGGCTGTGCCGAGCTGCCGAGAGGATCTGCTGCTGCTTGGGATCTCAACGACACCATCTTGGGCCACGTGATTGCTGAGGCCGGGACATCGCAGACTGCTCCCTGAACAATGTGAAGCTTCGGCATCAGCTCAGACCCCTTCCTGCGTTACGAGCTCCTGGTTTGGCCAGAGAAATTACCCCGTCCCTTTCCCCTGTCTACCTTATTACCCCACTTCACTCTCTCTCTTTTTTTCTTCGTGGCACTGGTTCTGGGGTTCCTTTTCCATTTCCATCGGGTTCCCGACATCCTTCCAGGACAGAACCCCCAGCCCTACCTGTTTTCCCCTGGGCCCACACATCCCAGGCATGGCAGGGAATGTTCCACCCTCTCTTCCTCTGTATCTGCTTCTCTCAGGAGCCTCTCCAGGGACCAGTAAATCCCTAGCATCTTTTCTGTAGTCAACCACAAATTCAAGGGGTGGGGTGGGAGCACAATCATGGTTTTGCTCCACAAACTTTATTTGCCCCAAACTTTTTTTCTTTTCTCCCCACTCTTCCCTTTTCCACACCACTCCTCATCCCCTCCAACCCCCCCTCTGGCCACCAGGAGTCATTGCAGCTCTAACCCCCCCCCCTTACACCCTTTCACAACTGCTTGCCGGCAGGTTTTACTTCAAGCCAAAAAGTTTGTGTTATTTCATCGGGAAAGACTATTTTGTTGTGTGCTGGCTACTTGTGTTTTTTACATCTGATACTCAATTTAATTTTCTGGTTTTATATTGCTTTAATAAGAGTGGTTTTAATACATAACATATATTTTTATTTTTCTGTTTTAATAAAAGTTCTATCTTTATACTGAAACAAGTGTAAAAAAAATTAATATTGAATTAATTTTAATTCATTTCCACTGTCCCCTTAAATGGCGACAATCCTGACAAATCTTTGGGGCCTGATGGGATTAATCCCAGAATCCTCAAAGAGCTGGCTGAAGTAATCACAAAACCTCTCGCAATGTTTTTTACAAAGCTTTCCTGTCACGTGATTTTCTTCTGAAGTATCTCAAGGGAAAAAGGTTTTGAGACTGTATATCACGTGTATTTAGTGGCTTTCTTACTGCAAACTCCTGCTGAGTGGATGTCTGTCTGTCACCACAGTCTTCCCCTTTTTCAGGTAGATCCTTTATGACTGACTATACTGTAATTTATTTTATATGAAGTAAAGTTTACATACTTGTTTCCCATTTTTAATGAGTGTTCTTATACTATAAAACAACAACAAGGAAATATACTATACATTAATTACTTTATTGAAGGTATACTATGGTTTTAAAAAGAGTGATTTGTTAGTATATTGTGGACCATTTCACTCCCTTCCTTAGGTATGAAACAATGAACTCAAAAGCTTTCAAGTGAAGTTGAAACTTAAACAAAGTAACAACATTTCTGTATGAAGAGTTAGAAACACAATAGTATACAGATAAGGCACTGAAAATGATGTATCTTCCTAGAAGATTCAGTGCTATCTTTTTTGATTTGAAAATTGTCGCATTGAGTATGTATGACCATCATCTATGCTTACATTTAAAAAATATATGATTCCTTTAAAAAACTACATCTGATAGATTTTTAATTCTTTATTTCACTATAAAATGTTCTGAATTTATCAGATTTAAATACTGAAGTTACAGTATGGACTAAAGTTTATTTCCACAATGAATTACATTTTAAATTACATTTTTAAAACTGTTGATTAAAATTTGTTGCAAGTTGATTTGTATTGGGTTCATGACAATTTCTTGTGATAAGTGCTTCTTTTTAAGCAATGAAGTAGACACCATTGAGGACTCTTGAAGAGTTAATAGACAATCAATTTTCCACAGCTTTCTTAAGCCAGAAATGAAATATTTTGAAGTTAATGCAATTTCTGTATACCTCATGCTGTAAGAATGTTTTCATTTTATTAATATTTCATTAATGGAAGAAGAACAATAGTGAATGAGATTTTTATGATGGTAGTCTTGTTTTCTTTCCAAGTTTGAGTTTTTTCACATAAAAATTGTGAAAGGACCAGCCAGTTTGCTGGTCTATCAAACATAAAAGGTTTAATTGTGTTTTCAGGCCATGTTGGCAGAGTGGATGGAAAACCTGCTGCTCTGGGAAAGAAGCCTGTGGCAGGGCAGGATACTGCTCCACTGAATTGTTTTTTGTTTTCTCCTGCCTGACCTTAGCTCTGTGAAAAGATATGCAGGGGAGGAAGACAATCAAAGCAAAGACAAGAAGAAAAAGTGTTTAGCAGTTCACAGTGAAAATGTCCCAAAGCTTCAAAGCTTGATGGGTCAGCTACACCTAACTTTATCTGGCAGCTTTGCCTTTATAATTGGATATAATAGCAAGGTTATCAAGAAAATTATGTGTCAGATGCTTGAGTTTTTTTGTTTCGTGTTTTTTTTCTGGCATACTAGTCTTGCATGATATTTTACTAGGAATCCTTAACTGTGGAGAAAATGTTAAATATTATTACCCCCAAGACACATAAAAATGGGTCTCAGCTACTCTGTGTAAACTGTGATTACAGGTATTATGATAGTGTGGTTTGATGACTATCGGTAACATGTAGTATGAGTTGCTTCTTCTGCAGAAGACAAGTGATGTCCTACTTTTTTCAGAATGGACTTGAAATAGATAGCAGGAGAGCATACAAAGGGACTCACAAGAACAAGAGATTTAAAATTAAGTGTATTTTTATCAGAAATCTATTTATTCCTTTAAACATAAAACACTCTTTTCAAAGACATTAAAAATGCCAGGTTGCTTCTCAAAAAAATAAAAAGGCAAACAGGCAGAAAGTTGTTACAATAAACTGTTATTTCTAGAATAAAAAAAAAATCCCCTGCACATATAAAGTAAGTGCTGTTGTGGAATGACTTTTCTTTTGTGATGTGTTTCTTTTTTTAAGAGATATTGGGAAAAAAATCTTATTTCAATAAAAAAATATTTTCTACTTTTTACTCATCTGAAAATGAATACGGCATTGAGATAGATGTGCAATTATAAGATAAATTGGGGTTTTTCAGGAAAATCCTTTCACAAATATTGGCATTACATCGCTATCTTTTCTTATACTCCTTTAATTTTCCTTATAGAAAACAAAGATTAAAAAATATTGAGACACATAAAAAGAATGTTATACAAGCATTTCTCTTAAGGCTTTGTACGTTATGGAAAACCTGATTATTTACTTATATGAATTTATTAGAATTCTCTGTAATCTGTTGCATGCATATTTGTAAAATGCACTCAAACTGATGGGAGACAAGTTGTTTGAAAAGAGAACATGCTTTAAATTTTCAATAAGAATTTCACAAATTAAATCAGAACAGTTCTGAGTATTTATGGCTTCTAAGGTATGGATTCTGTCTGATCTATCTTGAAAGAGAATTTACTTTGTAGAAACACTGAAATTTTAGAAGCCGAGTGAAATATTCTGGAGCATTGAACAGGTACACAATAGTCAGTATGCTACCTACCCTATAATTAATTGTTACTGAGAAATGTGTTCTACTTAAGTACTTTCCCAGCAGGAACACTGCAGCCAACAGATCTTATGTTTGCCACAGAAATGGCCTATATTCAAGCACTGTTTTTGAACAGCTGTAGATATATACACCAAAGCAAGGTGGTGATGAACACTAATGAAATAATAGATATTACAGTTCACAGAGGTAGCTTGGAGATTAAATAAATAAAACCACACTGAAGATACTAATATCATTATATGGTATAAATTTTAATGTCAGAAGGTATAACTGAGATCACATACTCTCATCTTCCACATGACACAAGTAAGTCATTACAGATAAACTTTAGTTGCCACACCACATTTTCATACCTTCCAGATGTGTTCTAGAGTTCATTTAGAATTGTATTTATACTATCCAAGGACACCAAATGCTATGTAATGATGTCAGAAAAGGACATGAAAGTCATGATGCACAGCAAATATTAATGTCTTACGGCAAAGGTGATCAAATGCATTCTTGTTTTTGTCAGGAACGGCATTGCCTGCAGGTCAAGAGAAGTGATTTTTCCCTGTTATTTGGTGGCCATGAGTCTGCTTTTGGAGTACTGTGCCCAGTTTTTATTCTCTGGTGCAAGAAAGATATTGACATGCTGGAGTAACCATAAAAATGATTAAGAGTATCGATCACAAAATGTCTGAGTGGCTGAGAAACCTGAGTTCGTTCAGTGTTAAGAAGATCAGGCTTAGGGGAGATATTAAAGAAGTTGTATGCTGAAAAAAGAGACAAGTTGTTCTTGGAGGTGTACAGTGATGCATTAAAAGCTCTGGACTGAAATTGCAATGACAAAAACTCTCGATAGAAGGAAAAATAAATTAGATATCAAGATAAAATTTTTCACCACTAAAATAACCAAAAACTGGGGATGGACTCTCCATTCCTGAAGTGTAGAGATTGTACACTCTACCAGTCTATTTATTTGGTGCTGCTTGGAGTGAGGTCTTAGACTAGATGACTTCCAGAAATTCCTTCTAAATTATTGTAATTATGAGACATTCACCTAAGTGTATAAATTAGGAAAATATCTTTCCTGTATAGTTTCCTAAATCTCTGTAGGTGTTAAGAGAAATGCAATCTAGATGCTCTAAATGGCTTTGTGGAGAATTAAGAATTATGTCCCTCCTGGGGAAATAACGGAAAACTGGGAAATGCATTGCACTAAGCTGGGAGTAGAAATTTTCCTATGCTTACTAAGGCAAGTACAATATGAAAAAGATTTTTTAGACTATTTTCCAGCTCTCAGTCTTTGTGTGTGTCCAGTATTAAAGGGCTTCAGTTGGTACAAATATAGAAACTGCATCAATGAGTGAGGCGATGCATGGAATGTAGAAGACATGTAAGGTGTAGAATATATGATACAGAGTAGATGAAGCAGTCTACAAGAGAGATGCTTGGATTTTAGAATCTCCTTTCTTTCTGGTTGTGTAATTGGTATGTACCTTGTCACATTCACAAAAAAAATCATAGACTGTATACATTTTTTCTCTTACTGTGTGGGTAAATCACCAAAGAAAATAGTATCGTATTTTTGATTTTTCCATTCCACAACACTGTGCTGTCTCACAAATCACTGATTGTTCATTTTGCTTTGTATTTCAAGAAGAATATTCCACTGAGGAAGAAAATAAGTTTTAAAACAGGCAGAATCATAAAAGTACAAAAAATTTATAGTTTAAGTTCTGTCTATATTCTGAGATTAAAAGTTCTGACCATGCTTTTCAAAAGTATTTCAAACCATTACAAGAAATATAAGTATTATTTTCCTGATGCAAAATTACTTTAACCATAAATTATGGCTAAGTTTAAGAAATGAGAAGTTTAAGAAATGAGAGACCATGAAAAGAAAGGAAACTATATAAATCCTCACAACACCCCCAAAAATATCCTCTTGGGTTTTTTTTCCTTATATATATTGCAATTAGGGACAAAGTAGTTATATTCTTTTATAGGATGTAAGATTGATCTACTATTTGACATAGCAATATAAAAAATTGGTGACCTCACATCTGACATTTTATTAACTAGACTCATATCATCATTTCATCCTTTAGACTCCAGCATTCCAAACTTTCTTTTTCCTTGGACTTTCCTGATTTCCCAGAATCAATCAGGATCATTTATTTTAATTGAACTGAAGAAGTATTGTGATTTTAAATGTTTAATATGCTTTGAGGTGTACAACTCTATTGCTTCTGACTGAGTTGGAGGTCATTTTCCCATAGCAGTCCTCACATGTGCTTTGCATGAGTAGAAAAAAAGGTCTTGATAACACATCAGTGTTTTGCTTACTGCTGAGCACAGCCTCAGCACTGTCTCTCAACATCACCCCTCCTATCTTCAAGGGCAAGATACTGAGAGGGGACACAACCAGGGCAACTGACCCTGATTAATGAAGAAGGGATATTCCATAGCATATGACGTCACCTCAGATATAAAAACTAAAGAAAGGAGAAGGAAGTTGGGGTGTATTTGTCATTTACAATGTTTGTCTTCTGAGCAACCTCTACACATGCTGAAGTCCTGCTTCCTGGGACATGGCTGGACATTGCTCACTAAGGAGAACTAGAGAATAAATCTTGTTACTCTTCGTTTGTGTGTGTGTAAACTTTTGCTTTTGCTTTAGTAAACTGCCTTATCTCAACCTACAAGTCATTTCCATCTTATTCTCTCTCCTCTGTCCAACGACTAGGAAGGGGAATGATGGAGTGGCTTGGTGGGCATCTGGCATCCAGACAAGGTCAACCCACTGCAACAACATATCCTACAAAGCAAAATCCCAGTAAAGATCTGATTTCAAGAAACTTGGGTTATATCACAGTAGGCAGTCACTTTTATAAACTAAAAAATAAATTGAGATGAACAAAGTAAACTAAAATTAGTAACAGTATGTTTCTCGCCTGTGGCAATGTGTATAATAAGTAATGGAGGATGACAGATGACTCCTAATTTTTCCTCTTCTACTAATAAAGCAAATAAAATCATTTTATCAGTAACCCTGAACCTCTCTCTGTCTGCGTGGGCCAGGAAAAAAATATTCTAACCCACAGATTTCTTTTTTACTTTTTCTCTAAGAAGCAGACAAAATGGCATTAGTGACAGAAGGGTACTTCTCCCATGCAGAACTTCATCAAATGTACAACAGGGTATAGAGCTGCTGACTCAATAGAGTCGAGGATTTACTATATGCAATTCTCACAGGAAAAACTCTTCTACAGGCACCAGACAATTTTCTTTCGAAGGAAGGAACCCACCCTGTAACGTCACCCATTTCATGACATTTCACTCCACTGACCCTTTCAGGACCTCAGTGAAAACACTGTTGAGAATCAATTTGGTAAAAATTAGAAGATATTGATAAAAGGCTTTTTCATAAAATTAACAATTTGATCTATATGTAAAACAATGTAGTTTTTACCTTGTCTTATGGGAAAAGTGGAAAATAAATCTGAAATTGTTCCATATTTGTTAGTACAGAAGAAAAGAGAATTAGATCCCACCTATTCAGTGAAGCTGCTGCAAGACTAATCTGTATATACCTTGTTTGTGCTTTTATCTTAATAAATTTCTATGCTCAGAAATAGACTTCTGTAAATTCACTTAGACTATATTTAAGAACATGTAAGTTTTACCTAATACCTTGCTATAATATTTAGCTGTTCTTTTCCATATTTTTTGTTGAAATTATGATGGCTGTACTAATTAAGATTATAATTAGCCAAGCATTTTATTTGCTGATGTATGCCCGTGATAAAATTGAAAATATGCACTTTAACAAGATGAGATTTCACTGTGATAAACTAAAATTTAGTACAGTGCATTTTTCTATAATTAACATTTAAATTTTTGCTGTTTGGTAACTTTTGACTATACTAAGTGTTCTACTATGGAATTCCTACCATTTTTTCCTATAATTTTCCACCATAGTTTCAGCGAGACTCTTGAGAAAAGAAGAGAAACTAATAAATTAAAAGATTAACAAGGAAAGTAGTGTGACTACCTACTTGGAATTAGCTGAGACAGAGGTCATGCTTCTTGGATGGCTTTTTGGCAACAGTCGAAACCCAGATATTTAATGTAACCAACATTCTATTCTTCCATTTCTTTAAATGTGTTGTATTAATGGGCTAGTGAAAATTGAATTGTTTCAAATTTGTGATGCAACCTTCTTGTTGCATAATGATTTCTTCATCTCTATATTTTGGCTTTCAAACAAGGCTTTTACTCAAGTATGCCTTAGACTGGAAGTTTTTTGTTTGTGGACTAAGATTCATTTCTCGGCTTTGTACTGTTTTGTCACATAGCTTTTCATAAACCTGAAGGAACTGTAAAGGAAAAGCATAGCATTAAGAGCTAATTGTAAGAATGTAGTGTTTCATAAAAATCTCCACAGCTATGGCATGGTCACCAGAGTAAGAGAGGAAATACTGCTATTTGATAGCATATATATAGTAAAGCTAGTTAATTAATTCTCACCTAGCATTGGTGTTACAAAGCAATGTTACTACTACTGATTACAATAGATACATCTGTAGTAGTAAAAGCAAAAGGAACAGAATACAGACTTAAACTCTAATACAAAATTGTCCATACAATTTGATTGTAAGGATTACACTTTGGCTGTGGCCTAAATGAACCACACTGTGTCAAAAAATGCTCAGTTTTAGTCTGGGTAGAGTATTAGTGGTGAAACCCTGCTCCTTCCAGTCAGTTTGGGTACAGTCACATAATATTTTTTTGAGAATTCATAAAATAAAGTGAGCTCTACAAACAAAAGTTGTTGCTATTTTGGTAAGGGCTCAAAACCTAGTCTTTAACTTATTTTGCTTATTTAGTTAATGAAAAATATCACCTTCAGAGAGATTGATAGAAAACCTCCTACATTAAAAAAAACCCCAAAACCAAAACCAATTACCTACAAGACTGGATTAATTTTCTCATATTTACATACTTCAACTAACAAAGTCAAAAAATATCATTTATATGCCATTCATCAGGTCTTTGTTTGAAGGAAATGTTGTTCCTGTTCCTTCACAGAAAATCAGGACATTGAGGTGATATATATTATTACAATATATTTTTTCAACTTTTTCTATAGCTTTTCACTATCACTTTTTTCTATTTTCTGATCCTGTTCTTATACCCTAGAAATTAATATAAGAGATTATTCTGTCTCCAGGATTAAAGCATTTTCCTTTTGGCACTCTAAAGCTCCCCTTCAGGCCAAGGAGGGAGTTAAATCTAAATCTCTTTCTGACTGGATGATTTAGCCACTAATCTGCTTTATTTAAAATAGTGCACAATAGCACCCACAGCTTTTCTTCTGTATGTGCTGTTTTCTAAAAAGCAGTTTCTACGGTAAGAAAAGGCACACTATGGCTTTCATTAGGCATACTTTGAGCACACACACAGCAAACAGTGCTCTTCAAAGTCCTTTGTACTACAACCTCAGACAAAACTAGTTATAATGTAGGTGCTAGACTACACGATCTAGTAAAGTCCTTGAACATTTCCTGAGACACCTCCCCCTCTTTCCAAGGGTGTTTTCCCTCAGTTTCTTCAAAAGCTCCTTGCCCGTTCAGGCTGGTCGTCTTCCCCATTGGCTCATCTTTTGTCACATAGGGACAGCCTGCTCCTACACCTTCAAGATTTTTTTCTTGAAGTACGTCCATCCTTCCTGGACCCCTTTGTTTTTAAGGGATGTTTCCCAAGGTACTCTCTGAGTTAGACCCTTGAATAAGCCAAAGTCCATCCTCCAGGAGTCCAGTGTGGAAATCTTGTTGGTGCCCCTCCTTATTACACTGTATATTGAAAACTCTATTACTTCATGGCCATTGCACCCCAGACAGCCTCCGACCACCATATCTCCCATCAGCCCTTCTCTATTTGTGAAGAGCAGGTTGAGCAGAGCCTCACCCCTGGTAGGCTCACATACCAGCTGTGACAACAAGCTGTCCTCCATACACTCTGAGAACCTTCTAGACTGTCTCCTCTCTGCTATGTTGAGTTTCCAGTAGATATCTTACAAAAGAATCCAGAATCCTTAAATAGTTTTTACATTTTTATTTTCAAAAATTATATTATTTTTTGAAAACAAAGCACAAAAAAATAACCAAAACCAAATGTAAATAGTAAATTGTCTTTCAAGGGAAAGGAGAGACTAAGATAACATTTAGAAAAACAAATTGCTTTATCTGGTTTCCTATACATGCAAAAGCCATAAGCAGCAAGAACATTTGTATGGCCATTTAGTCTATGGAATAAATATATCTGTAAAACTGGGTGATCTAAATATTTTTTTCATTACACTTCAGGGCTTAAGTGAGATTTTCAGCAAAATCTATTTATGTCTTCATGTAATTACCTGTTTTAGAGCTTTTTAATTCTAAACAACATTGCAAAAACTGAAAAAATCAAATATTAAAAATATTAAGATGTCTCTGTTTGAAAGTACATGCTCTTGTATTTCTACTTATTTTTTAATTTCTTCTTTTTAATTTTAGAATACAATAGGAATATTCATTTTAGACAACAATTGGAACTATAAATAAATAGCGGTACACCTTCTCAGGGTTCAGAAAATTTATTGTCTTTCTTCTCGAGATACCTAGCATGGAAAACACCTTTACTGTTTTCTGTACAACTGCTATTTCAAAGAAACATATATGCCATCATGCTGAAGAAAGAACTGTTTATTTTGGCCTATTCTTTTTTGATGATGGCTTTGTAGACAGGTTTTGAAATCAATGACAACCAAACTTTCATCCAAGTGTTTGATCAATGCCCTATCTACTGTTCTGAGTTTCTCTTTCCTTTTATGTCTGCTACTGCGTCTGTGTAGGTATTATACCTGTGTTACTACCAAGTGTTAAGCCACAAATTCAGTTAGATAATATTCCCAATGTAACACTGCACTTGAAATTTAAGGTGTAAGTTTTAGTCTTCCTATAACCAACACATTTTTATCAGTAAACTAACAAACAACTCTGTTTCTTAGCATTTAAAACTACTCGTATAATCTCAATACACCTCTAAGACTGGCGAATCTAACTGCATTTTTTGTTCTGCAAACTTCAGGACTCAGGTTGAATTTTCCAGTTAAGTGTTTTGTGATCAAAGAATTTCTCTGCTCTAAAACTTTTCAATTTAATACACTATGTACAATTTCTAAGTACTTAATGCTATTATTATGTCTTCATAGCACAGAGTAGTATCTGGAAGAATCTTATAAGTTTTCAGATTGTATTTGTTATTACAGTCAAAACTAAAGTCCAAAAAACTAACCTCACAGCCTATTCTGATTTGTGAAACTCTTCTGACTTTCAGCCTCCTTTGAGCTTGACCATAATGGAAGCCTCTGTCTTCAATGTCCCACCCAAAAAATTCACATGATGATGTGTGTTCCTATTGATGGATTAACTAAATTAATCTTAAGAACTTCTATCCTCTTCTGATATTCCCTGAATTTAGACAAATATCTTCATATAAAACATTAATATCCTACTTAATATAGTGACTCAATATAAGTCACTAATATGGGTCTATATAGTGACAGATTTATCTCCCAGATGCCTGAGACTGGCACTTCAGAACAGTAGTGATCACAAAAGACATCATATAGAAGTTAAATAAAGAAATATATTTAAAATAATTTGTAATACGGAAAATAAATTTTGTGGAATATTTCTACTTGCTTTCTAAAAGTAAATGGAAAAAGAGAAGGGAAAAATGGACAAACCACCACAAAAACTATTATCTGGAGTGGTTTTATGTTTACCTGTTCTACTTCATGTTTTATCCTTTTTCTGTGAACAGCTGTACTTTTAAATCCCTCCTGAATTTTTACCAAGAAACAACGTTCAATGGTATTTTGTTACTTACTTAATGACTTTGGAAGCTCTTCTCAGCCTTTTCTGGAACTGCAACTCCCTTCTGAACTCTTAGACTACAACTTAATTGACAAAGATAATGTAAGTCTCTTTATTATTTTCTTTCTTTGAAAACTACATCTCGATAATCTCATCTTGGCAATCTCCAGTTCAAGAGTGAATCCATGCTAACTACTCCTGATCACCTACTTGTCATTCATGTGGATAGAGATGACTTGCAGAATAAGTGAATATATGAATAGATGAGAAAGCTCATTTAATATTTTTAATCATTCTTCAAAGCTTTGTGCATTGGGGGTGGGGAGTCTAATATGATTTTAGACAAGAATTAAGGCTCTAGCACTATTTAGGAGAACAAAAATACTTTCAGCATGTACTTCTGCTGTTTTAGTGGGACCTGAATGTTTGCTTAAATACAATAAGCAACTTCAACCGTTTTTGTAACTTTGGTTTGAGAGATGACACCATCCAGAAAATCAAGAGGAAAGAAGTAAAATTAACATTTAGAGTCTTACTTATAGCATTATATGTTAAATGTAGGATATATTTAGTTTTTCCACTGAGCTCACAGGAAGCAGAAAAAAATTAGCCATAGTTCTTCTAGTCTATTAAGCTAAAATATGAAAATTGTCACTTCTTAAATGAAACTCGGTCATCTGTTTGAAACTACACACAAGTTTGTATTTATAATGACTAAAAATATGTCAAAAGGAAAAACTTCATCAAACTATGCCATATTTCTGAAAGACTACTTTTCCCCAACTCTGTCTAGGAATAATTAAAAGGAAATATAAGAAACAGATATTGTCCACATGTCCTCAGAAGCATATTTATATAGCAGATGAAAATAAAATAAATAATAAATACCAATAGCTTCTTGAAATTTCTTACTCTTTCTTTTTTTTTTCTAAGGGATTGGCAGNGTCACTTTACCATAGGTGCAGTCATTCACTTGCCAGCTGCTTAGCTGCTTCAGCGTGGGTTCTTCCAGGCCACCAGTCCTCCCAAGAAATGCTGCTCTGCTACTCCAACGTGGGTCTCTTCTTCCCACGGCCCACAATACTCTATCAGGCCCCTCTGCTCCTGACACAGACATCAAATGTCCCACAGGATCACAGCCTCTCTCCTTCAGCACTTCTCTGCTCCAGCGTGAAAATCTTCCAATCTTTCCACGGATGTGCATGCGAATCTTTGCTCCTATGATCCCCCACAAGTTGCTGGGGCCCTATTCCAGTGTTTAAGGCATCGTCTCTTTCTCCTCTCTCCGACCTTGGTGTTAATCAAACTTCTCCCTCTCCTCTCTCTTAAGTGGCCATGATGTTCTGCCTAGCCTTTTTTTTCTCCTTCTTCTTAAATATGTTATCACAGAGGCTTTACCAGTTGACCTTGGGCTAGCTTAGAGCAGAGAGGATTCCAGCAGCTTCTTAAAGAAGTCTCTCTCCTAGCCCCCCCCAGCTAATAAAAAACTCTGGCTACTTGAAACCACAACACGGTTACAGAGTTGAAAACCAACAAAATTCATAACACAATTTCTTTTGCTATTTGATTATGTTCTCCTGAAAAATGAAAAGAGGAACTTTCACTTCTACCCCCGAATGAAAAATTCTATGGCAGATTAAAAAAAACTTACAGTGTCTATTCAAATCTGATATGAACAGCACTTATTCAAGCTTCTTTTTGAGAAACCATAGAATATACTAGACAGCTGAAAGTACCTAACAGTGTTGTTTAAAAGTGTTTTGTAATAAGAAACCAAAAAAACAGTAATAATAAAATATTTGGGACCTTAAAGTCATGTTTTGACAGAAATGAGTGTAAACCCACAAATTTAAATAGGAATACAGAAAGACATGATGCTGTGCCAATGGTGCTCATTATCACAGTTATACCACTGGAATGCATGGCAGTATTTGTTCTCTATATTAATGACTAAGGTTACTAAATCACAGCTTACAATCACAGCTATATGCTCTGTGTCTACACAAAACTTTGGCCTAGAAATCACAGTGTAAGCACTAAAAATAAAATAACCTGAAATAATAGTAGACAGAAGAAATGTTTGCTAGATATTAATCTATTCACTCAATGTTCTACTATTTAAAATCTTATTAATGAAAAGAACATATTAAAAACTCACTAAAACTTCTAAATTATATGAAATAGATAAAAAAGTGAACCAGACAGCAAACAGCTAGCAAAATGAAAAAGGACTGCCTGTCAATCACTTATATACAATGTTAAAAATTAAGTTTAATTATGATTCAAGATGTTATGTGATCACCCAGAAGGATTTTGTAATTTTTGAACACATCAGATCCATTATAAGCTTAAAAATGGCTGGAATAGTCTTACTCATTGCACTCAATGTCTTAATGTCCAAGCGAAGACCAGTGATGAGTGGCATTCCTCAGGGGTTGGCTGGCACTAGTGCTGGTAAATATCTTTGTTGGTTCTTGTGGTTCCTGAAGATGGTTGTTTGTTAGAGTACCTCTTCTTATTAACAAAGTCCGGTACCAGATAAAGGAATAAAACTTGCAGCTTCTCAGTTTTTCTTGCTGTTTATTGAGCTTTATCACAGCTTCAGCATGTCACCCAAACCAGGGTTTAACATATCAGAGCGTGTGCAAAGCGAGGAAGCACAAAGCGAGAAGGGAGTAGGGTGTGGAATGCCTCAAATGGCGGCTGTATCTAGGTTTTTAAGGACACTAATAACCAATTAACAGATAGCACGTACTCTGTTTACAATTCGGTACCAATAATCCTAATTTACTACTAACACGTCTTCTCTACCTCAAATCTATTCTACCAATCATCAAATGCCAACTCTGATGCAGTGCAAGGAGCAAGAAGAAGAAGAAGAAGAAGAAGAACTCAGAGCAACACCCAAAATCCTCCATGTTATCTTCTTTTATATCTATACTACAAAACCTAAAACTATAAGCTTCACTTCTATAACTAACTAAACCATAATCCAAATTATTTTTCTGCTGCTCTTGCTTCCATCAGTTTTGGAAGTCCTTCCCAGGGACACAGATCAAAAACTGTATCCTCCTGGGATCTCTGTAAGGGTCCCAGACCCTCCAGGGCAATCTGAGGTGTAAAATCCTCATCCTGGACTCCAACAGTTGGTGACATGAGCAGTGGGATCAATTGCATCCCCAGCAAGTTTTCAAGATGACACCAAGTTCTATGGTGCAGTTGACATGCTGGAGGAAAGGGATGCTGTCCAGAGGGACCTTGACAGGCTTAAAAGGTAGGCCCATGCATATCTCATGAAGTTAAACAATGCAACACAAATACAGACAGGGCAGAAAAAGGATTGAGAGAAACCCTGAGGAGAAGGACTTGGGGGTTTTGGTGAATGAGAAGCTCAACATGAGCCAGCAATGTGCGCTTGTAGCCCAGAAAGTCAATCGTGTCCTGGGCTGCATCAAGAGAAGTGTGGCCCACAGGTCAAAGGAAGTGATTCTGCCCCTCTACTCCACTCTCATGAGGCCCCCAACATAAGAAGGAATAGGACCTGTTGGAATGAGTCCAGAAGAGGGTCACAAACATGACTGAAGGGCTGGTGCACCTGTCCTATGAAGACAGGCTGAGGGAGTTGGGGTTGTTCAGTGTGAAGAGAAGGCTCTGGAGTGACCCTATAACAGCCTTCCATAACTGAAAGGGGCCTACAAGAAAGTAGAAAAGGGACTTTTTACAAGAACATGTAGTGACAGGACAAGGAATAATATCTTCAAACTGAAAGAACATAGATTCAGATTAGATGTAAGGAAGAGATTCTTCGCTGTGAGAGTGGTGAGGCACTGGAACAGGTTGCTCGGAGAAGTTGTGGATGCCTTATCTCCGGAGGTGTTCAAGGCCAGGTTGGATGGGGCTTTGAGCAACATGGTCCAGTGGGAGGTGCCCCTGTCCATGGCAGGGCAGGCAGATGATCTTTAAGGTCCCTTCCAACCCAAACCATTCTATGATTAATCCCTCTTTGTGCCCATTTCAGCAATGACTAGTCTGCAGAAGTATCTCTTCATTTTACCTTGCAGTAAAGGCAGAAGATGGGGGTTTACATTATCAGCGCATTCGTAACACTGACACATATTAATGGGGTAATATTAGATATGCACTGCATGAAACTGAAAAAAGAGAAAACATTAAAACCAAATCAAACTAAATTAGAACACTAATTCTTCAAATCAATATTAAGTCCTGGTCTAGTATTCTTACATAACTTGGTTATACTATTTTCAATTTTTTTAGGTGACTTCTATGAAAGTGTTGAAAACTGGAGGAGGTAAATTAAGGCAATGAAATGAAATGGCAGCAGAATACTTATCAAGTAAGATTATACAGCCTTTTTATAAGAAGCCACTTACAGAATGTTGTGTTGCAATCTGTTACTAGCAATTTTTCTTTACTTATTACAGATGTCACTTGAAATATCATGCACAAGTTCAAGAGAATATATACCAGGAGTACAAAACATGAACTGGGCTTTGAATAAAATATGTATCCTAGAAGAATACAAATCATAGGAAGCTTTAAAAAATTTTATTACTTTTTAAAATTGTCTTAATTCTAATAATTTTTAAAAAATGTCCAGATAATACAATGGGATCCACTGTAACTGCTATTTTAAAATTCAAAAATGGAGGAAAAGAGGATATAATTAAATTCTTACAAGAAACGAATTTCTAAACAGAAAGTCTTTATCTATATGGACATATCGATAGTTCAAATAAACAACTAAATTATTGATTATTCCTGTTGCAGAAGGTGGTTTTACCATGACGTGAAGATTTCTAGCTGTGGAACTTTCGTTCCCAGCTCCAACGTAGAATTCAGTAGAATTATGCTTTGTTTCTTTTCCTATATCACAGAATCATAGATTCACAGAATCCATCAGGTTAGAAGGGACCACAGTGGGTCATCTAGTCCAAACTCCCTGCTTGAACAGGGTCACCTTAGAGCACATGGCCTGGGATTGCGTTCAGATGGTTCTTGAATATCTTCAGTGAGGAAGACTCCATAACCTGTCTGAACAATCTGTTCCAGTGCTCAGTCACTCACTAAACAAAGAAGTTCTTCCTCATATTCAGGTGGAACTTCCTGTGCATCAGTTTCTGCCCACTGCCTCTTGTTCTATTGGTTGACACCACTGAGAAGAGTCTGGCTTCACCTTCCTGACACCCTCCCTTCAGATACTCATAGGCATTGATGAGGTCTTCTCCTCTCAGATGCCTCTTCTTGAGGCTGAACAGGCCCAGCATCGTCAGCCTTTCCTTGTAAGAAAGACTCCCCAGACTCTCGATCAATATAGGAGCTCTCCGTTGGACCTAATCCAGGAGCTCCAGGTCTCTCTTGTACTTTGTGGAACCCAAAACTGCACACAATACTCCAAATGTGGCCCCACCAGGGCTGAGCAGAGAGACAGGATCACCTACTACAGCCTACTGGCAATGTTCTTTTTAATGCATCCCAGGATTCCATTGGCCTTCTTGGCCACAAGGACACAGTGCTGGCTCATGGACAGCTTGTCCACTAGGACCCACAGGTCCTTCTGTGCAAAGCTGCTTTCCAGCAGGTCATCTCCCAGCCTTTACCAGTGCCCAGGGTTGTTCCTCCCCTGCTGCAGGACCCTTGTTGTATTTCAAAAAGTTCTTTACCCATCTCTTTAACATATTGAGGTCCCTCTGAAAGGCCACACAACCCTCTGAGGTATTGACCACTCCTTTCAGTTTTGTATCATCAATGAACTTGCTGAGGAAGCACTCTAAACCCTCATCCAAGTCACTGATGAACAAGTTCAACAACACTGGGCCCAGTATAGTACGCTGGGATACAGTCCTAGTGACACGTTTCCAATGAGACTCTGTACTGCCGATCACAACCTCAGTGATCTTCCACTCAGCCATTTTTCAATTAATTCCACTGTCCAATAATCCAACCCACACTTCTTGAGCATTGGGGTCACTGTTGGGGTAAATAATTATCGGTGAATTTAATTATCTATTGTCAATGGATGAATGAGACTGCACACACACAAATGGAATTGAGGATCTCACATGCTCGTCTTCTCTGTCTCCTCCTTTTTTTGCCCCTGCTTCATGTCCCTTTTTATTATTCTCTTTGTAAAACAGTCCCTCCTCTTGCCATATAGCTGATTAGAATTCTCACAACTTTGCAACTCCATGTTTTGTCTTCACATGCACACTTTCTCATGCAGTTGGTGGTCACCTATCACACATACCACCATCCATGCCTCCTCACTCTCAAAATATGGGATTCAAGGCCAGAGATCTTTTTCTGAACTAGTCAGCTGGGCAGCTAGTGCAGCCAAGTTAACTTGTTCCCACACTTGAGTTTGCCTATGAGGATTTAATGAAATAATATCTCTCTCTTCTTTTTTTTCTTAGTGATTGAATGTTTTAATTTTTGAGTTAAATTTATAGCATATATGTAAGATGATTTGATAGAGCAGAAAAAGTTGAGAAAAGTTACAATTATCATGATATTACTCTACGTTTCCCCTTAGACAAAAAAGAAATATTAAATAAGGAATGTTTCCTATGCTAAAACAAGTTGTTTTGAAATTAAACAAAACCAAATTTGTCATATCTTTTATATTCAGAGTTTGTATATATCAGAATCTTTCATAATAAAGCCAGCTCTCTTCTACTATATCATAAGGCCCCTGCATTTGCCACTGTAATTTGGGAGCAGTAGGATGTACTAGCAATCATCCTCTCACAGTCCCATGGATTTTTTTCGGAATTAAGAGAATTAAATTTAACACTTCCTCTTCATCAAGATTTATCCCATCTTCATCCACTTAGTTTGTTTATGTGGAATTCAGGGAATTATAAGGCGAATGAGATAGACTACAGTACTAACAAACCCTTCCATCTTTGCTAATCAAGATTTTGTGAATAGAAGATTCCTCAGCTCATGGATAGTCAAAAACCATTTTTAAGGAGATTTCAGTCTTGTAAGATTTATTGACATATACACAAAAATGAGGCAAGGCAAAAGAGCTTCACAATTAACTGCCAACATACTGTAGGCTTTACAGAGGTAAAGTACAAAGTTAACGTGCTCTATATGCAAACTTACGAAGCTTTTAGACAAGGCTTCATATTTCAGAACTGGTTCAAAAAATATGCGGAATGTTTTAATAAAAATATTGCATTAATAGGACAGTTGTGTTAAATGCTTTGCTTTTATCAGGGCAAAAATCCCATAGAACTGGGGAGTTGATTGGAATTTGCTGTGATAATTCAACAAGATTAATGTGTTCGCATGTATTTTAAAATAAAACTGTGAGAAGTGTAATAGATTAAATTGGTTTTGGTTCCAATTCTGTGATGTGACTGTGAGTTAAAATATTTTTTAACTGTATTATTTTCTAGAATACTTGTATGTTAGAGTAAAATTTTCCTAATCTGAATTTTTCCATCATAGGCTCAAGAACATTTCTCTGTTTTATAGCTACACAGATTTCCTGGATAATGGTTCGAATAGAAGAAAGAGAAGAGTCTAAAAGGATTCCCCAGTGCATCTGAGGAAAATGAAGATCATAACTGTTTTGGGATGAGTGATCATATAAAAACCTTGAGGCTGTTCAGATGGGAATATTTGAAAATAGAGTAATTATTCAAGATGACTAGTTGATATTATGGGGTTTTTTTCTTATTTTACAAATATGACTTTCTTTTCTGTGTTTGGATTCAGTTCAAGATGGATATCTGAATTCAGGTATGTATATGGGGACAAAGTGTTTAAGATCACGTTATGGTGCGGTCAATAAAGTCATTGGACGGTGGAGAAACTCAGGTCACGTGTAGTTCACACCTTGGTTTCATCCCTGCAACCTTAATATTTTCATCATAAGGAGAATTTCCTTTGGTTAATCTTTTCTATTACCATGGCTAGAAAAAAACCCTTAGGAGTTTAAATATCTATGTTTACTCCTGACAGGCATCTTTCAGTGTAGTTTCATTCAAAAGGAATCAGCTCTGTGAGCTCTAAGACCATGCTAGCACGCTAAATAAATTTTAGTTTGTAGATATACCTAAGAGATTTGTTTCTCTTTATGCAACCACATTAATGTAATTATGGTTCCCATCATTGCAACTTTGGTACTGTTTTAATTGATCATCCTACAGATATCTCTGTGCAGAATTATTGATACAAGCTTCCTGCAATTAGCTGTGTTGACCAAAATCAGGATTCAGTCATCTAAATCTAACTCTCTAAAGATATTCAAGACATTCTACTGTTCCTTGTATAATCTCTAGTTGCTTCAAAATAGTGTTTCTTCCTTATAAAAGTTTCGTGTCATATTTACCTATTTGAGAAGTAGTTCCAATGTGCCTCCCTACAGCCTAATCAATACAGATATGATAAAAGTCCCCTTCTTTTAGTCTGCTTTTTGAAGAAATTTAACATCTATTATGTGAGTCATAACTGGTTATTTATATTGGGAGCTTGAAAAAAACAAATAAAGAAAGTATTCTGTATCTCTTCGCTTCATTTTTTCTAATGATAATGATGCATGCCATTGATTTGTCAGTGATCAATCTACTACCTGGAGGGTCTTTATAGCTTTACTTAACAACTTCATTGATATAAATAAAAGATATAACAATAGTTTAAATTTATACGCAGTTTGGTGGGGGAAAAAAAAGAAAAATCAATGGTAACATAACAAAAAATTATAATCTTCTTACAAGGACATCTTATTACACAGTTTTCCACTAAAACCACTTCAAAATGTGCCTCATTATGTGAGCCTCTAATGACATTTCAGATCCTCAAAATGTCAGGAACTTCAACATTGAGTTCAGATGGGTTTTGAACTTAAGAGAAACAGGTTCCTCACAGCTTGTGATCATTAATTTGCAAGCTATTTGTCAGTTGCATGGTAAACAGATGGAATGTACTCATCAGGGTGCAACTTAAATGTAAAATAAATTCAAAAGAAAGAAAATTTAGAATTATGTCACCAAGCTGGGAGGACATCCAAATACTTCTAACCATGAGAATTAATGAGATCTGAAGTTGATACAAATTAAAACAAAACAAAACAAACAAAAGACAATATACAGAATGAAATAACTTTTTTCCTAATCCAGCTTCTAGCTTCATTTTGTGAGCTTTTCTGTAGAGAGTTCTAGTTCTGGCTGCTGACTTAGTTTCAGGAAAAGAAAAGGGTTTCAATAGTGAAAAATAGCTTCAAAGATATAATCCTTCAAGAAACAACACATATTCTAACATTTTTGTCTTACTATGGTGAATTTTTATTCTTGGTATTTTAGATCTGAATCAGCAGCACAGTCTTCAGTACATTCTCTACACTGGACAAAGGATGAACCAACTTTATAAAATTGACTATGAAACTACTGACCTCACTAGGAAAGCAGTTTTCCGGTCCTTTTCTCAATTGTTATGATTAAAAATATAAACCAGCATCATGATCCTATACTCTTGAATAAACTGAATAATAATACAATCATGAACATCAATCCTTTCAGTCTTCAAGCTCTTCTCATCAGGATTTAGTACACCTCAGGATTGATGTATGGAAGCTGAAGTATTTATGGTGGTCAAGCCTTTCTTGACAGTTTCTGCTTGCAACTTTTTGTCTCAGATAATAATAGGATGTTGTGGTGTGTAATTAGTATGTATTTATATATTATATATTCCTGTATTATATTGTTCTGTTACCCCCCCAAGTTGGTATGTTCTGTTAACTCCCCTGCCCTTCACCCAAGTTGGTTTGTCCTCTCCCTTTTCCTCCCTTCCCATTGGCTAAACCCCCTTATAAGAATCTGGAAACAGGAAGTGGCTTCGGCTTTTCCTTGATTACCATTATAAGCTTTGGACCCTCTAGAGGCTCACTGCCCCTAGAGTGAAATAAACTTATATTATTCACAACCACAAAGAGTTGCCAGCACTTCTTTGTCCTCCGTTTACTAGCCTAACTCCCGAAGGCATAGCAAGGGCACTTGCAGACCTTGCAGCCTTTAAGCAACTTTAAGCTGGAACATGGAAGTTTCTGGCCTAGAGAAGCCTCCTCCTGTTGGTGCTCCGTGGCCAAAGCTAAGTCTGGGCTGAAGAGGAGCAGGGCAAGCTGTGGGAGTGGCTATAATAGGAGAAGGTATAACAAAATATTGTAATAAGTACTCATACAGTTGCAATCAGATACATGTAAGGATTTGTCTTTTCTGTTTTTTGGTGTAATATGAGAGCTTATGCATATTCTGTATATTCCTGTGTATGTAAGTATGAGGACATATGACAATGTGTCTCTGTCTGCGTGTGGTGGTGTGCCTTTTATGTTTATCTCACTGTAATGATTTGTTCTGTTACCCCCTACCCTGTGTTTAGTTCATTCTGTTATATGTATACTCCCCTATTATGTAATCCCTTCAACTCCTCCCCAACTCCTTCCCTTCTTTGTACCCTTCCCTTCACCCCTCCTATCCCTACACCATATATGCACCCCTACTCCGCCCCTTGTTCTAGGACCTTCCCTATCAATCATCCCTACTCAGTCCCTGACAGGCTTGAGTAGAAGGCCTCTGGCTTCTACTCCTGTCTGTCACCCCTTAACCCCATCTTTCCCTCAACCCCATTAGTCCTTACTCTCTCTCCGCCCCTCAATCCTACCCACTACAAAACCCCAAGTTCTGAGCTATCCTGGGCTCACTCCCTGTTGGTTGCCATGGGGTTTGGACCCCCAATAAACTGTTTTCCTCTTTCACCCCAACGAGAGTGAGTCACTTTCTATCCTTTTACCCTCCGACTACTGCAGTGCCTATACCATCCTGGACAAGGATCCCTAGACAAGGTCAGGCCAACTAGTCCACACGCATAGTCCCTGCACAGCACGTGTGGATAGGGGGCACCGCTTGTCTAGGGAGGCCTTAGTCGCCTGGTGGCTGGTGTCCCTTGGGAAGGACCCTTGTGCCATCGGGTGACCCACACCTGCCCGGTGCCCTCGGCGTGGCAGCGCAAGCTAGCCAGGGCTGAAGAAGGTGACGGGATCGCTGCCACCCAGGCTGGCACCGTGGCATCTGCGTGCTTAGGTAGGTAAGTTATACAGTCCTGAGGACAGATTAGCCTTCAGTTCTTCTGCTATTGTCCTTTAATGTATCTTTTTTAAAATTTTTAACAGAATGTGTATATATTAGACCAAATTTCTAGTGTGATTTATCTCCTAAATTAAAAATTTAATCATATGATTTAAATAAAAAAATATAACAATAAAATAAATTTAGTTTGTTTTTGTTGGTTACGTTTTGTTTTGGTTTTCAAATCTGTATTTCTATTTGTAATTCTAAACATCTGATTGAACTGTACAATGATGGCAATTTTTCATTTTAGTATGTCATTAAGGTATTATAGCTGAATTTAGTCACTTATCACAAGTATAAAATGCAATTTTCATTAAAGTCAAAGTCAGCTTTGGGATTTAATCTTTCTTGATTGGTTGGAAATTTTACAAAGTTTATATGGGTGATGAAATTAGATCTAATTTATCCAGTTTGATATATCTCCCCAATCACATTTACAAAGATGGAACTATGTTAAATGAGTTACATAGATGAAGAAAAAGATGTCCCTCAAGAAATTCCCCTTGATGTATATAATTAAGTGTCTTGTTAGAGACAACTCTAGTGATTTTCCTCTGCTAAAACAATATTTTCTCCTAATTTGTTCTAATTAAGCAGATTGTCATGAGGTCACTTATTTGGCCGTTCATCATTCTTTGAAGTCTTTTCTATGAACCAAACACAAAGTGGCACAATTACTCCTGTCAAAGCCAAGGTTTTCTACTTCAATATTGAACATATTGAAACTATTCTTTTCTATTTCCATTATTTCAGAAGAAAAATCACTAAACTAGGCATGTCAAGTGCTGACTAATTTAGAGAGTGAACTCTATGACACAGATTGCAGAGGAAGAAACATCATGTGTAGCATAGGAAAACTTCAGTAACAAAACTGAAGGAAGTATTGTACAAAACACCACCGTCCAGGACAGGACCCTTCGCTCTGAGTCATCCTCATTCCTCCATCATCCTCAGCCTTCTGAAGCTGGAGTAGGGGAGGCAGCAGTCACTGATCACAAAGTAGGGGTTAAACCAGAAACACCCAGCTCAGGTCACGGCAAGGCTAAGCTGAGAGGTCAGCATACAGCTGGGGCATCCCACTGCTAAGGACAGAAACCATATTTACTGAGATACAAGTGAGTTGTAGATATCCTTGAAGAACTCAGGATTCAAATTCCGTGCACTTGAAGGAAGAAACTTAAATTTAGGATTATCACAGTTAGATAGACTGGTTCCCTATAAAAGTTTTTCTTAACTTGCCACTGATGTGAAGTGCTAGAAAAATGAATAGGAAAGTAAAAATCAGTTGAAAAAAATCCCCACATTTTATTGATAATTTAAAAATATTGAGTCCTCAATCCAGTTATATTATTGCTAATTCAGATAAATAATTTTCCTCTGTATATGTAATTTACAAATAGAATAATTAATTGGAGAAAAAGTAAAATGTAAGTAATGAAGAAATGTGAGTAAAAACATTTCTGAAACTGTACATTATTTTCTACTCTTTATTATATACATTATATACATTTAGTAAATATATAGGTCTTCTTTATTCAGGATTAACAATCTTGGTTTTACTAAGGAATCAAATTGGAAGACAATATTGGATGTCCACACAATGAATAAAAATAAATACTGGACATCAAAATTAAATTGACATTGGCATATGATAGCAAAAGAACAGAGTAATTTTTTTTATTGTCAGATATTTTGTAATTAGTTTTTGAAACAAAAAAAACCCTAGTGCTTTACCTATCTACTGATTGAAGAAGCAAAATCATCAGCAGTTTCCAAGATTCCTTCTTGCTTATCTAATCAGATTCTTTACATATTATTGGATAACACCATAATCAAATAGGTTACACTGCTCTGTCCAAGAATTATTTGTTAGCAGATTTTTCATGATGGATCAGACCAAAGGTTCGTCATGCTCATCTATTGACTATATACGTCATCAAAACTAGATACAGTATTAAAAAACTAGAACAGTATTAAAAAAAGGCAAGCCTTACTTCTCTCAGTCTAATTCAACCTTCACTCATCTGTAGATTAGGGAGTTTCTAAGTCAGATGCAGTATCTGTGTTCATGGTCACAAAATAGATCTGTTTTCTATGAACTTCTCTGTCATCCACAACATTCTGTAACCTCAAATTCTACAGCTTATCTAGATATTATGTAAGAATGCTTCTGCCTTTATTTTTTGGTTTCTCTCTACTTCAGTCTCCTTAGGGTTAGGTAGAGGTAGTCAATCCCTCCACTCTAGTGTTTCTAGCTTTGTTTTATGTCCTTGCTACTGATTAACATTAAAGGATATTAAATCTGACTTGCTCTCTGATTTTTGCTAATACTTCCTAGTCCCACTGACCAATAATCTATTAAGAGTTGGAACAACTCAAGGAATCACAGAATATGCTGAGATGGAAGAGACCCAAAAGGATCATTTCTGTCTAAGCCAGTGAACTGGACAGGTGCACTCTTTGCTGGGTTAGGAACTGGTGGTCGAGAGTGGTATGAATGGTGTCGCATCCAGTTGGTAGCCAGTCACTAGTGGTGTACCTCAAGGATCGGTATTGGGCCCACTCCTGTTTAATATCTTTATTGATCATCATTGAGTCCACCATTAGTAAGTTTGTAGATGACACCAAGTTGGGAGCAAGTGTCAATCTGTTAGAGGGTAGGAGAGCTCTGCAGAGGGACCTTGACAGGCTGGATAGATGGGCAGAATTCAACAGCATGAGATTTAAGAAGTCTAAGTGCTGGGTTCTTCACTTTGACAACAACAACCCCATGCAGAGCTATAGAGTGGCTGGAGCACAGTCAGGCAGAAAGGGACCTGGGGGTACTGGTAGACAGGAAACTTAACATGAGCCAGCAGTGTGCCCGGATGGCCAAGAAGGCCAATGGCATCCTGGCCTGTATCAGGAATAGTGTGGCCAGGAGGACTAGGGAAGTTATTCTTCCCCTGTACTCAGCAATGGTTAAGCCGCACCTTGAGTATTGTGTCCAGTTCTGGGACCCACAATTTAGGAAAGATGTTGAGATGCTTGAACGTGTTCAGGGAAGGGCAAGGAGGATGGTGAAGGGACTGGAGCACAAGCCCTATGAAGAGTGGCTGAGGGAGCTGGGATTGTTTAGCCTGGAGAAGAGAAGGCTCAGGGGAGACCTTGTTGCTCTCTACAACTACCTGAAAGGAGGTTGTAGTCAGGCAGGGGTTGGTCTCTTCTCTCAACCTACCAGTGACAGAACAAAAGGACACAGTCTTAGGCTGTGATGGGGAAGGTTTAGGCTGGATGTTAGGAAAAAATTTTTCACTGAAAGAGTGATTTGCCATTGGAATGGGCTGCCCAGGGAAGTAGTAGAGTCACTGTCCCTGCAAGTGTTTAAATAGAGACTAGATGAGACACTTAGTGCCATGGTTTAGTGATGTGATGGTGTTAGGTTGGTAATAGGTAAAGTAATAGGTAATGGGTAGGTAATAGGTTGGACTTGATGATCTCTGTGACACGTTGACCCAGTACAATCTCAAAGGTCTTTTCCAACCTTGTTAATTCTGTGTGATTCTGTATGATCACTGAGTACAACCCTTAGCCCTGCACAGGACAATCCTCAAGAGTCACACTATATGCCTGAGAGTATCATCCAAAGGCTTCCTGAACTTTGTCAGACTTAGCGCTGTGACCACTTATGGAGGGCCTTCACCAATACTAAACCACCCTCTGGTGGTTTCTTCACCCTCTGGGTGAAGAACTTTTTTCTAATATCCAACCTAAAACTCCTCTAACACAGCTTCAGGCCATTCCCTCAGGTTCTGTCGCTAGTCACCAAGAAAAGANAAAAGGACACAGTCTTAGGCTGTGATGGGGAAGGTTTAGGCTGGATGTTAGGAAAAAATTTTTCACTGAAAGAGTGATTTGCCATTGGAATGGGCTGCCCAGGGAAGTAGTAGAGTCACTGTCCCTGCAAGTGTTTAAATAGAGACTAGATGAGACACTTAGTGCCATGGTTTAGTGATGTGATGGTGTTAGGTTGGTAATAGGTAAAGTAATAGGTAATGGGTAGGTAATAGGTTGGACTTGATGATCTCTGTGACACGTTGACCCAGTACAATCTCAAAGGTCTTTTCCAACCTTGTTAATTCTGTGTGATTCTGTATGATCACTGAGTACAACCCTTAGCCCTGCACAGGACAATCCTCAAGAGTCACACTATATGCCTGAGAGTATCATCCAAAGGCTTCCTGAACTTTGTCAGACTTAGCGCTGTGACCACTTATGGAGGGCCTTCACCAATACTAAACCACCCTCTGGTGGTTTCTTCACCCTCTGGGTGAAGAACTTTTTTCTAATATCCAACCTAAAACTCCTCTAACACAGCTTCAGGCCATTCCCTCAGGTTCTGTCGCTAGTCACCAAGAAAAGAGATCTGTGCCTGCCCCTCCTCTTCCCCTCACAAGAAAGGAGACTGTCTATTTTCCCAAGGCAGAACAGACTAAGTGACCTCAGCTGCTCCTCATATGGGAGGGGAACTGCTTTCCCTCAAGGCCCTTCACCATCTTCATTGCCCTCCTTTGGACATTCTCTAATACCTTAGTATCTTATATTGCAGTGAACAAACTGCACACAATATTCAGGGCGAGGCCACATCAGTGCAAAGTGGAGCAGGACAATCCCCTCCCTCGACCAGCTGATGTTGCTTTGCCTGATGCATCCCAGGACATGGTTGGCCCTCCTGGCTGCCAGGGCACTGCTGACTCATATTCAACATTCCACTGACCAGGAACCTTAGTCCCTTTCCAGTGTCTTATTTCTGTACATACATTTGGGATTGTCCCATGCCAGGCATAGAATCTAGCACTTGTCCTTATTGAACTTCACATGGTTGGTGATTGCCCAGTTCTCTAATTTATCAAGGTCTCTCTGCAGGGCCTCCCTGCCTTTGAGGGAATCAACAGCTTCTCCCAGACTTATGTCATCTGCAAACTCGCTTAGTATCCCTTCCAATCCTGTGTCCAAACCATTTAATAAGATGTTGAGGAGCACAGGGCCCAAGATAGAACCCTGAGGAAGCCCACTAGTGACAGGTATCAAGTCTGATGTCACCCCATTCACTCTTACCCTCTGTCCTTGGCCTGTGAGCCAATTGCTCACCCAACATGTGATGTATTTATTCAACTTTGTGCTGGATATTTTTCCAGAAAGATCCTGTGAGAGATAGTATTGAAAGCTTTACTGAAATCCAAAGAGATTACAGCAACTGGCTTCCCTTGGTCAGCTAGGTGGGTTATCCTCTCATNTGCTGGATATTTTTCCAGAAAGATCCTGTGAGAGATAGTATTGAAAGCTTTACTGAAATCCAAAGAGATTACAGCAACTGGCTTCCCTTGGTCAGCTAGGTGGGTTATCCTCTCATAAAAGGAAATCAGGTTTGATGAGTAGCACTTTCCTCTCATGAAGATGTGCTGACTATGGCTGATGATAGAGTTATTTTCAGAAGTTTTTCAATGCTTACCAGAATAAACTTCTCCATAACTTTGCCAGGCACTGAAGTGAGACTGACGGGCCTGTAGTTTCCAGCTTCTTTCCCTTCTTGAAAATCGAGAGAATATTCATTCACTTACAGTTAACTGGGACTTCTCTGGACTCCCAAGATCACTCAAAAATCATCAGGAGAGGTTTGTGATTACACTGGCCAGATCTTTGAGGATTCTTCAATGAATCTCATCAGGCCCCATAAATTTGTAGGAATCCAGATGGAGCAGTAGATCCCGCACAATTTAAGGGTCAGCTGGGAGTTGGTCATTCTCAGCTGTTTGAAAAGTGACCAACACTGATAGACCCCCATGTCTGAAAAACATTTTCCCAGGAGACCTTACTTACTGATTCCCTGAGAACCCTGAAGTCTGCTCTCATCATGTCCAGAGCTGTTTTGCTGGCACTTTTCCTCCTGTCAGCTGAGATTTTAAACTCAATTGCTTTGTGGTAACTGTGGCCAAGACAGCCACCAATCTCCACTTCACTCATGAGATCCTGTCTGTTGACAAGCAGCAGATGAAGGAGGGCATCTTTCCAAATTGGCTCCCTTAGGACTTCTTCCATAAAGTTGTCATCCGGGTTTTTTGGAATCTTCTGTCCTGGGTTGTACCAGCGACATTGAAGTCCCACATAAGTACAAGGGCAGTTGACTCGTAAGTGTCCTTTAGTTCCTGAAAGAGTAATTCATTGGCATCCTCATCCTAAATGGCAAGTCTGTAGTAGACTCCCAAGATGACATCCACATTATTTGTTTTCCTCTTGGTTCTTATGCAGAGACTCTCAACTGTGTCATTGCCACTGTGACCTCCATACATTCCAACCCTTCTATTACTTACAGTGGTTTAATTCTTTAACTCATTACATTGCAAAATGGAAATTCTGAAATCAAGGGGAAACACAGGACAAATGCAATTTTAGGCAAAGGAAATTTACACTTGAAACACTTATTCACATAAAAAAACATTCCAATTGTAGCTGATTTGATTACATGAAGTTATGACATGAACTTAGTTCTGTGCTGTAGTTGAGAGATGGCTTGGAAAGATCATTCTTAAAAAGGAACACTGAATTTTTAAAATACGTCAGTAACTATTGTTTTAGGAGATGAAGTTTTGAAATAATTATTTGTTAAAATATCATCTACATTGCTAATTTCTCATCTTATTATCTTATGATGTAAACATATCAACTAATGCATTATTCTTTTTGTTTATGTGTTTATATTTTTTCCTTTTTGATCCAGTGAAATTCATTACAAAATAATTTGTGGAATGGAGGTGAGATTATTTTTATTCTGTAGCTCTAAACTTATAACTTCTCTGTGGCTGGTGTTTCCTTGTTCATAGGAAAAAGTGATGATATTTGTTAAAATGCTGTATTTGGTGTTTTATTTTTAACCAGAGAGATAAAATTGGTGTTTTTTTCTGCTTCCAGTACATTTTTTCTAAAAGACATTATATGTTCAAGGAGATCTGAACTGTCACAAAATCAGTGTTAGAGGCTATAGGTAGAGAGACAGCAGTTTGTGTAGAGCTTCAAAGTAAGTAAAAAAGCTTTTTTGAAGTCGTTCCATTCCAGACTACTGGCTACGATTTAGCAATTCTTTCTAGATAGCTCTGCTGATCTGGGACCTGACCTAATACTCATAAAGGTTACATGTAGTTTGTCAGTGCAGACATTAGATGAATTCTGTTAGGATCTGTTGCTGTGGAAGAAAGCCTTCAGATTTAAACTGGGCATCTCTGATAAACTGCTAAGCAAATACTGGTTACATTATATAGTAGGTGAAAAGAGAAGATATGATCAAAGACAGTTGTAAAGGAAGTCTGGGTAGAAAGATAACTGGAGAAAATCATGGAGGTAGGGCATAGGTGAATTGAATCTATTGATTTTTATACTTTGCACTACAACTTCTGTTCACAGCTAGATGGTGTTCCCAGTGCAGAGTGAACAATTTGCTGTCACACAAGAGAGCACTCTCTCTTACTCATTAATGTCTGTCATGTTTTGTTGAGTGAATTGGAACTAACATCATCATTGTTTAAGTTGTACCAAAACGCTCTGTGAACTTTCTTAATTAAATGGCATCCCACTATCGTCAGTAAACTGTATTGACCAAGGCACAGAACACAAACAAGTTTTAGAACACAGACTCTGTGAATTCACACTCTAGCAATTTAGCACAGCTTTGCTGAGGCCACTATCATTTTACTTTAAGCTACAAGTTCAAGGTGTGAAATTCTCACATGGATAGGAATGTTGTACACTGCTGGTTTTGATAGGATTCAGCTCACAGATTCTGTAAAGTATACGCCCTAATTCTGTGATTTTCCAGAGAGCTTGTGGAGTCTCCCTCAGTGAGGACATTCAAGAACCACCTAGACACAATTCTGTGCAGTGTGCTCTAGGATGACCCTGCTTGTGCAGGGATGTTGAACCAGATGACCGCCTTCCAACATTACCCATTCTGTGTTTACTGGGGAATGCATCAAATTTAAAGGAGAGGAAAACTTATTTCAGATAAATAAGTTCCACTTAACATGTATGAATTAATGACTCAGAGAGTGAAGTTAGTAACATGCCCTTTCACTCTCTTTAAAATGCTCCAAATATAGACATCACATAGATTCAAATCCTCAAGAGCTGTGTAAGTACTACAGCACTGTATGTTACTTGAGAGAGATGAATGACTGCTCTCCAGATTCCTATATAATGAACTGTGAGATGCTCAACTCCTTGATGTCTGAGACATTTTTGAGTGATAAGTGATCAAAAATTAATTCCTCAGAAAAGGGATGAATGAGAAAGTGTAGGTCTCTCTTTTGAGGTGCATGTTCTTCGTCTGGGGTGTTTTTATGTTGAGTTTTTATTGAAGTTTTGTGGCTTTTTTAAATTAATTTTACTATCTGGGCTGAAGCATTCAGGAAAAGTTTATCTAACTTGTTTGTCTACCAAAAGCTTATCTACATAATAAGAGTTTCTGTACAGCACCTGCTCTTCCAGAAAACTGCTTCCTGCACAAGCATTAAACATTAGCACACCTCTTCTTACCCTGACTTCCTTGCAGATTGATACAGATTGATACAGTTATCCTTCTGTGGAAAGTAAAGAACTTCTGTAGGAAGTTTACTAGTTTACTAAGTGCTAATGCTCTACATTAGCTGTGCTCTACATGGATCAGGTAGAGCTACTCTGGTTAGGCTTCTGAAATCTGCTTGTCCAAAATTAGTCTACTTATTTCTACAGAAGATTTCACTGTCTTTTAGACAGGTTTTAATCCCTCAAAGATGTTAGTCGACTTTGGAGTGAATGAAAAATAAACTGAGAATGAAGAAATTGGCTTAAAAGATCAGGGATCAATCATGAGTATAGGAATATAGATCTGCAGTTAATAAAATTGCATCTTTTACTACAGAAAAAAGATTTGTGGTTTATTTGACTTTGATCATGTGGCTATGAATGAGCTACAGATCCTTCATAAAACTTCAGTAAAGATGTATTTTAGCACAGAAAGAGAGGTTTAAAAAAACCTAAATGAAGAGCATCAGGCTCACAGTGCAAATATTAATTGCTTAATTAAGCAATTAAGCAAATCGGGGGCAGTCTGATATTCTTATTTAAATGAGAAAAACTTTATTCCAAGAAAAAGAAAAAAAAGAAAGAAAAATGACAGCTGCAGTCAGGAATGAGGTATTAATGGGTATCCACAGGGATATAACATGACTCTTCATGGGTTGTATCTTTGTAAAACATTAATTTCCTATTTAAAAAAATAAACCTTTTATATGCTTTTGTCCTCAAACAAATGTCTTGGCACTATTTAGTTAGTGAAAAATCATCTCTAGCAAGAGCATTTCATGATAGTAATAGTTTAAATGTTTTGGTGCTTGTTTCCTGCCTGCTCCTCCAGCTTTCTCTCTTCACTTTATGTTGACAAATGAGAATTTAATACCAAAAACAGAGTGTATGCCCAGAACCAATGGAAAGCTGATGATAGTATGGAGGGTCGGAATGCATCTCTTTCACAACAGAGGTGAAGCTTTTCTCCCTGCACAGGATCCTTGGCAGAATCTCTGGACATGGCAGCACAGATGCAATGATGTCTCACTATCAGAAGAGTGAGAGTTCAGGACAACCAACTTCTGATTCTTAAAGTAAAATTCACTTCTCCTGTATAAGAGACTTGTTTGTTACAAGTAGTCCTCTCTTCAAACAAAAAGGAAGATTGTCGGAATGTATTATTTTTTTTTTTATTTAGCTGAACATATTGATTTTACTCATTTTTTAAAACAATTAATGTTATACAATAAAACTTATTAGACAGTTTCTGCTTTAGATTAGTCTCCAGGTTATTTCATTCCACCCTGAGACAAAATTTTGGACATTCTCAGGTAACCCATTTATATGTAATTCAAAAATTGTGTTGCTTTTTTGCTTTTTTGTTTT
>WEIV01010641.1:42538-53077 GCA_013390005.1 Calyptomena viridis | reverse complement strand
AATTATCCAGACTGATTTCTACAGAAGAAAAGCACCAAGCAGGAATTTAGGACATGAACACTCAAACCCTCCCCAAGAAATCTCATTACAAGAAAAACTTGCTCAGAGTAAGATATTAGTTATTTTTCCCTCCCCATATAACTTCATGGTGTCTTCTTATACTCTTAACTTTCAGTATTTTTAAATAAGTAAAATTAAAAAAAAGTTAGAGCATGATTTTAGTAGTGAATCCTGTTCTAAAATAATAGTATGAAGTATGGCTGGGTGAAACCCACTTCCATCATTTTCCATCAAAACGAAAAATTTGAAATATTTCCCTTAAATAGCACCAAAAAGAGAATGAGAACAAGAAAAAAATTATCTTTTCAAGTGTTTAATCTCGAAAATTGTAAATTCATGTAACAGTTGTCTCTCTGCAGCAATGGCTCCACATTCTCAAACAGATCCTCATGTTTTTACTCAGACATTAAAATTTTCTGCTCTCAAATCACTGCTTAGAAGTTTGAGGTCTTTATGGAGTTATTTTGTCTCTTGAAGAAATGGAAGATGGATAACACCCACAGTACTTCCCAAATAATGGAAAACATAGAGCTTTCCATTTCCAAAGTAGAGATTTTACCTAGGAAAATTAACATTGGAATTTTTTTTTTAGTTTAATTTTTCAAACATTCTGCAAATTGGAAAATTTATAATAATTATTTCCCACAGAATTACAGCTTCAATAATTATCACTTCTGGGTGAAAAATATATTATTAAAAAGATTTGATTAAAAGATTTGATTAACCACATTCATTATAAAAGCCATGAGAGCAATTCCCATAACCAAAGTGTCTAACTTTAATATCCAATTGTCTCCCAAAGAGAACTCTCCCCTCATCTAAACCAAGCCAAGAAGAGAGGTTTCATTGGCACTTTTTAGTGCTCCCAGACCTCTGCAGAGAGGAGATTTTCCTGCCATTTTCCATGTCATCCATATTTATCCAAGGTGACAGTGTGACTTTTTGCTAAAAAACTCCACCTATTTTAGGTCATCTGGAATCTGTTCAACAAGACATGAAAATCAAGACATTAGAAGATGAATTGGAAAAAATTTAAACAGGTAAAGAGGAATTTGTCCATCCAATGAGGAATGATGCTTCTACAACGCTCCTCCACGCCCCATCTCCAACCAGTGCCAGGTTTGCCAAAATCCACAGGCAGGAAATTTTGATCATCTCTGACAACTGGCTGAGGAGACAGAGCCCAGCCCTGGTGCACGTGCCTGGATGTAAGTGCACATCAACAAGAGCTGTGGGTGACAAACAGAGGAATGGTGCAGAACTACCCTGCGGTTGGCAGCGAGGAGCAGCTTTTGGCAGACACGAGCACGGAATGTGGAGGCACATGACTTACCCAAGAGCTGCTTCTTGCTGTTCAACTCTGACAAGTGTTTCCTTTCAACGTGAATGATGTGCCCGAGCTAAATATATCATTACACTCAGACTGACAGTTCACATTTCGGGTCCTGTCCATTCAATTCGCGAGCAGCAGACGTTTGATCAAAGTCTAACGGCACCGAGAGTTTTAGCACAAGTCTTTGGGAGGGAATATGGGCTGAAATATCTGTCCAGCCTGGCTGCATCAATTAAAGAACACCCATCACATCCTTTTATTGGGCTGGTTAAGCACATCTCAGTCATCAGTAGATCACTGTCTCATGAAAGATATGAAAGCCAAGGTGGCCAACAGAGGACATTCAGTGTTATCTTCATGTACTTACTGGCAGTTTAGCTGCTGTCCCACACACTTCTGAAGGGTGATGAAATCCAGACAAAGAAAAGATAAAATATTCCAAGACTCGTTTTTATAACCAAAGTTATCAGACAGGCAACTTAGATCCACTTAAAGGCTCCAAACCTGCACAGACCGCAGTGGAATTGTACAGGAGGAAAAGTTCACAAGAGTTGGTGTTTGATATCCAAGTGGTCAAGAAATATCCAAGGTGTTTTCCACGGCACCACAATATCTCTTTGACAGTGCTGGGGCTTCCCCTGGAGAAAGCCCTCTCTGACATGAGCAGCCAGCCCAAGATCTTGAGTAACTACAAATATTAAGGATTCAATATAACTTTTTCCTAGTGTAGACATGTAAGCACTAATGTCCTGGCCAAATACCAATTTGGATAATTATTTTGCCTACCCAAATGTCCCCGTTTTCACTGGAATAAGGTATTCCTGCTTTCCAAAGCTGTTCTGCAGTGCTGCTGAGTGCTATTAAACAGCTGCAATATTTCACCCCAGAGATGGCTCCGTTTCAGTTGTGGGTGATGGGATCCAAAGAGTTTGAATATCAGTTTAATCACTTTGGCATCCTTGAGGAACAAAGTCACTATTTAAATGGAAGATTATTGTAGAGAATAAAATTGTCAATAAATGTAGTAATGTCTATCTCTAACTATAAGCAATTACAGAGCTAATCTCCAACTCTCAAAAAATAACACCAGATGGTATTTTTCAGAAAAGTCAAATGTAGAATATTATATTTTTTTGCATTTTTCAGTACATCATGATGGCAAATAATATTATGTGAATCCTGCAAGTACAAGAAAAATCTGCAAGTATAACATTCTTCTCTTCCAGCGAACATCCTGTGAATTCATAAATATTTACATTTTGCAAGTTATAATTATGTAGCACTGGAGGGAAAAAAGAGTGACTATATAGACAAGTTTATAAAAGAACATTCATAAATTAAAAATGGGCATTGTTCTGAAAATGATACCTACTGTGTTTTTTGTGTCAGTGTGTCAAACCATTGGGTACCTTCACATCTCTCCCTCAGCTGGGTAAAAATAACACTTGTACACATGAAATACCAGTGATTTCTTATTAGAGTTTCTATTAATAGTTTTAAATCAGTATGTATGAACTCATCACTGTGGGGATCTGTTAAAAGATAAAACAAAGTTTTGCAACAGAGATAATCCTCCTTCACAAGTTAACAAATACAATTACATATATATGTAAAAATGTATATATTTTGGGGAAAAAAACTCACACACAATTACCTTAATTGGGACATTCAATGTTATTCCATTGCTGTCTTTTTTTTAATTGGAATTATGTATGAGTTGTCTTGTTGCAGCATTTATATATTAGAGGATGATTTTAGTGTTAATGACTCTGAACTGCATGAAAGACTTAAAGTTGAGATTTTGGTTGCAAGAACCTTATTTTCTCAGCAACCAGCAAAAACTATTCATTGAAGACTATTTTTATTGAAGGAATCTTACCATTTTGATTCATGAATAATCCATGAACAGATGTTGATTTTTACAAGTTCGGTTGTTATTTGAAATTGTTTGAATACTTTATACAAACATATTGCAACCTCTGGGTTATTTGTGTATTTTTTTTGTTCTATTACAATGTTCAACTATTCATTGTGAGATAGATTGTCTCCTCATACAAATAAATCCTTACCAATGTGAAAAAAATGGTTGAATAAGTGACCTAGGTGTATTATTCATGATGTAAATTCTTTAGGGGAAAAAAAAATAAATTATTCTACGACCAGAAAAATCAACTTTTACAAATAGGAAAAAAGAAAGAAAATTATTTGTGTAAATGCTTAATAAACTAACTGGATGTGAGATGGTCAATTCTTCTAAATGTTCTTATCAAATTAAAAACTGTGTACAAGCATCCATGCAAATAGTAAAGGATTTATGAATATCTTAATTAAAAGTTGTGAAATCATCTTTTACTCTCCCTCTAAACTATTTGTTCGGTTGTATTGTTGAGATAAAAAGAAAACCACAGTGGCAGCACCTTTCTCTCATAGGTATTTTCCACCAGCACTGCTTTTCCATTTTCCCATGGCTGCTTCCCTGTGGGCAAAGCAGCCATTTCCTACTTTTCCTTCCCACTTTTCCAG
The DNA here is from genome assembly GCA_013390005.1 of Calyptomena viridis. Taxonomy (NCBI): domain Eukaryota; kingdom Metazoa; phylum Chordata; class Aves; order Passeriformes; family Eurylaimidae; genus Calyptomena; species Calyptomena viridis. Next base: position 49,161 of record WEIV01010641.1, on the reverse strand, counting down.
CATGCCAAATTTGCATCCACACCACACAGCTGATCACAGGAGAAGCCTATGAACACAGCAGGTGACTTTCCAGCTGTATTTTTTACCTCGTTAGCTTGTGCAATATTACACTAATTCCAGACACACGATGCCAGATCTTCCAAGGAGAAGGAAAAAAGTCACCATAACAGAGACAATCAAGCTTCCAAACCTGATTTAAGCAACTCAACACAAAGTTCTTTTGCCTGCATTTGCACAATATGAATCCTGCCTTCTTTTCCTCGAGTTAAATCACTTTTAGGTGCCTTCCCGACAATCCCTGGATAGACATTTATTGAGGTGGAGCTGCAACTCCTGGTTTTAATAGAATCCTTAAGGTTGTAAGGACCTCTAAGGTGATCAAGTCCAACTGTTTTCTGGGCATCTCTGGAAGATTTATATAGTTTTACACATCAAAACAATTGACCAAACTGTGTTGATCTTCAGAGACTTTACAGGTCCATGTTAACTTTTCTCAGACACTACAATCAATAAAAGGAAGGAACACTTATCAGTAAGACCACAGTGACAAAGTTGCTGGCTGTCCAGCTTACTAATAATTCAGGGGAAGGCAGGTGGGGAAGTTGTGGATAATTTTATTATGTCTATTATGTTTCAAAGCTGCTTATTCACATGATAATGAATATCTGAAGGTGGCCAGTTGTCCTGGCTATGAGGGTCCGGTTGGCAGTGGGTACGAGGAGCCTGTAGGGACAGGGCAAGGGGAAATGGTTTCACACAAAGAGTAGGATTAGACTGGAAATCAGGAACAAATTCTTCCCTGTGAGGGTGGGGAGACCCTGGCACAGGTTGGGCAGAGAAGCTGTGACTGCTCCATCCCTTGAGGTGTCCAAGACCAGGTTGCAGCAACCCAAGACATTCCATGATTTTGCTCTTGGACACCACCCCAATACCCCTGACAACCAGAGAGGAAGAATAAAAACTCAAATTCTAAGCAAAAGAGATTTTTATTTACACCTGTAAGACATATCAAGATTTTTTTGTTTTGTTTTTAACACTTAGACAGTTGGTACTTCTATGTGTGGCCACAGTGTGATTTCCATGCCTGAATCTCTCCCTGCACAACACTTTTTTGGGAGCTGTTAAACCAGCCATTAGTCCAGGTATGTTTATATGGCACCACACATTCCATCTCTTAAAAATAATAATCCCCATAGTTGACAGCACTTATGTTGCAATGACCTGCAGTCATCTGATCAACTTTCAGAATAGTTACTAGCTATAATCAAATATATTCTCATCTCTTATTTGAACAAATCAAACAGAAATTGAATACATTTTTTTATGAACACTAGCAATATGTTCTCTTCTCTGATAATTTTGACATTAAAATTCCATTTTAATAATCCCATCCTTCAGGCTTTGCAGACTCTTAAGGTATTAAAGCAAAAATTATCCTAAGCAGTTAGATTATAATGTATTTAAAGATTAGACATTTCATGTTGAATATTAACTGCTCCACTTCCCAGGAAAAAAAATGATGCAGGGCTTTTTTTCTTGTATAATTTATACATTTTTGATAGGTTGACTATACAAAGTTCAAACCTTTTATGAAAAAAATACTATAAAATATACTCATAGTCCTGCATTATATTAAAAAGCTGTATATAAAGGTATGAGAAAACATATTTGCTGACATCATTAGCATATTTTGATCCCTCAGAAAAAGACAAAATGGCTGTTCAACCTCAATGCAGCCTATGAGGCTTCTGAACTGAGACAAGATTGCAAATATTTTGCTACCTAAGGAACTTTTATTCACATATCATAAAAGATGGGTCACGTATTTGGACTTCAGGTTTCATAATAATATAAAGCAGAGAAGCATTACTTAATTACTCTGAAACAAAACAAATTACACCAAAAGAATATAATTTTTAGCCAAATTATAAGTATTTTAGGTATTTGTCTAACTCATGCTAATCCATCACAAACACTCCCTAACCCTGGATATGTTCAAGGTCAGGTTGGATGGAACTGAGTCCAGTGGAAGGTGCCCCTGCCCATGGCAAGGGGTTGGAATGAGACAGTTTTTAAGGTCCCTTCCAACCCAAAGCATTGTGGGATTCTATGGAAGTATTAGAGTGAGGCAGAATTCTCCTCTAACCAGAGTAGTTTACCTTACTGGTTACTCTTTCCTTGCTTCCCTACCCTCACCCACAGATGAACATCTCTATCCACACCTCTGTTGTGTTTGTAGACAGAGCTGCTTCCTACATCCTCCTACATCCCCCTACACATGGATCTCGACTTAATATTCATTTCCCTCTTGTCGTTCACCATCTCTTAACTCTCCATCAGAAAGTGATGTGAGAATTATCAAAATAAACAAATCAGCAGCCCTTCTCCATCCAGCCTGAGAAATCATGCACAGCACTCGTTCTGCAGTGTGGTCCATCACCACACAATGCCCTGAAGGATCCCTCTCCTCTGGGGCATCAAGTGCAGCCCAACCTTCCTGCTGTACTTTGTGCCAACACAGCTGGTTTGGGGTCCAGCCTATCCTGCTGCTTAGATTCAAAGAGCTTACTGAATATTTTCTTTAGTACTTGTTTTCTGTGAGGGTGGGGAGGCCCTGGCACAGGTTGGGCAGAGAAGCTGTGGCTGCCCCTGGATCCCTGGAAGTGTCCAAGGCCGGGTTGGAGTAACCTGGGATAGTGGAAGGTGTCCCTGCCCATGACAAGAGGTGGAATAAGATGATCTTTAAGGTTTCTTCCAACCCAGACCATTCTGGGAGTCTGTGAATGCTCAGACAAGGATCTGAACTCAGAATAATCAGCTACTGACACAGACACGGTCCACTCACCACTTGCCTGTACAAACACTGGCAGAACAAAACTTTCTCTACACTAAGGATCCTGCTTTAAACTCACCCACTGTCTTAATCTGAAATAGTTTCTCTACACAGAAAAACCTTCACCTGCAGAGAAATGAAAAAGTTGAGGTTTCTGCATCTGGACTTGTAATTTGCAGTGTAGCTCAGAAAGACACCAACCCTTGTGTTCCAGCTTACCCAGGTACCTGTGGACCCCCTGGCAGGGCTTCCTCTCCTCAAGGCAGCCAGCACAGGGTGTTTCTCCTCTCCTTGTATAAACAGGGGGGAAAACCCTGTAGTACAAAGGAATTCTTTTCCATCGGTAGGTAAACAACATCAGAGACAGCCTGGTTTCGTTTCCACACTGTCTGACACCATAAATACACACCCTTTGCTGGACCATTACTTGTTCATTTTTTAACAATGTGCTTATGTTATTAGAAGTGTATTTTAGGTTATTTCTGTGGAACATTTAACATCTTTTCTCTTTGTCCTTTTGCCTTGCCCTTCAATTTTGACCGTGATTGATCTAAGCATATTTAGGACATTAAGGGCAAACTAAATTGTTGTTTATACTGTTAAATGTAAAAAGCATAATGGTAGGGTAGCGTCCATATTCTGGAAAATAAGTACACTTGTCTGATTTTTATTACATGTCTTCTCTACTGATGTGTACTGAGCAAATTGTGGGGTCTCAGCTGAAAACACAATATGAAAGTTTAATACATCTGCAGGATGTGTCAACCTGAGCACACACTGAGCAACTGGAAACAAAGGAAAACACTTGTGCTTTAGGAGAGACACTCCAAGAATGACTAAATGAACCCTGTGCAGTCTCAGAGCTGGTAAACACAGGTGACAGACAGGAGTTACCTCCTTCATCAGCCATGACAGCTTGTGCCTGGCACCAGCATCTGCCCTGGCTCTGCAGGGCACTCCTGGGGCACTGCCACCCCCTGAGACATGAGCTGATATGGAATCAGACTATTTGGGGTTGGAAACAACATTAAAGTCCATCTTATTCCACCTCCCTGCCTTGGGAGGGTCCACTATCCCAGGTCGCTTCAGGCCCTGTCCAACCTGCCCTTGGACATTCCCAGGAATCCAGGGGCAGCCACAGCTTCTCTGCCCAACCTGGGCCAAGGCCCCACCACCCTCATAGCCACCAATTCCTTCCCAATATCCCATCTAAACCCACCCTCTTTCAGCTTAAAGCCGTTCCCCCTTGTCCTGTGCTCAAGAGACTTCTGGACATGAGGAACTTCTACAGAAAATCCAGTGAAATCTGGAGACAAGAAACCACCAGAGCATTTTCCAAGCAAGACCAACGTTTGGTGGCCTGTGCATGCAAGGGCTGCTAACCCCCAGCTCTCTGAACTCACACACACATGCACTGCTTTGCCTGCCCAGATGTTTTCTGATTAATAATGAGGTCATTCCCAATGCCAAAAACACAGCCTTGTAGTTCTCCAACATTCTTGGAAAGCCACAGGGTGTTTGAGGGGGATGAAAATATTAAATACAACATACGTATAAAACATAATAAATCAAATGAATTTGTTTAGATGAAAAGCACTTTTTTGTTTCTGTCAGCACGGCAACTGTATATTCCACAATTATTATAATGTTTTCTGACATAAAACTGCTGTATCAGACCCAGTACTCTGGTTTCACCCCTTCTTGCTTTACAGGATGCTTCTTAAGAAAATGTCTGTATTTTACCATATAATATTTAACCATTTCTAAGGTCAAAATAGAAAACAAGAAATATAAAATTGGAATGGGATAATACAAACCCTTACTAGACCTGTTTCTTAGTTACTATCACCACCCAAAAAGGCATTGAGAAAAAGAGTGAAAAGGGCTCATTTATTTGAATTTCTGCCCCAAAACAACAAGAAAAACTACAGAGAGAACTGAAATGCCTGACCCTAAACAAAACATCACTGCACCAGTCTTGCTTCTCCCTTGCAAAGCTCTTGGCATCTCCCTCATGACCATTCCCCTCCACTGCTTTCACTTTACAACCTGACATTTAACCATAACCACCTTCCAGAGGTCTAAAGCCCAGCACCAAACAGCTGAGTTTTGCTCCTACATTAAAGTTTTAGAGTCCCTAAAAACAGACACTCCCAAATGGAAGCGCTTATGGGGACCAAGGACTTGTCCTACACCACCCAGAGAAACCCTGGCCGAGGACCACAGAGCCATGGGAAAAGCAGCTTTTTCCAGGCTCATGCAGCACCATCTATAGACAAAAAGACCACATTTCTCTGGAGTATTTGGGAATGGAAAATCCTCCTCTTGCTCCCACAGTACTGTCTGTGCTGCTGCTCCCATTGCCTCAGGGAGCAGCAGGGCTAGAGGGGGTTTGCATATCTCAGATTTAATGCAGAAAGAAACGTTGGGAAACCAGAGAAGGTGAATGAGAGTGTCTGGCACTAAACCACAACAATCAAAGACCCATAAAGCTGATTTTTGCCTAAAAAGTCAGGCAATTCCTGAGGACTCTTCACCCAGAACCAGGTGTCTCAATGAACAGTTAATTTGGGGATTTTTCTGCTGTGATTGTGTTCTGTAGAAATATCACTATTACTAAGAAATAGCACCCTGAACACTTATGGCTTTCCTTTCTCGTCCTGCACATTCCAGGCTCTGTGTGATGTCGGGAGCCGGCGCAACCCTGGCGCTGCAATCTGGAATTTGCCACGACAAATGTCTGTGGAGCAGGGCTGTTTGCAAGAATTTAAAGGTTTGGGATTTTTTTAATTATGTTTCTTACAGAGACAATCTTGAAAATGTGAAGTGCATCACACAGGGACTGATGTCTCCCCATTTCCAGACAATATGGAACGAATTGTGCCTCGAGATGTGAAGCATCTCATTCTCCCTGGTGCTGAACCTAAAGATCACAACCTGCAGCACACAGTGAGTAGAGAAGATATAAATTAAAAATAAAACACAAAGCCATTTTTCACATAAATAAGGTATCTATTTTGCAGAATATGCTTGCTTTTAGATTTCAGAAAAAAAAAATAAGAAAGTAAAAAACCCACAAAACCTTCCTGAACAAACACAAAAACAGATGTCTGAGATAGAAATAAAGTCTTGGAATCTGACACTTGTTGCAGAATTTAGATGTGGTTTGATACAGAGCTAATATAAAAGAATGTCTCGTATCAAAATATTCCTGATGGACCTTTCTTGTACTGGCTGTTTTCCTAATTTGATTAGTTGTAGAACTTTGGATGAGTTCAGACTTCGAACATTTGGGTTTTTAAATACAGGATTTTCGGTTGCATTTTATGTCAATGGGTGATAATGACATATCTTGAACTTCAAAGGTGTCTAACCAATTAGAGATTCGCTGCAAGAGAAAATGCAGAGGGGAAAAAAAAAATAAAAGAAAAACTGTCTTTGAATAGTTTTCCACAAATGCTGAATGTTAAGCACATTTTGAGAATACTCACGTAGTATTAAACATACAGTCTGCTTTCAAATTATGAATAATTTCACTTCTCAGGATAGAAAACAGCAGTGCCATGAGTCTCCTCTTCAGCCCATCTTTTATTTGCACAGCCCTATAACACAATGATTTCATGCTACATGTGTTGCTTGTTATATATCCTAAAAATTCAATTTTCTTATCCCAGAAGGAAGGAGCTATAAGTGAAGGCAGTCATTTGATCATAAAGTGGTGACAATGTGAGGGAACCTGCTTTTGAGTGCTCTGCCACCACCCTTATTTGTAGTAATCATGCAAATCACT
>WEIV01010641.1:25038-37538 GCA_013390005.1 Calyptomena viridis | reverse complement strand
CCAGGAGTTGGACTCCATTATCCTTGTAATTCCCTTCCACCTTGCTATATTTATTCTGTGATTCTCCTGAAGGCTCAGACGCCAACGAGGAGGAAGAAGTTTGGAGACCGGTGAAAGCCAAACCTTCAAACACAACCACAATGGTTTCTGTGGGTGTGTGAGCTCAGCAGAACTGAACTAATGGCTCAGCTATAACTAATGGAAAAAACAGCTCAGTCTGTGAAGATTTAGACCTAGTTTCTCACATAGATTGTGAAGAGGAATGAGAGAACCAGCTAGAAAACAGTGCTGTTCACAGTAACCTCATCAGTTCTATCACGCACCAAACTCTTCAGAAGTTTGATGAAACCTATAAATTTACCTACTGCAATGAGCTCAGACTGGTTAAGTGTCTAGGCTGGTCTTAAGCAAACCAATTCCTGCAAAAAAAAAAAAATAAAATACAGCCCTGTTCATAAACTTCAGTCATTTCAGTGCAATTTCATGTTCTTGTGATCATGAGTTTTCCATAGTGGATTTGGCTTCCTCCTGATCAGCACAGAATGATTGCAGAAGAGCTTGGATTTGTCACTAGGCACTTAAACACACATACCTAAACTTGAGGAGCTGCTAAAAACACCAGTTCTAAGCCAAATAAATTGAACTCTGCTGAGGATAGAAAGCTCATTGTGCAAAGCCTTTCAAGAGGTTCATCAAGATCAAAACCTGACCATTAAAAATTTTAAACAAAGACAGGTCTGAAGAAGGGGATTGGGTTGACTAAAACACTTCATTTTAGTTTGATGGCATTTAGAACACTGTGGAATATTTTTTTTTGTGGAAAATCATTTAAAAATTAAAATCTACACACTTCCTCTAAAAACTTGTGACTCCTTCCACTGACTTTCTTCACAAAAATATGGTGGTGAAGGCATGTGATTACTTGAAAATTCTACTTTGCTAGAAATGTCTTTTCTGGCAGAAAAAGCTTGTATTCATTTTTTTTTCCCTGGGTGGTTCTGCTGCTGATGTCTCAAGCATTAACACAGGGAACCCTGCAGAGATTGGGGGTCCCCCATGGTCCTGGGGAGCCCCAAGGAGCCCCAGGACAGGAAAGGGGCTCTGCCAACAGCCCTGTGCTGGAGGAAGAAGATGATTAAGCAAAGGTTGACGACTATAAGTTAAGAAAACATAAAACTGACAATCCAAGGATCCTTCAGGAAGGAAACAGCAAAAAAAGATGCCATTAGAACTGCAAGGAAGAGCCTGAAGGCAACATTTCAACCATAACAGGACGGCTCGTAGAAATTAATAACAATTTCCCATTTACAAGCTTTTCCTTTGTTTCTGCAATAGAACCATTCCCAAGGTACAACTGCTTTCAGAAAATAATTACCTTGACAGGTGCTGTATTAAATTCCTCATTTCTTCCCATTTCTCCCATGTTTTTAACAGGAAGCATCAGATTAATGTAACAAAACTGGTGCTGACTGCACCTTTTTTTTTTTCCTGCTGAGTGTGTTTTCTCACCTTAAATCTTGGCTCTCCCCAAGCTGCCTGGTTTCTTTTTCCATACCTCTCTGTGAGAGTTTACAGGCTTCATATATAAATTACAATTCCCCTTTATTAATCTAATTGATCGTTTGGTTCCAAATGCATATGCAAGATCTTTGGAAACCTTTTAGACCCCTGTGGTTCAATATCAATCTCAAAATATTAAAAGCATCTTGTGGAAAATTAGAAAGCAGATGAGACACTTTGGGACTGGAGAAGCTGTAGAAAGTGAAACTTTTAAAGCAGCATTGACACAATTATTGAATGCTGTCATTGCTCTAAAGGGCTTTTTATTTTATTGGTTCTTCTGTAATTGTTTTGTACTTTTACTCTGTGCAATGTGACTACCAGGAATTCAACCTTAATGAGAAACAATGTTTAGCTGGAATCAAATGAAGCCCTACACCTTGGAGTTTTTGTTTTAGTCTTCTTTTATATTTCCATTTACCAGGCTGAGATACTGTGTTACCTGGAATGGTTTGGGTTGGAAGGGATCTTAAAGCTCATCTCATTCCAACCCCTGCCATGAGCAGAGACACTTTCCACTGTCCCAGGTTGTTCCAACCTGGCCTTGAACACTTCCAGGGATGGGAAAGCTTCTTGGAGCATCCTTGTCCATCCAAGAACAAAATCCTTTAGAAGTACAAATCTCATTTCCAATTCATGAGCAAACCCCTTGAAAAGCACAACAAGAAAAAACACGACACAGCTCTTCCCCACGTGGATCACTTGAATTTCTGTTTGCTTACACAACTTGCCCCCTAGATTTGAGGTATTTTGGATAAAGGATATTTCTCATGGTGACTTTGGAGTTCTTTGGGAAGCCAAAGAGAAAGAAAGGACTGCATTCAGCAGGGTACAGCAGGCAGATCATGACTGCAGGTGGCATGATTGTTCCAACTGAAGTAATGTAGCAAACACTTGTTCAGATTCCTTGCAAAGACAGTCGCTGTTTCCTCAAGAAAACTAGAGGAAAACATTCCTCTGTTTCTTTTCTTGTTTTTTTATCAAAGCACAGACTGGGAAGGGAATGAGTTGAAAGGAATCAAAACACCCACACTGCATGTTCTCATGGAGGAAAGCAAGAATAAAGCTTGATTGATATCACAAGGAATTTGGTTTTACCCACAAGAGGTGGTTGTAGAACTCAAAACACCTTCACAGTGTCATCCTGAAATATTCAGTGTAATGAAGTGTCATTAAGCAACATGAAGCTTAAATTATTGTAGGACACCTTGAAGAAGAACAAGGGGATTTTGAGACAAAGATGGTAACAGTCTAATTGATATAATTTCAACTTCTTGGCCAAACTTAGAGGCAAATATAAAGTATTTATCTTTTTCAGTGGAGTTCAGGGATTTAAAATGCATAACAACACTAAATACAATATTGCAAGGGAATTATCAGGAAATTTGAGTGAAATAAATTTAGAAGCAACATTTTTTTTCTAAAATTCTTTGCCTAAAATTTTTATGATGGGGTAGTTAAGAAAACCAACCTGCAGCCAAAAATCAACCACATATACAATTCTGTACCTCAACAAAAGTCCTCAAATAACAATTATAAAAAATTAAGATTACACATACTGTTCCAGATTTTTAAATGCTTTATTCTATATATGACTGTTTCCCAAATAAGCTGAGTTTAGAAGTGGAAAACATTGGGCACAAGACCCCAGTGAGTCCAATGGAAAGGGATAATGAAAGAACTCTTGCCTGGACTCAGGAAAATTTACTGGAGTATTATGGACACTGACAATTAGTAATAGGAGGATAAGTAGATCAAAATAAAGAAATTAGGAAAACTAAGGAAAAATGTTCAAAAGAATAAACAATTCAGAGAATAAAGTAAATTATGAGACTTTGCATCATTTGTTTGAACTTCTTTCTTTACTCCTTTTCCCATCACTGTTTCTTGTTTTAGGGAACTTAGTCATGCAACTAAATATGGCTTTTTTTGTAACTCACTCAGTGTTTAAATGGCTTACATGAAGCTAATCCTTCATCTCCAGGCTCTCCAAAAAAGTTGCCATGAAAACTGTCATTCCTCAGATACAGAGCTTCTCCAGTAAAAAGTAAGACTTACAAAGATATAGGAGAACTGGGAATATTCACCAGCAGATGAGCCAAAAGACAGAAAATGCAGATATCAGCAAAAAAATAGTTGTGAAGGCCACAGTTGTCTGTCTTTATCTAATTTAGAGTTAGCCCAAGAAAAGGAAAAGGCTACCTGACCACACCATCCTAATTCAGCAAGGGAAAATCAATCATAAAGGAAAATTGCTGCCTCCCATGATGGTAAAGGAAAAGAAATAAGAATGCTTTTACATAAGCAAAATACAAATTACACATCTACCTATCACAATGTAGAACTGTATAAAAGACAAATTGCAATCTTGTGAGAAATCCTACTTTGAGCACTCTGATTTTACAACTTGCCTGCTTTAGTTCAGTAAAGAATTAATGAATAAAAAGCATTTAGCATGAACTTGTTTTCACCAATCACTGCACTTTTCAACCACATTCCCCCTTCCCCATACCTGAGATCTGTGACTTTATCTAATATTGTCTGTTACTTTTAGGTTGGAAAAGAGCTCCAAGATCATCAAGTCAGACTGCTAAATAACAGGACTATTCCTCAAGCTTCCTCCTTCCACATCCACTGGCCACACCAGGCTATAGTTTAATTAACTCCACCTTGTTAATTGGCTAAGTTGACACTGAGTTGGCTCAACCATCTTTTTTTTATTCCATCACCATAATACACTTAATAACTCCCATTTTTTCCATTTGAGATGGATTCCACTCTTGGAACATCCCCAAAGACCCTGTTGCCTTCACAGGAGAGCAATGGCAAAGGCCAATCACCACTCCAGTGGTGATTCATGAAACAGTGGCAACATTTCTATTCCATACTTCTTTGCAAGAGTGTTGGATAAGACCACAAGTGGCTAATAAAATAAACTTTCCCAATAAATCCTGACTCAGTGTCACTCTGCAACAAGCCACAGCATCATTCACCTGTAAATCAATAATGAAGATGTTAGATGGATGTAATTTGCCCACTAAGGAGTGTAAAGAAGCCAGGAGCTGCTTCTAAATTAGTTTTTCCTCCCCTACCACCTGATAACCTGAGGTCTGGGCAAGGCTCACTTGCTGTTCTCCAGCCACCTTTTAGGATCATTATCTGCAAACCTGAGTATTCACCTTGTTTTCAATATCTCCAGTCAATTACAATCAGAAAAGACTCATATTTTTCATTTTGCTCCTACACATCAACGTTATGATCGAGACAAAGGTCATAATGCTCCAATATCCAAAATCCAGTTAATTGATTCCCTCTGGGTATCAAATCCCTCCAGCCCTGCAGTTATTGCTGCATCAATCATATTGCTATTCATACCAAAGAATTAGGAGGATGTCCAAAACACTGAAATCTCTCACTGCTCCCATCCTCAGCTTCTCCTCTGGCTGTTTCTAAGCACACCAATTTTCTTGATAACACATTTAAAATTCAATTTCCCTCATAGGATTTGATTGTGCCTATAAATCTGAGCCTGGCCTCTGATCAGATGCCCAAAATGGTCCAGCCTCCAAATTACTCCCAAAATTCCTGCCAAACTCTCAGTTGTTGTATCCATATCTTAACAAAATACCATCTTGCCACCTCTTTGGGCATTAGAGTGCCCTAGAATCACTGATGACTCACATCACATGTTTCCATATTATTCAGGTTTTCTTTAGCCATTTATAACATTTGTACAATCTTCATTTCACATCCAAGTAACTCAACTTTTATCTTTTTCCCAGAGCAAAAGTCTGAGACACCCATTCATTTTTTTTTAATTTTTCTGTTCAGTAAGTAATAAACCCATTCAAATAACAAAGACCTTTCCAAACAAAGCCTCAGAACCAGTTACCTGCCCAAGAAAGTGCTCCAAGTTTGCTACTTACAAAATATTCATCCGACCACAAGCAAAATCAAGTCCTTAACATTATCTTAGACCTGAAAAAAATAACTTCAAATGAGACTATACATTCAAACACAAACCAGGATCAATACAGTAATTTTGCTGATGAATTTCTGTGCTCAGATATAACACCAATAAACTCTTCCTGAGTTTGAGGGATGGAGGCCAGTGAATGGATAGTTGCATCTTCAGCAACAGTTGAAGGACCCAGCCTCCCTTTCAACACATTGATTTCCTTCTACTTAGAGTTATTTGTTCTCACACATTAGGTGATTTTATTTTTAATGAAATGTTATAACTAAGAACTCTCTCACTATAAGGAAATCACTGGAAACCTGAACTCTACAGAGAGACTGGATATAGCCAAGGAAATCCAAGTTATCTTGGACATACCTGTAATAATCATGACTCTCACAAAAAACTTGAAGACATCAGCATCCTCCCTGGGAGATTTTCAGCAGCTCAGATTGTAAAGAGAGGTTACAATCTACCCAGAAGCCTTTTATGGAGCTCAGTGGAAGGATGAGTTAAATGGTAAAACGTGGTTAAAATGGCAGCTAAGTCATGACAGCTGGGCAACCAAAAATCCTCTTGACCTCGGAGGTAACCACTTTAGGCTGAGGTCAGAGGTGGCCAATGCACAGACTGGGCAACTAAGATGATAAAAAACAGTTTGCTGCAGAAAATGTGTTTTCTGAAGAAAAAAACCCCGATAATCGTGGAATTTTGAAATTGGAATTTTTGCCAGTCACCTGATATAAAGTATGCCAAGGAACATTGTTTGGCTAATTAGAAAAGCTCTTCAAGCTGAGGATTCTGCTTCCTTACCCTGAGCCCAGCAAGTGTCAATAAATAATAATAATTGCAGGGTGGATTCAAAGCACAGCGATTTTATTGCTGAGGAACTCAAAGGACAAATAATGCCCATCCATCTATCAAAGAGAAAGCCACACAAGTTCACCCAACCACCCTGTGTGCATTTATCCAAAATAAAAAATGTATGTAAATCTATATGCAAATTAGGTGTAGCCCTCAAGCTCCTGGACAGTTGCCAAAAAAGCCTTTGGTGTTGCAAAGTTGAGCATCCTCTCTGCCATATGGTGGTACCTCTCAATCTCGGAAGGGAAAGGATACCAGCTCCTCATACAGATGGCATCCAGTACCTGTAAAAATTTGGGGGATGTAGTGATGAAAATAAGGCCTTTTTGATGTTATGAAAAACATTCAGCTTTCTAATCACAATTCTAACCATTAATATTCCAGCAATGGGATGTAAAAAGTATTAGTAAACTATAGCAGACACACCTGAAATTCTTTTAGAAGGATTTATTAACCAATGACAGAAAATAAAAATATTTACATAGACTTTTTTCATGTGTGGGTACATTTTACAGGAGTGTGTATCCCTGGGACAGAGTAGGAGCATCTACATAGAATCCTAAAGCTCATGGAAAGAATCTTAAAGCTCATCTCTTTTCAATCCCTTGTCATGGGCAGGGACACTTTTCACTATCCCAGGTTGACCCAACCTGACCTTGGACACGTCCATGGATGGGGCAGTCACAGCTTCTCTGGGCAACCTGTGCCAAACCTTTACCACCCTCACAGGGAAGAATCTTTTCCTAATATCCAACCTACTGTCTTTCAGTTTGAAGCCATTCCCCCTTGTCCTGTCACTACAGTTCCTAATGAAGAGTCCCCCTTTCCCTCCTTTGTATTAATATCCCTTCAGATACTAATACAGGAATGAGTTAGTTCAGGTCTTTCAGGTCCCTGCTGATTTCTCCTTGATTTTCTTTTACAGTGTCAAGTCTCCAAACAAAGTGGATTTTTTCTGTGTTAAAAAAAAACCAATTTCTGAAACATTTCTAGGCTTCAGCATCGTGGTTTCACTCTGCTCCTGCTGCCCCACACTTCGGTTGATGTACACATTCCCAGCACACCAGAGAACCCAGGAAATCACTGAGAGATGCTTTTGCTGCATCAGCCACGTGGTCGTTGCAAAGTATCTCAACTTTTCTCAGTAGTTTGGGGGCTCTCACTTCTCTGAAACAGAGTTTGAAGAGATGATTTTCACTTTTGCTATTGAGCACTCGTGCCAAAGAACATTCCCGTTCTCCCATGCATACCATTAGCACAGTGTACATCTGAAAAAATGTATTTATATATCTCAGAATGTGAAGTGATGTGTAATTAGGAGTTTAGATGGGAAATTATCACGGAGAAACAGGACTTGGGAGTGGTATCATCTGTTCTTTGCTCCGTGAGGAAGTTGCACGTACTTTGCTCGGCGCTTTCCCTATTTATAGAGCACCGAGGACATCGTCGCTCTGCTGCAAGGCCCACTCAGTCAAGCTGTGGGAATATTTCATAATGAATAACTCATTTGCAGGATTTGGACTCTTTGTCTGTTTACACAGTGCTGTTTAATGGCGAGGTATTTATTCCCGTGGTCTCCCCTCGAGCAAATCCCGTGCTGGAGCGGGTGGGAGTTTCCCTTGCTCCGGGCAGAGCATGGATCTTATGATTTGGCCCAGTGGGAGCTGAGGGTGCCTGGAAAGATCAGACTCCCAGGAAAGGAAAACAGTTAACATTGTGTTGACAATGTGCCTTAGTTTGATACATTGCCAAACAAGATGTATAGATTTTGTGTAATGTTGCCTGTAATCAACCTACCGTGGTATAATTAAGGGACTGCTTTAGTTTAGATATAAGAAATGAACTCCCTTTCTCAAATGCAAAATTGGTCAAGGGCTTGGTTGGGTTTTTTTTATTTTACTCTAGTTTATTTTCTAGCAAGTGAAGAGAACATTTATAATTTCTGTTCTTTCTGTTGTAAATTGTGCGGTGCAAAGTTAAAAAATATCTGGCAAACACATTCTACATATATTGCACTCCCCATGATTAGCACAGGCCCACTGGTAGAATGAAATCAGTTCAAACAATGGGTAAAAATAAATCATTACTAGGTACACGAGATTTGAGATGGAAAAAGCACTAATGGTTGTTAAATGAGGTATATTGCATAGAAGGATTATATTTTGAATGGTGTTAAAATTGCTTTGGGAGTGAATATTCTGACTAATATTATTATTTGTATACTTGAACTCTGGTGTGATGGGGTTGTATTCCTGAACAGAGTTTATGAGAAATAGAAATAGATTATCAATGCCTTATTTTTTTTCCTTTTAAATTCTTACAAGAGGGGAAACTGCACTTACAGTGTATGAACTGCAGCTTTATCTATTTCTCAGTATGATTCAATCAAGCCAGAAACGTCCTCAAACTGATTTTTGCCATAACAACATGCGGTTCTGTCAAGGACAAAGGATTTCATAAATATATATTGATCCCCAAATTTAACAGAACAGTGTCTCAGATCGAGCTGGAGTTTGGAGAGAGAGGAAAGGACTCAGTGAGAAATACCTTCTCATGCCCCAAATTAATATTCAGGGAAAAATCTAGTTCCCCAAAAGCACAAAGAGAAATTTTACTGCAAGAGAGCACTAAAACAGAGAGTGCCAGGCTTCAGAACTGCTGCTGGCCTTTGCAGCTGGAGACAGATTGAGATCTGTCTCTTTTCAGAAGCCCCCCTTGACCCAGGGTCATCCTTCCCACTCCCAAGTCACGATGTAAATATTTGGGCAAAGTTGACATATGGTGAAAGCTTGGCCCCAAACTCACGAGTACAAGCTGGTTGGGTATTGACTAAAAGTCTTCATCGTGGCTACATGAAGCTACACAAGTTTGATAATCCATGTGGATCTCTTCCAACACAGGATATATGAGCCTATGATTCTAAATGTCTGGTTTGATGATGTTTTTTAGTAATTCCTCATGGCCATTGTGTAGGGGACACAACTGCGTCCTCTGGCTCCTGCCACCAGTGCCATACCCATGTCCTTCCCTCTCCAGGAGTTGTTGGATATGAAAGATGTTGCAGGAGATATCTCTTCTTTCTGCTGTTATTTGGTGGGGGTTTTTTTTCCCAGTCTTACCTTTCCAGTTGAGAAATTATTTCCAAAATGTGATGCTTTTCCCCACTGTAAATCTTAGTTTTGGTACTGTGCCATTGTTGAAGGCAAGCTGGCAGACTGTCAGATTGTTTTCAGTAAGTTATACAGCATTCAAAGTTAAAATGGGACCATTTATCCATGTTTGTATTTCTGGGATCATGGTTTGTAGAAACAATTCGTTCCAGGAATGGAACTTTTGTTATCGTTTTCAGAGGAACATTTGGCAGGATAGGCCCATGAATTAAAAAAGAAAAAAAAAAGTATTGAAAAAAAGAGGGAAAAGCACTACTGTGTTTTTTTAACTCTCCCATTTCTGAGTTATCAATAACTACAATTAATGCTGCCCTCAAATTCTGATAAAATCAATCTTTTCCTTCTAGATTCACCTCTTCTTTCATTATAGCTTCTCTCACACACAGATATGAGTGAAAGTGAAGATTGCCTAAAATTTTCATGTGGTTTAAATCTTTTCTGAATACAAATAGTGTGGGGGGATGATAGAGAATCAGGCTAAGGCTGAGTTAATGTTTGATGGATCCACCCTGAGTGAGGGCACTCTGAAAGCCTTCAATTGGTGCATTAAAACTGGGGAAAGGCTGTAATTTATCTCAGATCACAGGCTGTAAAATCACTCAGAATTCAAACTTGCTTTCAAACAGGATCCTTTTTATTTGCCTATCAGCCAAATGATGGCTGTTTGTTGTCCCCCCCCTCTCCTCAAGCAGAGTGAAGTTTTTCTCTAATTACTAATACATTTCACACAAAAGAAATAAAAATTCTGGGAAGTAATCTAATCACAAATTCAGATCTCATCTGATAAAAAAGACCACAAGAAGGATATTTCTCCCACTATTTGTTTGAAATGAAATGTGCCTCAGAAATGACGTGGTTTGTTTTGACGCTTTCAAAGTGGAACTGCTGTGGTTTTATTTTTGAAGTGAAATTTGAAAAGAAACTGATTCAGAGAAAGTGAAAATGTTAAATAATTCAAAATTAATCTAAACATTTCACCTTGGTGAAACTATGTCAGCTGAATTCAGGTTTTCATAACCTAAAAATTCTTAGTAATTTTTATTAACCTTTTTTTTTTCCCTTTTATGCCCAGAAATCTTTATTGATCCTTGGTTGATTTGACTTTTCTCAGATTTCTGCTAAGTTTTGTACCCTCACGTGAAACAGAACAAATTAATTATTTTCCCAGCTCTATCATGGATTAATAAGCTCATAAATTAATAAATTGCAGTACGTCCACAGACTGTCTCTCTTTCTTCTTTCAGCCAAATTTCACAACTTTACCTGTTAATTACCTGTATTAAACCCGCTACATATTTTTTCTTTTTTCTTTTTTTTTTTTTTTTCTGTTGGACTAGAAAGTTTTATTCCCACTTAAAATTTTCTGGAATTCACTGGTAGACTTATCTGGTATCCTGAAAACATTCAGTACAAAATTCAAGGTCTGTTAACTCTCCCTTGGTGCAATATCTGCACCACTAAAATTGCCAATTTTCACTTGCACACAGGACTCTGTCACATAATTTCCAACACTGATAGTAAAAGGAGATGATTTTATACAGTGGTTTTATGTCATTGTTTCTCATCAGATACATTTCCCTGCAATTTCATGCAATCAACAAAATTTGAAAACTTGCTTTCAATACTATGCAGCACCCTGTAATTTTTTACATAAACCTCTGAGGACCCAGGATAATTTCTAATATATCCCACCACTAACCTTCCTGGCTGGCACAGGGTGCACTGATTGCTGGTGTGCTACACTTTGTTTCGTGGGTTTTAGCCAATTTTAAATCCATTAAACTCAACTTTCCACTTATTCTGTGGCTCCACATCTTGGCATTAACCTTTTCTAGGAAACCCTGTCAAAGGATGTCTGAAAATGTAAGTATAGGATGTCTCTTGCATTGCCTTGTCTGTCCTGGCAGAAATAATAATGATAAAGGATTCCAGTATATTTGTCACACACGAGGACTTGTCCCCCCTCAAATTAAATTTGCTTTCTCTAACCAGGCACTGTTTGTCCCAGTGTACCTTTCCTTTAATTCCATAAAATATTCTCCAGGACTTTCTCCACAGTTTATGTGGAGTGATATGTTCTTTCCCCATATGTCCCTGGACCATTTTTAAATAATTCCTTTATTAGATTTCACCAGCCTTCAAGGATCTGAAATTTCTAATAAAGTCTCCAATTTCCCTCTTTACTTCCTTTGGCTCTCATGGATGTATTTTGTTTGATTCCAATGTCCCATCAATGTTTTTAAAAGCCTCTAATCTTTTAATAGCCAATTTGAGTGATATCTGGATGCTTTCTAATTTCTTATTTTCGGCCTTTGAAATCTGATGTTGGATTTATTTAAATGTAGGGGGCAGGTGTATAGAAATTGTCTGAGATAATTTGATTTTCTTTTGATTTCTCCACTTAATTATTTCTAGGAATGTTTTGGGGTTTTAACAACACAATAATTACAGCCAACCTTAAATACTTTCTCCATTGTTTTTAGAATGTTTTTAGAATATTTTTAGTTTAAATTTGACTTCTTGTGCCTAAACCAGATTTATGGTATTAGAGAGATGTCCACTAACTTTGCTGGAGTTCAAATTGTTCCAGCACATCCATCCTGAGCCAGTGCTGCCATTGTAACTGAGCTGTGAAAACCAGCCACAGGCTAAAATAAAGCTCCCAAAGTTCTCTCCAAAGACTATTTGGGATGTTTTAAAGGGTTTGGATTAAAAAGCATGAGGCTTGTTTTTAACACATGCTTAATTTGAAAAAAAAAAGAATTGCAAAAAAAAGATTTCATAAGGAACTTTTGCAGACCATTAGTCCATAATGTGGAGCAGACTCTGTGTGTGTGTCTTTTTAAATTATTTACTGTAGTGGGAAATTATTATAAACAAGAAATTGGCAGAAGGAATTTTTTTTCCAGAGAAAGTTTAATGAAAATGTATTTTTAAAATAAATAAAT
>WEIV01010641.1:2615-25015 GCA_013390005.1 Calyptomena viridis | reverse complement strand
AATAAACCAGCCTTCATTAGACTGAAAAGCTGTTTCCAAGTCAGTGAAATTCTTTCAAAAATGAGAAGCACCCCACGGTAGGGACACACAACCCAGGCTTATAGAGAAGTTGGGCATCCAAATTTCAAATTATGGATCACAGGGAAAAGGCCACTCAGCTGTCCCTGTATTTTTAGATGCTGCTTGACCAGGACAAGAGTCATTTTGCCACACAAACCCACTTTTTATTCAGCTGTTTATTGGTGCTCTCTATTGCTCCTCTGAGCTATGGATCAGCCCTTGTCCCTCAGACTTAAAATTTTATAATTTTTATAATACATTTAATTTACAGTGGCAACAATGAACAGTTTATGATTAACAGGTGATTAAAAAAATAGATTCTTAACCTGCAAGAACTTTGTATTCCCAGTTACTATTGACCTCAAAGAAGTCACCCACCTGCCCTGTCAGGCAGTGCCAGACAAGAAAGTCAGGGAAACAAATAAATCCTCTGCTTTATGTATTTTATATATATTCACACATATAAATTTATGTATATTTATATTGTGTATAAATTTATACACAATATAAATTAATGCAGTGTATTTATATGTATACACTTATAAAATGATGTCACTCCCCCCCCAAAAGGTCTTTTCCACAAACCATTCTGTGATTCCATGAAATTCAACTTCTGAACATG
The DNA here is from genome assembly GCA_013390005.1 of Calyptomena viridis. Lineage (NCBI taxonomy): Eukaryota > Metazoa > Chordata > Aves > Passeriformes > Eurylaimidae > Calyptomena > Calyptomena viridis. Next base: position 24,333 of record WEIV01010641.1, on the reverse strand, counting down.
TAGTTCTGAACTGGTTTATATATTGATTTCTATTCCAGCAAAGTCAGTCTCTTCACCTCCAGAAACTTATTGCAAGCAGAAGAGGTTGAGAACAAACCTCCTTGCAACATGAATGACTTCTGGATAAAATCAGCACACATTTTTTTAATTGCTTTTTAAATCGCTGCAGAAAATGAAATCTATTCTCATCTCCATGTGCTTCTCATGTCTTCACTGGTGCCACCAGCTGCAAAAAACAAAATTAATCTAACAAAACACCCAAATCTTGGTGAGAGCTTCACAGCAGGGAATGTTCTGATCCAAAAAACAGCCATGCAGCAGAATTAGGGGATCAGGAAAGACATCACCCCCTGACCACTGATCCACAGGTTCCCAAAGTTTAGGGCAGCTCCTGAGAAAGGGCAATACCTGAGCTCAAACCTCCCATCCCATCTCCATGGAAGAGTCTGACTGATTCAAGCTGAGCCTGGCCCTCTAAAACCTCCTTCCTGAGCTTTTCCCATCAAATAAAGCACATTTATTAGGTGAGAGAGCTTGTTTAACAATCAGGTTGGGTTCACTCACGGTCACCTGGGAAACACAGGTTGCAGCTCTTGATATAATAAATCATTATCAGGATTTTGCACACATTTGAACACATGGGATGTTTTGCCCCGTGCTGGTGTTTTATACAGAAAGACCTGAGCAATTTGCATCTGGATTTAAATTGCCTGTGGGTTTTTTGGGATATTTGTAACTGCTGGTTCAATGCTTTTTTGATCCACAGCTCTCTTATGATCTGCTTGGGCAACACTGAGATTTGCTGTTTAAAGTGTATAGTTTTATGAATGAGGGCACTTAATATAAAAAGAAGAAACAGATATATGATTTTAAGCACTGAAAACTGGAGGTGATGTCACAGTGTTTCAATCATTCAAACTCAAACATCACAAATTAGATAAATTAGATTTTTATTTAGAAACAGGCCAAGGGCTAACATTATTAATTTGAGTCATGCTCCAAGGTTAATTTTTCAACACCACCTGAAAAATCTTAAGTCCCACTAAACTTTGGTCATTTGAAAATGTTACCTGCAAAATATTAAATATATTCTCCAAAATACATGTTTGTCACTCGCTGGGTGGATTTGGCCAAATATCCCTCCATGTCACAGGTTCATATTGAAATTAGGCTTTTAAAGAAGAAATAGAAATAATAAGGGCTTTAATAACGAATGACAAAGACAAACAAGCTTGTTTATTACATATTTAAGGTTAGTTTATAACTTAAACTATAACTTGAAATTTTTTAATTTATTCTTTTACCTGGGCAACAAGACACTGTAATCATAAGGACATTTAAATATTCTATATATTTGTACAATGTGCTGTATTCTATAATTTTTTGCCCTTTCTCCAAGATTAGCTACAAGTTTCTGCTCTAAGAACAAACACATCAAACAATGTTTTCAGAGAAATTTCAGGTAATAAAGGCTGTGCTCTTTAAAAAAATGACCCAGCAGGGTCCATAGAGGTCACAGGCATCTGCCAACTTACCCACCTAAATGACATAAATTTCCACATTGAAAAGTCTAAATAGTTGAAAACAAATCTGTTGTTGCTGCAACACTGGAATATGTTGTTAATAGGTATGACAAAGCAGGAGCAGCATCCCAGCATTTTTTATATTTCCACTTCAAACAGCAAATCCGACTGAATTTACCTAATACTTCAATAATCCAATTATAACACTTTACCAGCAGAAATCATCAGCACATAAGCCTTGGAGGCTGTTAAATTAGGGCTGTGTGGAGCACACAGTGCAAACTGGTGAACGAGTTCCTCCAAGACCATCAGGCTCCACTTACGTGATCATGTTGGCCGTAAGGAAAGAGGGTAAAATATCTCTTCAAACACAGGAATACCAAGCTGGTGAGAAATCCACACTAACCAAGGCAGGAGGGATAGGGGCAAGACACCAAACAACATGGTAAAGCTCACAAAATCAAACCAAGACAGAACCAAATTCTCGGCTTGTGACGCGGCAGAAACGCAACGTTTTGGTGTCAACCCCAGAAACGGTTGATTTATCAATTCAGGTCCATTTAAACTAAATTCTGTGTGATCTAAACACAAATTGCTGGTATTTTTTTCAATACTGGAGGATTTAGTGCCCATAAGTGTCATTTCATTCCTCTTTTCACAGTCATATCACTTCCTTTTACTCCCTTACACCGTAAATCTGTGCCCAGTGATCGCAGTTCTTGCGTATCCATCTTTTCCCTGCATGAGGTATTTATTTCATGGATCAAGGGAACTATCCTTCAGACAGAATGGGATATTCTATTCACTGTTAGAACGTTAATATGTCACTAAAGTTACTTGCCTTCAGAGTAGGAGGAAATAAATCTTGAAGGCTTAGATTTGTCCAGGGCTGTTAATGAGTGATGATGATGAAATTTTTTGAGAATTATGTGATCGAGTCAATTCCTTAAATTTAGACAAGGATTTGAGTCCATATTTTAGGAATTTCAGCAGAGAAGCTGTAGACTGCCCAGGGAAGTTGTTGACAACTTATCCCTGGAAGTGTTCAAGGCCAGGTTGGAGAGGACTTGGAGCAACCTGGGATAGTGGAAGGTGTCCCTGTCCGTGACAGGGTGCAACAGGATGAGATTTAAGGCCCTTTCCAACCCAAACCACTCTATGATTCTGTAAGATTATAATCAAAAATAACTTTCTGGGTGTCAGCTGTTCCTAAAATGTGCCCTGTTATTCAAGAAAGGCTTAAAAATTTGCAATGGCTACAAAAAGCCTTGTGTCAGATTAGTTCCTAGCCCTAAAAAGTAAAATTAAGCCCCTGATTAAATATTACTCACAGTGTAAATACAACTCTGTTTCCACAAACTGGTGCCTCTATTCAGATCTGAGTTTCCTCAGAGGTTCAAGCCAATAATTTAGCTGGATCAACCCCTTTTCTTTTTTTTTGAGAAATATATGGTTAAATATCAACTGTAATTAATAGTGTTTTGAAAGATAGATTATTACTGTAATTTCTGCTGACATTTTGTGTGCAGTATGTTTTTCTTTACTAATTAAACACTGTGAACTGTTTTCTGAGGGTTAATACATCTCACAAAATTCCCAATTTATAAATAAGTCAAATTCAGAATATTTATTTGTAGTTACATGACAATATAAACCAGAGATAGGATAAAAGAGGTAGAGTGGATAAAAAGAAACATAGATTTTATCTACTCCATGTTTGGCAGTTGGTTGTGGAAAATATAATCCAGCCATAAATCTATGAACTGACCCTGAATTTGTATTGCATTACTTTTAAAATAATTGCAGCATTTTCACATCCCCTAAAATGTGCCATAAATCCATAAAAATTATCCATATGCTATATATCTAGGAATGAATTAATTACTCTTCACTGTACTGTAAAATACAGATAAAGAAACTCTACCCAGAAAGTTAAAAATGCCTTTAATAGATGCTTTTCCATATGCATAAAAAGGAATTATTGCACTAAGGGATTATCTAAAAACTGAATTTATATGACAAACAGTTAAAAAAGGAATTTCTCTAAGAGCCTTTCATGGTGCTCATGTCTGGGAACAGATGTGGACATGGAGGACAAGTTACCTGTGCTGACAAACCTGTTGAAAAGCCCAGATCCAGTGGTCCTCATAATTCCAATAACAGAGCTTTGATGAAGTGCTTAAAATGCTTAAGTGCAATTAAAATGTAATTTAAAAAAATATTCTTCTGATTATTTAGGACAGCAGATGAAAAGTCTCTGCTGTGAGGTCTAGGAATCCTTTTGCAGTGTCAGGGAAAAACACAAGACCTTTACCAGGGAGGAAAAGAATGGAAAAGGAAAAATTACTAAGGAAAAAGATTTGTTTTTTTGTAAAATAACAGAATTTTTGAGATTGGAAAATATCTCAGACATCATCAAGTCTGACCTTTGACCAGATAACATTAAATTGTGTTAAAATTGTGTTAAAATTGTGTTTAAAATGTTAAATTTTGTTAAATTGTGTTAAAATTCCACATCTGCTCATTTTTTGAACGCTTCCAGGGATGGTGAGTCCACCACTTCCCTGTGTAGCACAGACCTTTTCAAACTCATTCATCATTTAAATATTAAGATATTGGAAATCCCTGTCTAGCAGGAGTACAAATTACATATGAATAAATAAATAAAAATTTTTAAAAGCAAACACAAAACTTAACCGTAACTTTAGGGACAATTAGAGCAAAATCAGATCTGCTTATTCCACATAGCCCATCTATTTAACCACATATTCCTCCAGTTCCCATTGCCCCTTCCCTTGCCATCTGACACTTTTGCTATGCTAATTTTCTTAAAAGGAGACCAAAGTGGTATGTGAAAAACTTCAACTCTGAGCAAGCCTGGCTTACATCAGCTCAGACTGGAGCCCCCAACCACAGCAAAACTCAGGGATGCAGGTCTAGGTGATTATTCACCCTCAAAGGGCACAAAAATGTTAGAGAGGGGAAAGCAGAGCAGTTAAAAGCCCTAAAGTTTAGATGCTGAATATTTGGAGGACAGCTGGAAAAGATTTAAGGAGTGTTTCGGTCTCTCTCCAAGCAAGGGGTGCCAGCAAAAAACAAACATAACTCTTTCTATATATATATATTTTTCGTGACAAAAGCTGATTCTCAACTTGTGGATGTTTTTAATATTTAGACAGAAAAACCTAAGTCTGAAAAGATATTCAAGAAGTGTTATGGAAAGGGAGGATTGATACTTCAAAAAACAGGAGGGACAAAGTAATGGGAAATCACAGGAAATGGTGACTGATCCAAGAAAAAGAGCCAATTCCCCTTCCCAATCCTGAGGTTTTCACTAAATCTTGGGTATTGGTGAAATTATGATTGTGCCCCGAGACAAACATTCCTAATTAACCCCTGCAAAGGGGTTAAAGCTTGCAAAGGAAGCAGCAAGGCTAGGGAGAAACACATGGAGGGTGAATATCCCTATGGCATTGTCCATAAATTTGGGAACATGCAGGCTCTCAAGAAATATCTGAGGTGAAAATGCTGCACTACAAAAAGTGAGACACCAAAAGAAAATTACACATAGGAACACACACTGTAACAAACAACTTGTCCCAAGGCAAAGCCCCACATCCAGAAGAAAGTACAAGAATTTAATGGATAGTCCTGCTTGGGAAGAGATTTTACCAGGCATGAAGAGAGCACAGTGTGAAGAAATAGGATAAGCAGCATCAATGTCTTGAAGAAATTATCCCAAAGAGCCAATGGAGAGTCCAAGAGCAACGAAACAAACCACTGATGTGAGACATTTATTAAATCTGTGCTGAGTACCTACATCCATAAGGTTCTGGACATAGACAAGGCCCAACTCATCAGCTCATATGGTTTGGGCTTCCAGAAGCTGCCAGCACAGCCTGTGGGCTTAGGATTGCACCAAAAAATCTTGGGAAGAGCCAGTGTTAAGGCACTGAGACCTTCACCTAGGATTTATGTGAATATCTGGCCTCATAAAAGAAGTTGTACTCCAGTTTTACCCTGGATTTACACCTAAACTGGGATTTTAGAGGCTGCTGATGGCATGTGCACTCCATGCAGAGGTGACACCTCAAACTCCTTGTACACAGAGCCAGAACCTCAAAGCACTTAGAGCAGAAAAACATTTGTGGGGCAAAAACCAGCACGTGGTGAGAAGAGCAAAAAGCCTCACAAAAACCTTTAACCTGATGTAGTTTCATCTCTATTATTGCTTTCACCACGACAGAAATTTTTCTAAGATGCTCTGTGAGCAGACCCTGACATCACCATATAAATCCATGATTTTTATCCATCTAGAGACCATTTTCTTTAATGGTGTGTTAGAACAGTGCCAAGCATAGCTGAGGTCTCCTTGGTTGGGACCTTTAAGAGTTTTTTCAGCACAAAGAAACACAAAAAAGGAGCTAATAGCAATCTATCACACCTAAAATCTGTCCAGCAATGGCCCTGTGGTGCAGCCCTGCCTTTTCTGTGGTTTGTTAAATGCCTTGCACAGTGTGGGGGTGGTGCATAAGTAATAAATAATAATAACTAATATTTGTAATTATTGTAACAGTGACTAAACCACTAACATGCTGACTAATGCTGTCTCATTGGCTACCCACACTGTCTGCAATCTATCTGCATTCATCTGGGCTCTTTTTAAACCTACTCCCTCCCCATCTGAAAGAGGGCAGGGTTAGACTACATGTTAGGAAAAATAGTATTTGCTGTGAGGGTGGGGAGGCCCTGGCACAGGTTGCCCAAAGAAGCTGTGGCTGCCACATCCCTGGAAGTGTTTAAGTCCATGTTGGATGGGGCTTTAAGCAATTTGGTCTAGTGGGAAGATGTCCCTGCCCATGGAAGGGGTGGAACTGGGTGGGATTTAAGGTCCCTTCCAACTCAAATAATTCTGGAATTTTAGGATTTTGTGATGACTTTAAATAAGAAATTAACAACCTAAGTGTAACACGAGACAGACACTCCTACAGCAAGGTGATAATGTAAATGAAAGGGAAATAAAATTAATAAGATCTTCATATGTCCATGTTTACAACAGGATGTTTTTTCACAACAGACCAAGCCTTTGCACATGTGCTGTATTCATCTTCTCCTTCCTAAGACACCTTATTTAGCCAAGGAGTCTAATGCATGTTTCACTTTAGAAAGGAAAAAGGCAGCCCAGGGATGGACATGTAGGATTATGCTTGTATTTGATGTGCTTTTGGCCGATCCTATTTCACATACCTGCTCTTTCCCAAGGAATTAGGGGAGCTGCTCCTCTCTTCTCGTGCCTCCTGAGGCTGCCCTGGCTGGAGGGTGAAGCAGGTGGGCTCTGGATATGGGCTCTGAGAGCACTGAAAGCAAGAGAGGTCCAGGGGAAAAGCAGAGAGGGAATTGAGGTGTAACAGGAAATTATTTATAGCAGTACAAAGATGAGGAAAAGCCAGGAGATTTCCCTATTGCTCCAAAGTCTTGACCATTAGAAAAGTGCAGGTGAGCTGGAGGGACTCAGCTTTGACTCCTGCCTCATTGACAGGTCCTGAGGGATCTGTAAAAATGCTCTAAATACAAGTTCTACAGCTCAGATCTTTGCAAGACCAGGAAGGGAAGATAAACCCTGATCTGATTTGACACCTCCCTTTATCGCGGGTGGAACCAGGCCCTGGATTTTAATACTAATGCTTTGGGACATTTAAAATCCACATGTGAGGCTTGGCTCTCTCCCTGCTGTTTACATGATAAAGTGACATTCTGATTCAGTCTCTCTCATCAAATTCATGATTTCAGAAGTTCCTCTAAACATGTCTGCAGCATCACGCTAACTTTTCAATACCTCCATGTCAATACATGCCAGTTGCTCAGGGTTATTTTTTTTCCTGTTGGGAAGAAGGTCAAAACAGCAATGCAAACATATTAGGGGGAAAAAAATTGCATTCAAGTAACATTACTTGTTTCTGGAGTCAAGATGCCAGTCCATCTTTAAATCACACAGATGAGTATTCAATTCACAAATACAATGAGGGTACTTTTAAATTTTAACTGTCATATTCTGTTATGTGGCCTGATGTTAAGCTGCATTATGCTAGCAGGGAATGGGATAGGACAGAGCATAATTCACTGCATTATAAACAGCATAACAGAACTTGACAACTGGAATCTAAAAGGAGGAAATTCTTTAACCGTAGGATCATATTGTATATCCCTATACATTTCTAAACCCAGCAGCAAAAGGTCCAAGCAAAAAAGCTGATCATGTACCTATTGCCAAGGAACAAGAGTTGTCTCGTTTGTGGGGTGTGTAAATAATTTGAGGTGGTTTTCTTTCCATTTTAATTTCCCAGCTCCACAGCTGCCACTTTCTTTTCCGTGCCACTTAGGGAGGTTGGTGGTGGCATCCTCTGAAAACTTTCATACCTAAGCCACAGAGCAGCACTCCATTTTACAGGAGCTGTTTTGTTTGCTCTCCTGGGCTAAAATAAAGAATGAAGTAACACATTTCTTCAACATGAATATGCTAACAGCCATAAATCTGCTCCCTGGCATTACTGTAGAACAAACCGTAGTAAATGTTTAAAAATGTGCTCCTAAAATAAGCCCTGACTGAGCTTTGATGTCACTTTATTTAATTCACATTGGCACTGCATACACAGCTCAGTTTACCAGAGAGGATTCATTCTTTACTGAAGCATAATTACATTATCAGATATTCAGTAGAGGCCATAAACCACAAAATGGAAATTAGACTGTCAATGGCCATTTTATACTACAAGGATTATTGTATTTTAACGTTTGTGTTGTCAACCACTGTGCTGGCAATCCAGCATGTGGACCCCAATTTTCAACATCACTCTAACCTGAATAAAATTTAAATATATGAACACCGAATTGAACAATCAATAACAATCTTTTAAGCTATATAAGCTTCTGACTGGCAGCAAACTAAGCGATAGCACAGAGGCAAATCAGTCAGGAAGCTCTGTTTTCCTTCCTAGTCCTGTGCATTTCAGGCTGAGGGAAACTTGTTTTGGGGCATTGTTTCCTGATCTTCAATATATAAAAAATATCTTTTGAAAGTGAGCTACAGCTTTCTCTTCACTGCCCACTTGTAAATGGAATTTATTGCATGCAGTGTCCTCTTATAGATTAAATTAATGTTATTGTAAAGAGGTTTAATGCTCAAAGATATTTATGACTCATGCTGAGAAAGAAGCTGTAGTCAGTTATGATGATTAATATAATTTTCCCAAGTTCTCACAGATGAAATTGCTCCATGTGCATATTTTGAGTATGAAACAGATAACCATAATTCTAAGAAAAGGCAGCCATGATTGTGTTATTGATGCATCATTTGGAATTAGCAAGTTGCTTGTGGAGCACATGAAGTATTTTTGCTGGATTTAGTTTCTCTGCTTGATAGGCAACGGGAGAAGCAACATTCACATCATCCCAACCTGTGTTTGTGGTTTTCATCTTGGCATAACAAAAGTTAGTGCTTATACATAGGTTTTATGGTCAACCACTAATAAGACAGGCTGTGATTTAAAACTTCTATCTTTTGTCCAGGGTGAAAGCCCAGTGAGATAGGATTTGACAACTTATATCGAGAAACTGAAGATTTACTGAGTCCCTGGCACAGGGCTTTGAAAACTGGACAGTCTGTACATTTTTGTAGTTAAAGCCTAAAAATGTCTGTTTAGAGGAGCTCTCTGACAGTTTTGCAAGGTCAGGAAAGATTAATCTGAACATTCTCCAACACAGGAAAGATTTTGACCTGTTGGAAGAGTCCAGAGGAGGCCATGGAGATGCTCCAAGGGCTGGAGCCTCTCTAGGATGGAGACAGGCTGGGAGAGCTGGGGGTGTTCACCTGGGGAAGGGAAGGATCCAGGGAGAGCTTAGAGCCCCTTCCAGAGCCTCAAGGGGCTCCAGGAGAGCTGGAGAGGGACTTGGGCCAAGGGCTGGAGGGACAGGACACAGGGAATGGCTTCCCAGTGCCAGAGGGCAGGGAGAGATGGGATGTTGGGCAGGAATTGCTGGCTGGGAGGGTGGGGAGGCCCTGGCCCAGGTTGGGCAGAGAAGCTGTGGCTGCCCCTGGATCCCTGGGAGTGTCCAAGGGCAGGTTGGGATCCCTGGGATAGTGGGAGGTGTCCCTGCCCATGGCAGGGGGTGGAATGAGATGAGTCCTTTCCAACCCAAATCTTTCTGGGATTCTATGGATCCTGGGATTCTATTCCTTACCTTTTGAAGGTCAGCCCTCACTAACAGCAAACATTACAAATGTTCATTTAACAGCCTCCCTATCATGGACTGAATTTTCCTCTGTTGAGATTGGAGTGCCCTGACTATTGCACACTCCAGTTCCAAGAAAATAACAAATTAGAATCGATGTAAAAAATGAGGAAATTCCTCGTATTTAATCAACTGCGATAATTTAGGCCAATAACTTCTTGAAACTGAAATATGTACTTTCCCTTCTTGCATTCCTTTATATTATGCTTAAAATGTTGGTAAGTTTGCTAATCTAGATAACATTTAACATTGGCTTATCTGAGTTGAAATTATCTGAGTTTATCTGAGTTTTTTATCTGGTTTATCTGAGTTTTCTAATTTAAATTTGATGATTATCTGTGCACTGGAGACCATAAATGTTACAAATATTAGAAACTTAACACCCTTTCTGCCCAAACCAAAGACTTTCTAACCTGAGCCAAAGAGGGCAGAATTTGGTCTGAAAGTGCAGTAGAAAATATATATATATATATATAAAATAGATAAGGATGGGACTGATTCATATTTTAAAATAAAAAAATGACAAATATTTTCTCCAAATTTTTCATGCACTTCTCTTGAATCTCCTTTTTAAACCTTCTATGTTTTTTTTTTTTCCCTCTAAATAATATTTAAGATTGTAACCAACTTTGGAATAAATGATTCTTTGAGGAAATACAAATACATTTCTCTCTCACTTCAACATATCATTGTCCCCTTATTTAATTTCCAGAGCCCTTTGGAAAGCCACATGCTCCAAGTTAATTTGTTTAATCTGGTTGTGGGGATCAGATGTTTTTACCTGCATTTACATATGCAACAATAATATATGAAATATTGATTGTTCATTAATGTGGGAAATATATCCCTTAATGTATTTTGGAATTGTTAAGGCTCTTGGAATTTAATAACTCTGAAAAAGTCCAGGGAATTTTAATAAGCTTTTAAACTTGTACATGTTATTTTCAATTTTCTGAAATCTGAAATCAATGTGAAGGTGTTATATATGTAAAAAAAGACATAAAAATATATTTAAAGAAAGCAGCAATGTCACTTCAATAAAGAATATATGTTAAGATATCCCTTTTAACTTCCAGTTTATTAAAATGAAAATATATTAGCCTTTAGACATTCTCTTTCTATTGTCTGGAAGCTGGTGTGAATTTGGGAGGCTCATGCTTATTCATGACTCCAAATGAAAGAGTCAAATCATTTATGGGACAGATAACAGTAATAACAAATTAATAACAATAAACACAATTTTCTACAATGAGAACAAGTAATAAAATTATCCATTTTAAAGTAAGCAGCTTCAGAAATCCAAAAAAATCCTCAACTCCCAAATCACTTCTGCCTGAAGACTGAATAGAAAATTATAGAAAATTATAGAATACAAACCAGGTACAATGCAGTTCTCAGAAAATAAGGAGATAATATGTTATAAAGTTTATTGTATTATTTTTAGCCAGTATCAGCACTTAAATTTGTTGTTTCTCTCTGGCTGAGAATCAGAAGATGTTTCCATACAAGCAAAGCTTCTGGAGAATTTTGGTCACAGTGAGATTTCTGATATTTCACTAAAAAAGAAATATTCTACAAAATTTGGTAAATTTTGTAATGAAAATTTACAAAAACAACATTTCATAATCATGATTTTTAAGGGGGAATACTATGAAATGTTCAAAGTTCTCCATGGAGAGTTGATCCAAACTCAAATCCAGTCAACCCAAAAATAAGCTTTTCTGCCACCCCACCACTTGCCATCTTAGGTGGCAAATCCCCTTCAATCATAAAAAAAAAAAAGCTTGTCATGCTGGGATTTATTCACACTAGATAATGTTTGCAAAGGTTAAAAAGGTATTTATTTTAGGGTTCTGTTTAAAACTGGCTGAATTTCTCCAAAAAGAGAAAAATTGAAAAAAAAAGAAGGAAAAAAAAAAGAAAAATTCAAACAAAATTTTGCATAAAGTGATTGCTGTAGAAAATCATAGAATACATCAAATTATCAGAGATTTCTACATTGCATCCACCATTTTTCTCAAGGCTTATTATAGAATACGTCGTTAAAAAAAATAAAATTCCCAGAAATCTTTCTTCACTCAACAATTTATTCCAATTTCCATCCTCCATATCATTAGAAGTGAACAACACAAAGGCTTAAAGACATACCCTCTGGTTAAAAATTAAAAGAAAAAAACCTAAAAAAAACCCCAACAAACCACAGCTTTCAAGTGTGAACAGGATTAATCACACATAATAATTATCCAAAGTGATAACACTTATTATAAGATCACATAAACACCGTTAAACCAACAGTGGCAGTAACCTTTAGGAAGGAAAAATAAAGCCACCAAAAATAATACAAATCAAAGTTTCTATTGGAAAGACTTTGGGGTTGAAGCTTCTCTGAAAGCCTTAATGAAACTAATGTGCAGCTTTTCAAAGCAAACGACAGTCAGAGCTCATTTACATGTTCCCTAAGTCTTCAAAATGCAGCATAAAAACCAGACACGAAATACTGGTGGGGAGAAATTACTGCTCCCCAGTCTCTCATCCTTCAGCAATCCCCAACAACTTGCAAACCTCATTTTCTAAGCTTGTTTTCTAGATTGTCAGTGTAATTATGCAGCAATTCATACCCTCCATATTAGCAATACTTTGGTGAGCTTCATGCAGTTCAAAACCAAGGCTTTCAAAGACTTTTTGAATTTATTTTTTCCTTATTGCATTAGCTGTGGCTTCAAACATATCAGCCTTTCCCTCCCAACTGCTTTTTTTTTTCTTAAGAAACTCCACTCTGCTCAAAGTTTTGTTTTGATCTCATATTATCACTCGTTTTTATAGTTCCCACTAAGTATCTGAGGAATAGTTTCCAACAAATTCTTCATGGACAACCACACATTTTTTAAGCACAAGCAAATCCTGGTGAATTGTGGTGCCAAAGAGAAGATTTGCTACTCCAAGTTATTGGATGAGCAGAAGATTTTGAGGGCATTTTCACAGTGGCAGATGACCCATCATGGGACCTTTGGGATATGAGGATAATGCATCCCACTAACCTGCTACAGCTTTCCCAGTCCAGGTCAATCAATATTGGAATTTTCCAAATATATTCAATGTGCAAACCCATAATTGTTGAGGGAATTAATAATTATAATTATTAAGAGAGTAATTATTAAGAGAATAATTATTAAGAGAAGAAACTCATGGCATGGCAACAAGTATATGAAAGTACTGGGAACACAGATCATATATATATTAAAATAAAATCAAAATAATTCGGGATGATAGAAGATTCTGCAGGTCATGATCAGAAGGGGTTTAGGGCAATATTCCAAATATCCCAGAGCAGCCCAATATCACAATAAGAGGTGGGATGGATGGTGGTGAAAAGAGAGGGGTCTGAGAGGATGGCAGAGCCTCTCATGAAAAACAGCAAGGAAATCATGGAAATTCTCAGAGAGACCTTCATCTTAAAAAAAAAACCAGAAATAAAAGTTCACCTGGTAAATGTGTGTATAATTACAGCCCTAAAATGAAGTGGATTTAATCTTCATAGTAATTAACAGCTTGTGAGCAGCTACGCTATGAAAAATAACTGCAAACCTAAGAAAGGAACAGCTTGTTCACTGAATTTTTTTTCCTCTCCTATTTCAAACAAGTGACATTTTGTTATTTGCCTATTGTCCAAGAAATTGTTTGGGATCATTAAATATATAAGGGGCTCAGATATCTATATTTTACCTTTCTGTCAAATATTTACATGTCATACACAGGACCTCACCAAGGAGTTGTTGTGATTAGTTGCCAAAAAGCATCAAGAATCAAATACGATTGTTAGTGTTCAAGGGTTTTCCTGTTTATTTCTACAAACATACAGGATAAACACTGTCAGGCCAAAGTAAACTACAGAATACACATTTTTTTCCAAAACTAATACCCTAGAAAAGCCTGGGATGGCTGAAAACTACATTTCAACCAATTCACTCTGGTGACTGGTACCATGTGTGAAAACTCAAGGATATGCCATAACCCAGGGGTGCTGTTAATTAATTAAAATTATCATTAAAAAGCCACCCTTGGTTTAGAACTAATGGTTGAGGAAGATCCTCCTAAACACATCAAAAAATGAGGTCAACATTTGGAACTGATCAAAGCAAGTAAAATTGATATGGGATATAGTTTTAAGTAATGAAACCTCAAAATCAGCTTAGATTGAAAGAAAAAAACAACAACCCAGAAATACATATGAACAGTATCATAAAATCTGAGCCACCACACCAGGGACTGAATTTTGAGTGACATTCAAAAGATTTTCATTAAAGTATCTATTTGTTTCAGTCATTTGAGAACTATTTAGTCACTTAACTCTCCCTGCTGAATTTTTTTCAGATGCCAATTGACAGAGAAAATTCACTCCAACCAAAGATAAATCCCTACTTTCACTGCCAAGAGTTTTCCTGCCACAGACAATTATTAGTCTAGAGGGGACTTTTTCTTTCTTCTTGAAATTTAGTTCCTTCTAAGAAAGCCATGTTAAATTGAGCACTTCATTAAAGTGACAATGTGGTAAGTCTACCTTGGTGCTTTGTTTCTTCTGAAGCTCAAGAACATATGAAATGGAAGAAACATTCATAGATAGAGAGCAGGAAAGAATTTGGTCTTCAATTCAGTGGCTACAATGGTAAAATAGGGGAAAAAATAAGAAAATACATTTGAGGTCAAACAAACTGTTTTGTTTTTTTAAGTATTCAAAGCTTAATGGATCGTGGATAATTAGTTGCAAAATTAATTATCATAGAATCCCAGAATGGTTTGGGTTGGAAAGGACCTTAAAATTCACCTCATTGCACCCCTGCCATGGCAGGGACATCTTCCACCATCCCAGGTTGTTCCAACCTGCCCTTGGACACTTCCAGGGATCCAGGAGCAGCCACAGCTTCTCTGGGAATCTGTGCCAGGGCCTCCCCACCCTCACAAGGAAGGATTTTTTCCCAATATCCCATCTAAACCCACTCTCTGTCAATTTGAAGCCATTAACTACAATAAACCTCTATATTACTTATTATTAGTCATCATTATTAGTTTTGTCCATTCCATGGTGTTAATTATTCTGTGCCAGACAGACCTTTTTCTAAGTATGGACAGTCTTTGAAACCTCTGAGTGTAAATTTATATTTTAGAGGCAAAGCTTCCATGAGAGTTCATGGCATCAAACATCTCTCTCAATGTCAGGTTTTAAAAAGGAAAAGCTCTGAGTTACCAAGGCTTTTTAAATGAGGTTTATACAATAAATCTCTTCTCTCGTGGTCATCAAGGATCAGAATGACCCTTACTTTTCATCAAGTAAGAACATTAACAGCAATGCCACCTCTTAGGTGATGTTCCAGACAGGTAAATTCTTCATATTTGGGCAAATCCAAATTTTATTATGTCTTGTATCTCCTGTATTTCTCTCTATTATTAATTACTGCACACCATTACCCATGAAAGCAATTAATTTATCCATTTTTATCCACTGTGCTCTGCCTTGGTGGGCTTTAAATGGCCAAATAATTATGAAATATCTGGACATTTCCTGTGAAATACATGACAACAAAAAGGGAGGAGCAGAATGAGAAAGTTCATCCTTTTAAACACTTAAAATCAGAATAGCAAGATAAGGAGAATGGATCAAAATTTGTCAGAATTAGGTGTAAAGGAGACAGAATTCGGTTTGCTGGGAGCTTCTCAGAAAGTTTTCACTCACCATGTTTTCAAAGAACAAGATAGTCCAAGT
Source organism: Calyptomena viridis (assembly GCA_013390005.1). Taxonomy (NCBI): domain Eukaryota; kingdom Metazoa; phylum Chordata; class Aves; order Passeriformes; family Eurylaimidae; genus Calyptomena; species Calyptomena viridis. The sequence goes on along the minus strand of WEIV01010641.1, from coordinate 8,763 downwards.
AAAAAATAAAAGCATAATAGTGAAAAAGAGGAATATTACAATAATCTACTAAGTAGAGGTAGAGCTTTATTTAATAACATCCATAATCTAATATATCCTTATGTGAGGTGTAATATAAAATATAAGATTATGGCAAAAAAACTGAAAGAAGGAAGTTGAAAACAAGTTTTTGCTACATAAAAACTTCTGTAGACAAACAACTTAAGGGTTGTTCATGAGAAGCTTTTCCTTTTTCCAAGAGGTTTATGGCACAAATAAAGACTTCAGCATTTGTGACCTGTGCTTTACTTTTGAATTATTGTATATCAGAAAGAAGTTTCCCACAGAACTGCATTTTCTGTTGATATTTACATTTTAAAAACTATTGATCTTGTCATAAGAAAAGAACTAGAAGAAAAATTTGGGATTTTTCCCCCTCTGGCATCACAACATTACTGCATCTAAAGGAGGGAGGGGTGGGAAGGTATTATTTTGCTCGTTAATTGCTTATTTGATAATTATATTAAAAAAAACCCTCTCAAAATCAAATTGTGACAAGTTCGAATTCATTGTTGGCTTGGAAAGGTTTTCTCCAAAAAGCAAGTGAATTGTTATTTTAGATGGTGCCAAAAGAAGTCTTTACAGGGCAACATGAAGGTCAGTTATGGAAAAACCTTATTTTTACATCATGTCCAACTCAAGGAACCCAAAATAAGTCAGAATCACCATGGGACCCACAGCCTGTGTTCAAACTCCACCCAGGAAAGGGTCCATTCTGTGTCCTGCACTATTTAAAAATTGTCATTAATAAAGAAATTCATTTTTCTACATTTTTCACATAGTAGAGGAAAATGGATTAGAATTGTGAGGGGAAAAAAACTCTGTGGATAAGTAAGATTTAAAGCAAAAATAGGGTTCAGTCCTAAATCCCTCGTGTGCCTGGAAATCCCAGTGCATTTTTCCCATCTTGGTGCTTGATAATTAGTCATTAACTCCTGTCCTGCAAGGAACAGAACACACTCATCTACCACTTACTTGACAAGATTGGGCTCATGTTGATTATTTTAACAGACTCATTTAATTCAGGTTTCTGTAGTTTCTCCAGGAATTTGCCAAGCAGAAATTTATCAGATTCCATATAAATCTATGTCAGGGGGAACTTTAATGGAAATGACCACATTAAGAATTCAGGATTGGGCCCTTAATAGCTGCTATAATTTATCATCGTTTTAATATGGAGAAATCAGTAAAATGAAATATTCTAAAGACATAAAAGTAATAACCCAATCATTTAATATGAAAGAATAACTAGACAATACTGCCCTGAAGAACTGTAGCTAGCCTGACAAAAAGGCACTGAATATAAAAGCCAGAAAAGCATCAGTATCAATTTCAGGGGAATACTGTATTCCTGAAAAAAAAAATACCAGTGGAAAGCAAGCAAACCAATCTATTCTTCCACATCCTTGGTATTTTTCTGGATGCTTTCAGACACAGCTTTGGTGGTGGGTTTGGGGACAGAAATCATTATCCTGGCTCAGAGCGTGGCAGGGATAGGGAATTTCCTGGCCAAATGCAAAAGGAGCTGAATTCCTTAGAAAAATTTGTGATTTTAATGGGTTATTAGCAAGAAAAATTTTATAAATTAGCTGCATTTTTATCTATAGCCATTATAATAACAAAAGCATGTTTTGAAGGTAATACAACCCAAATAATAACTCAGAATGAAAGCAAAAATGCATGAAAAGGAGAGGCTGTAATTTCAGTCCTAATATTATAACTAAATACAAATGCTAATAATAAAGGAAAATATTTGGTTTACAATTGTCCCTTCCCAGTGCTTTCAATGAGAGGTATCAAATCATTATGAAAAGGAGGTTAATACTTACATCCTGATTTATCTAGAGGAAAACTGAGGCACAAAAATTTGCCTAAACTGGTCTTAGAACTCAGTGGCAGATCCATGGTGGAAGGTGAGCATATTCCAGTCAGCTGGAATTGAGAGTGAGCCACCAGAATGGTGTTGGTGGGAGGCACAGGAATGTTCTGCAGGGTAGGAACACCCTCAACCACAGCTGGACACTCCAGCTTTGTAATTTAACCTCAGATTTATTTCCTTGCAGTGGTGTTTGCTGATTTCCAAGAAAAAATGGAGAGCTGATCTTCTAAGGTCGTTTATTCTGGTGGATTTCTGTAGCTTCCTGAAGTTTCTCTTCAGCTTTGGAAGGAAAGGTAAAGGCAAAAATCTCTGCCCAGCTGCTGTCAAAGTCTGAGAAACTCAGGCTTCTGGGGTCCTCCAGATTTCCATTCAAAAGGTGGGATCTGGACATGCACAGGCCCTTTGGGANATATTGAAAGGCAACAAAGATATCTTAAAGCACAGAACAGAAAAAAGGCTTTTTTTTAGTAACAATAAATTACCTTTTTTTTTCTCCTTTTTTAGTATTACATGAGCTGTGATAAATTTATCTTTATGTGCCAAAGACTGAAAGAAAACCCTCACCCAATTAAACATGTGTGTACTTCATGCCCACTGTACAGGGGCAGGATGCAAACTTCTGTCTGTGACAGCCAAACCAAATGGTTGTGTAGCTCTGGAGATGCTTTGCTGAACTCCAGTAACATCATTTAACAATTTAGTTAATTGATAAAACTAAAAATGCTGCTAATTTCCACCTGTAATACACTAAATTACCTGCAACTATTTTAAACAATGAGCAAGCCAGACTGGGAGGTGTTATCTGTGGCCTGTCAAGCAAAATACTTTATTTGCCACCTCTTCATAAGCAGAGATGAGCCCCTAAAATATATTCTGCAAGTGGACAGCCCTTATGGGCTGAGTACAGTTAAATTCTGCAGACATTTCACCACCTGAACTTGCCAAACTTGCCTTTTTGTGATAAAATACATTTATACATAGGAAAAACTTTAGTTTCGAGTTTTCCTTTTTCCTTTTTGATTTTCTTCTAAAGCTTGAAATTTTCCTTTGGGTTAAGGTACTTCTAAAGGTACAACAACAACACAACCTTGAAACAACAAAACAAGCCAAAGCATAGGATATGCTCTGGTTGCTTCCTGCAACGCTAAAAAAAAATTAACTCAAATCCCAAGATCCATCCTCGGGAGCTTAATTGCTTCAAAGAATAGGAATCTTGTCAAATTCAGTCCAAACAAACATAATCAGTAGCTTTCAAAGCTCGTTTGACATTGAGGAGGCAGAGAAAACAACCCAAGGAACCAAAGAAACACACATCGATGGTCTGTCAAAATTTTTTGTTAGACATGATGCTATTATCAAGGCACATCAGGATGAAATAAAGTGACCTGGCTGACCACAGGCTTACAAATGTCTTGGGAAGGAAGGGAAAACGGTGAATCAAAAGGTAGCTTTGTTGAACGTCCCCCCAGGCCGTCTTATTGACAGGGATGACAATGGTCCCAAGATGCACCATTATCTATGACCAGCAAGCAGACATCAAATGCTACCGAGCTGTCTCTGTCAGAATAGAAAATGCTGCTCAAAATACACAGGGCTTGTTACATTTTGTTCAGCAAAGGTTTGTCAAAAGCCAGGGTCACTCTGTGTGTGCACTGCCCTGAAGGGTAATTTTAAAAGGCAGGAGAGATGCACTTGATTCTTCAGTGTTTCTCCTGGAAGGAGACTTGGAGTCTGTGGATGACCAAAATGTTTTGAAAATCAAAGAGTGACTCAGAAAAAAATCAAGGAAAACAAAGCTAATAGATGTTCGCCGGGGCTGTGTTGTTAGAAGGCAAACCACTTTTCAAAATAAACAGGTTAGGGAATTATTCCCATATTTAGATGTTTTTTCAATAAAAATTCGGTGGATTTCTGATACATCAGGGGTGGATGCTACTGTAAAGGCATGACTCAAATTGTAGTGGGTTAGTACACCCTCTTCAAGTATCTGTGTTGCACCATTAATGCAGTTAATTGCAGGAAAAATATTTATACTGGCGAGAAAAGAATTGTTAATATGGTACCCTTTGGAAAGAAAAGAGAGAGGCTGTATATACAAACTCCAGTCTCAGAAATATTTGGGTAAACTTTGCTTTTCTGTGAACATCTGCTAAGCACACACCGAGGGCCAGGAGCCCAAATGCACCCCACTAATTGACACAGCAATCTTTGCTTAAGAACTGTGTGGCTAAAAAAAGCCCAATAAAACAAAACCCAAGGGGGAAAAGAGTATTTTCGGGGGGGTGAAAGGCATTATTGATACAGAAGAGGAATTATGGAATTTCTTGCTTATGGGTCAGCTCTTGATTTTTGTCTTCGTGGTAGAAAGGACCGATGGAAAAAAGGTGCCATGAAAACTCCCTGGTGTTGCACTGTAGAGACCAGGCAGCACAAAGTGACCTCCACTGTTATTTGGAGTCACATCTTGCCCTGGCAATGTTCATTTAATGCCATATGAACCTTTCCTGGTGGCACGTAGGGTTCTGGTGCTTCCCAGCTCTGCTGCTCATCCCAGAAACTGTGTGTCCTGAAAGCATCGTGTTCCTTCCCTTCACCCTCAGCCATTCAGACCCATTTCCCTGCTGGCTTCTGCTATTGATTATTGTGACTCCTCAGAGCATGTAATTGTCTTGTTTTCTTTCTTTTTTAAGGCTAAATAACAGAACTGGGGAAAAAAAATTGAAAAGGACAACCCAGTTACAGCCTTTTGCTGCAGGTTTGTGGCTCTGAGGTTATGGCTGATGCTCCACTGTCCATAGCCCTGTGATTTTCAGGACAGAAATTAGGATAATAGTCCATCAAATGTACTTTCTCTCCTCCCAGGCCAATCTCAAGATGATAGATACGATCCTTTTGTGTCTCATGGGATATGCTCTTTGTCCCCAAACACAAGGCTATTAATTCAATGCAAGAGTTTCTATTTCCTTTCACTGGAAGTCACAATATGCTGCAAGTAAGGCTGGCTTGTCTTTCCTCCTTTTGGAGGACTTGTGAGTGCCCTGAGAGTTGAGGGAGACTTTGCCCATCAGTTTTGCCCACCAGTACTGCTTTAGCGATTTTTTTAAGCCTTTATGCTTTCCTGCTTTCCCTTTTTTCCCCATTATTCCCATTTATGTGGACTCATATGTAACATCTAGTTTTCAATGTGAGTGGAGTGGTGTCCTTTGTTTAAATGCTACTTCTTCCTATTTTTTCCAGTCATCAATTATTGGTATAGACATAAAGTAGGAAAAAATTTTAAAAATTAAAAGAAAATGAATATGTTCCTCATCAGTAAATTCATTATTTGGTCAAACCATCTGCATTATTATTCTTGCACATCCCAGCTCTTAAAACCAGGATAACTTACCAGTTACTTCCTTGCTGTAAATACTCCATGGGAAATTTAGAGCTTTAAGGTATCTTTAGTATTTTGACATCAAAGCCTTCACAGGAAAAGAGTTTCCTGACGCCATCTGGATGGAAAAGGAGACAGAAGTGTAACTGCAATCCCTTTTGCCCACCAGTCAGTCTTGCATGAAACAGCTCCCTGAGAGCAGAGACACTGGACCAAATGTGTGAGCTGGGAGGTGGGTTCATCCTCTCCTGAGCCAGGTTTCAGATACACTGTGGAGACAAAAGAGTTTGCAACCATAAAATTCTATAAAAAAATCCTATTTGTGAAATAAACCCTGTTCTACTCCCCCACTACTCATTTCCATGATGTCTGACCACAAGAACACACTTAGCCTTCCATCCTGTTTTCACAGTATTCCACCTTTGTTTAGAACCAAATTAAATTGAATATTTAAAGAAAATCGAGCAGCACCTGTGATTCTACAACACTTGCCTGCAATAACCCTTTTAATTGATGAGTTATGGAGGGTTTATAATTAATGACAGCGAGGTTCTTGCTCTAAGGACAGACACCAAGCAAACGAGTCTGATTGCAGATGTTTAGGAGTAAATGTGAAAGGAAAGGAATGAGCACTAAAAAAAAAGGGAGCTGGAGAGTATTGATTCAGTGTGACTGATGTGAATGAGTTAAATGATTGACTATGAAGTGTGAATTCAAATTTACTGTGAATGGAATTTACTGTGAGTGGAACAGAGTATGCATGACCATGACTGAGTGTGACTAGGTATCATTAGGAAGAACTAAACGAATATGAGTGGAAAGCACTGATTATCTCCCCTGTAATCTATAAATAA
>WEIV01010639.1:87745-105434 GCA_013390005.1 Calyptomena viridis | reverse complement strand
TTTGTTAACCCCTCCACTTATCAGTTCAGCTATTAAATATTGTGGCTTTCCAGCTATCAGTCTCCGATCAGCACAGTTAGTGCATTTTACCTTCCAAGGAAGTGCACTTTGAGCCAGCTGGAGCACGAAAAATGTAGGAGCTGGAGAAAGTCATAATTGAAACAGGCGACTGCTCCAGTACAGACAGGAAATAAAAGGAAGACGGGGCCCTTCGATGTATTAAATTAGATGTTTCAAATTCAGACAGTATCAGGAAAAAGAAGACTTATGTTAGAAAAAAAAAGGTAACAGTAAGTTCATTCAGCTGAACACCCAACCCCTCCTTCTTCCCTCCTTAACATGTGTTTTTGCTGGAATCCTACTCTGATGCACTGAAGGGTAGAAACTACACAGGCCCCTCCAGTTGCCAAACAACAGAGTAGCAGGTCCCTGTACTAATGTTATCCTATCCATATTTTCTACCCCTTCAGACAGTCGTTGGGTATTCTCATTCTGTAAATTAAGCATGAAATTGCGTTGGACTGACGAAACAACATTTCAGCTGCTCAGTAGTTAGAAATAAAAGTATATTGTTCCTGTGGCAAAAACATAAATTGTATGCATTTTCTGCATGTTAGTTTGAGATATGCCTATGTCACCTCTCTGTACATAGTACATGCTTGTGTACATAAATTATATGTACATATCATGCAAACTAATTTCTTGCCATACATCCACCCCCTATTATTGCTGATTTGTGTGGCTTTGTTGTCTGCAGAGTTTTTTTCCTTAGTCATGTGTGTGTGAATATGTATAGTGCATGGTGACAAAGTATGAAGATTTTTATTAGTTCAGAGTTTAAAATGACTGTATTATTCATAAGTAGCTATACATGAGCTCTTATGGATCACTCCAAGTAATTGCCACTGAAAACCCCATGTGTGACATGCATTTTATATATGCAACTTCTTTTGGTTTGTTTGCTTTACAATTTAATAACAAAGTACCAGGTCTAATATTTGTATTCTTTCATCCTAGCCTCTAAAATTACCTCAGGGAAATTACTTAATTAATTAGAGCTGGTCAAGATTTTTGTAAATTCAAAATGTGATTTTCATTTTGATGAAAACTGACTATTTTCAGTTAGTAATTGAAAATATTATTTTGCCTCAACAACCGAAATCTTTATATTTTAAAATATAAAGCATAACATGCACTGAGGTAGGCCAGACTCTATTGAAGTCTGACCAATTGAATACATCTTGCTGTACACCTTGAAACCTACTGAGCTTAGCACTTTAGGAAAAGAGAAATCTTTGGCTTAGAACAATTAGAGTTTACAAAGCATATAAATTGCAACAGGAATGCCTCTAATCACTCATTTACCTTCTAAAATGCCTCAAGGGTTTTGGATTAGAACAGAACCATTACAAAGATTAAGACGAAGTATCTTAGAAGCAAATGGATATAGAGAAATGTATATTTTCTGGGGTTTTTTTATGTCATAAGAAAAACTGTTTTGAGACATATGGTGTGTAAACAAAAAGCTATCTATTGGGACAACAGGAGGTTTAAAAGTGAAACACGGAAACTTGATAAGGAAACTGGAGGAGTAAAATAATAGGTGAGATGAAGTAAATTCCTTAACTTGTTATGGTTCTATGCAGTTTTGGGTTGTCTCAAAAATTCTAGAGGTGCTCAAAAGTAGAGCATTGATTTTACGTATTATCTTCATTTGAGCTGTCTAGATTGTTGCCCTTTTTAAAAATAAGATCATTCTTTTTTTCTGTCTTTTGCCAGTTTATGTGCATGCTACCCTTTTTATATGTACACAAGGGCTAATTAGATTCTGTAATCAGATGACAAATTGGTAAAGCTTGGTAGAACGATATTTTGCATCCTTCTATCTGGTCAGTTGAGGAGGTGTTGGAACTGTTTGACTAGAGGAAGTTATTTGAAAGGAGGAACCAGTTGGCTAAGAAAAGGTGTGTGTATACAGTGTGCAAAATTCTGTATTTGTTTTCCAGATTCCTGGAGTATTGTCATTCTTTCCCAGTTTCTTTGTTCAACGTTTTTAAAGACAGTACTGTGGCACCATTTTTGTGAAGGAATCTCTCACTGCAACTGCATTTTGTTTTGTGCAAATGTCAACAGGGAGGAATCAGGTAAATAGCACAAAGGAATGGAACTTAGATAGGACTAGAAGTTGCATTTTGTGTTTAGAAGTTCTGGAAAGTTGCCCAGACATATGAGAAAATCAGAAAATCTGCTGAACCATGGGGACAAAAAGTACTAAAAGATATGTTCTTGGTATCCTTGAGCTGCAGGATTTTGGGGTGTGATTGGCTTCAGTGATTTTAGGTTTTTGCTTGTGAGTTTGGTGGAGTTGTTTCCTATTTATAAGATCAATGGGAGTGAATAAGGTATATTTTTTCCTGCAGCTTAATTTTATTTAGGCGTGGTTCAGTAAACATGCATGCTTGTAAAATCATAAAATTCAAGAGATATCTGTATTACATGGCTCCATATCTGGCAATTCCTTTTTTATCTTAAAAACAAAGGACATCATGCTAAATTGCTTTTGCTGTTAAAATTAATCTTAGAAAGCATCCCTAAAACTGCGCTTGAAAACTGTGACTGTGTTAAAGGAAGTATTTTTAAAGTAGGCAAGTCAGTGATTCAGTTTGTGACTGACTCTTTGCAGGAAAGGTGAACTGTATTGTGCCTAGGGGTAACATGTACTTCTGAGTAATTATTAGTGTAAAATCTGTGAATAAATGACATTTTCTCTTTACATTGAGACCAAAACGGTACTGTGGAGTGAGAGCTGTTCTTATGTGGTGTGAAATGCAGCAGTCATATTCAGTGCTCCACCTGGCCACAGAGCAGTGAAATGGATGTGTTTCTCCAGGCCCCAGCTTGGGTCTCTGAAAAGGGAATTCTCCATTTTAATGGCAGTCCTCTCAAGAATGTCTATACAAAACCAAAGCAAGATTGGGATTTCCAAAGACTTAGGGAATGATTGTAGCTTTGTGTGGGTGTAATTAAGCTGGCTTTGAGGAAACAAAATGTGCCTCTTAGGCAGCATAGGTTTCAGACACAGAATATTTCCTTGAAGAGGCAGATCTTCAATAGCTATGGCCACAAAAGGCCTGTGTAGGTGTGAGAGCAGGGAATCAATACAACTTTTTCACCTTGGATTTGTTAATTGTGCTGTGGGATAGTGACATTTAGGTATTCTGCCAAAGAGACCATTTGCATGTGTGGTTGTAGTGTACATTGAGGCTAGGGCAGTTTTCAAGTCATGCTGTCAATGGTAGGTTTAGACTTGAATTTAGAGCTGCTTCCAAATTGGAGTGCTGTGCCACTCCAGGAGTGAGGTGCTAGTGGAGCAGCACAGGAAATACAAGCAAAACAGCCTGTTCAAAGCAGTGTTGGGTGGCTGCTTCCATCTGGGACTGGAGATAGTTCATTTGGAGAAATCCTCAGACTCATCACTTACTGACAGATGAGAGGTGTGACCTTCTGTGTTGTTGACAGATGACTGACTGCAGTGGGACGATAAGACTTTGTAATCAACAGGAGTGCTTTGATGAGATGTGCAGCCCCAGTCCACCAACAAGGCAAGGGTCTGAGTATAGCTCCCCAAGCTGCTCAGCTCAAAGAATTGGAGGATTTGCTACATTCTCTGTCCATTATTCGTACATTACCTTTGAATAAGCTGGGAAAGAAAGTTAGGTTCAGTCTGGTATCAGTGTGAGCTTGCTTAAAACGTTAATCTAGTGAGGTGGTTCTTGAGAGCAAGGTTTTTCCTCATTGTTTTACATCACTTTATATTCAGGATTCTGAACTTTAAAAAATAGTCAAAAATTGGTATGTTCTTTTCTGTCAGGAGTAAGGCATGTTTGCACCTCATGGATTTATGTCACTTTGAATAATTCATTTCTGCCATAGTCAGCCTGAGAGGTTTCTGCTTGATTAACAAAAACCAGAATTTGGGCCCACAGCTTACACAAGCATTTGTGCAATTATCTAAGAGTTTCTTATTTGCCTACAGCAGAAGAATGAATCAAGAATTAATTAGCACATAAGAAGATTCTCACCTCATCTTCCTCTTTCTTTTGTGTTTCGTTATTATCCTCACCTTTTAAATTGGTGTTCCTAGACATGTAACAATGTGCAGCTCTGGACTGCAGAGGCTGGTAGGAAATATTCCTTCATTTACTTTTCCTGTCTTGTATTTTATGTTCAACTTGTGGATTTGGTGCCAAACTGACAGCAGTTACCTGGCTTCGGGAAGAAACATCAACCGTGGATTTTTCTCATGGCTTTTACCTGAAGTCGTAATTTCAGCTAAGTCTGCAGAAAGATCCATAGATCTTTTTGTGGATGTGCTGGCATACTTGGCTTGAAATTCGTATTTGTCATGAAGCTGAAATCCAGATGATATTTAGGAGTTCACTACAAAAGTTTCTCACATGTCCGTGGGCATATTGGCTGCAGCAGTTGCCAGCTGGATTGCCTGTTCTTCAACCTCTTCTTCACAGCCACTTACAAAGCCAGTTTGGGGAGATGTTCAACAGCACATGTAGGAGCAGAGTGCTGGTGGGCAGTGAAAACCAGGCACCTGCTTGCCTCTTTCCTTTAGAAAACCTCTGTCATAAATTTTGAGTCATGGTGAAGTCTTGTAAGGAAAGCCTATTAAATTGAGCAAGCTTGGATAGAAAAGAGGCAAGAAGCACCCCTGACTTATTAGGCTGAAAACATGTTCTCCTGTCTGAGCTTGCTGACACAAGGAAAAACTGTTTGCAGAAAACACCAGTCTTGGATATACAATTCATTACCAGAACATACCTACAGCATTTCAGCTGCTCTGTGGTAAATGCCTCCTTATAGTTTTGGGGTTTTTTTCTGTGATAAATGCAATTTGATGTTTTCTGTGAGTTTTTGTGTATGTGTGCTGTTGCCAGGGTACCACTGCCATGTCATGGAACCATGGCCTAATTTGTGCTGGGGTAATTTGTTCCAGCATCTGTCTCTCTATATACCCTTAAGAACTTTGCTAATCTGAGTTTATTTCCTCTCAGGTCTTTCGTGCTCAGCTGTGGTCAGTTGTGTCCTTCAAGAAATTCATACTGTGGTAGTTGAGTCATGCATTCAGTCAGGTGGCATCTTTTGTAGCACCTGATTTTCTGGTACCCAGTTCCTTTTGGCCAGCACACCAACTCTGGCTCAGGGGAGCAGCGTTTCTAGAGTTACCTCTTTTGTTTTTTGTTTTCTGTGACATGTAAATAGCATTTTTTGAGTGCTCACAATCTGATGACCTTTTGTAAAATGTCAGGCCAGTTTTGTTTCTGCAGCTGCAGTTGTAGATGTGTGTGATCTCGCTTGCTTTATGTTGTTCTGTTGGTCTTCCCCATGCTTCTGAGAGGTCTCCTTATTTCACTTTTCTGGCCATAACATGCTCTCTGACATCACTTTGCCCTCTTAAACCTGTCTGTGCTCACTTAAGGCACAGTTGCATTTCAGCAGTGCTTTGTGTGGTCCCCAAATCCTTCATTATGTATTCTTGTGTACAAACCATTCCTGGGATGAAAATTTCCATTGTTTCAATGTGTTGGACTATTAACAACATTGACAGTTGATCTGAAAAATGAGGAGGAGAAGAGAATCTGTGGTAGATTGCACTTTCTGAAGAGTAAAGTAAGTAAAAGACATTGAAGAGATGCAACATGATGCCAAATGGTTTGATAACCTTCTCAAAATTTATGTTTTTTATAGCTATTTTATAGGCAAAGGAAGGCATCTTATTTAACAATAATTTTTAAAAAGCTATATAAAGGAATGGAGTTCTCCCCTACTTATAATTATTACTCTTCTCCTCCTGAGCCAGAGTGATTCTTCGGTATCTGGTTACAGTCTGCTTAAACTCAGCAGTGCTTAAATCAAAGTGATATTTAGATTCTATGAGCCAGACTCTCCTTTCAGGCCAATAAACATCTAAAGTAACCACAGATTTACACCTAGGTAAACCCATGACTTCTAGGGGGCTATTTTGGACTTGCACCACTCTAAGTGCGAAAAGAATGTGGCAATAAATGATGACAATAAAAATGTTTTATTAAGCTGTTGTGAGTGCACTAAAGTCATAATAAGCACATCTATTTACATTAGCATCCATTAAAATGTAGCACATGCATTAGCAATAAAAAATAAAGTTTAATCCAGATGCCAGGCTGTGACACTGTTGAACTCTTGAATTTTATCAGCTCTGTGAAGCAGGTCCCATTTAACACAGCTCTGCCTCCCATGTTTTGGTAACAAGCAGGAACTAACAAGTTATCTCTCCTATTTTCCTGATCTAAGCTGTACTGAGAAATGTTCAGTCCGTGCAAAGGCCATGATAGCAAGACCCACAGTCTCGCTATGATGCACTGGCACAGGAGGCCAAATGGTGCCTATCATATTCACACAAGCCAGCTTTTTAATTTCTCATCTTTATTTGTTATGGCCTGAACACACTGTCAGTGCTTGAATGATCATGATGAAACTACATGAATGAGTAAGGTGATTGGGATATAGAATTTATATGTTGCCCTGGATGGTTTGAGTTCAGACATGCAGTTACAAATCTGAATTTACTTTTCCGTTTCCAGTATATGAATTTTACCAAAGTTCTCACTTAGTATAATTACCATTTTATATCATTGCACAGTAATAACTGTCTAATATACTGCAAATTATTGTAGGCCTTTTCCTCTAATTTGTTCACTGAAAGGAAACAGACCATTTTTATGGGAGAGAAGTGAAGTAGTGTTTCTCAGAAAGCAAAGCGTGCAGATGACCATCTTATTATTAGAAAAGAGGAAACATCAAAAGATGCAGGGCCGTTTGTATAATCATCCCAAGCTACTGTGGTCACCCTTTCAGTAAGACTCCTTCAGTTTTCCCACCCTTTCCCTGCATGTCTCTGCACCAGGTCACTGCATGCTCTGCAGTTGCTCACTGTGCACACCCTGGAAAAAGTGCAAAAAAAGCATCGTGCCTGACAAAAATATCCATGCTATTGCTCAGAGATGCTGAGAGCACTGAGTTGAGGCTGCACCTGAGTCAAAGCTGGGCTGCCTGGCTGCTAACTCCACAGGCAGAAGGGCTGCAGCTGAAGCTTAACTCAGCTTGCTGCAGAGCAATATGAATTTGGAACAGCACCTGTGTTTTATTGGTTTGGTTTTTTGTTTGTTTGTTTTTTTATTTTATTTCTACAAATAGCTGAAATTAGTGTTTTTGATGGTTTAGTTCATGCCTGCATGTCTAGTGTGCTTCATCTATCTGGCTACAGATTAATTTCCGCGTTTGAATTTCTTTGTGACCTTATGATTGCTAGACAGAGATGTCTTCCCCACCCTCTCAGGCTGTTACACTCTTCCTTGACGTGTTGCACTTCCAATGTTTTAAAAAGCTTGCCATTAATACATATGTTTTTCTGAAACACTTAAGCTGTAATGATTTGGAAGTTCTTGCTTTTTAAAGAGTGAATTTGGCACGGTGGGCATTATGAAATGTAGTTTCAGCTTATGTTACAGATATTTGATGTAGGTCTCTAGAGAAAGGCTTATAGAGTGTGTGATAAATTGTAAGGTTTTCCTTTAAGGAGACTATTGCAAAGAGATTAGAAATGTTAAAGTGAAAAAACACTACATACTGCCTTAATGTACAGCACTATTTGCATATTTTTAATAGGAACATGAAATGTGACATTTACTTTATACCTTTATTTTGTTCTGAAATCCACTAATAGTAAATATTTAATTTCACTTTTTTTTCACAACCAAATATTTTACTAAATAGTTTTCCTGTCATCAGAATTTTCATTTTTCTTTGTACTATTTTTATGGGGGAAAACATTACTAAAACTATGTTACTATTTTTATTTTCAAAAGCCTCCATCATAAAGCAGGGAGAAAGTATCTCCTGATTGTCCCAGTTGTAAATATTTCATTTCCAACTATCCAAGAGTACAAAAACTATACACAGAAGAGGGGAAACAGATCACAGAGACAACAATAAAAGTTCCCTTTTTTAGGGAACAAAAAAGTAACAATTTTTTAGTACTCAACCAGCATCTGCATTGCTTCTTTTTCCCCATTCCTGTTCAGCTGAAGTACTTTATCAGTCACGTAGTGTCAGGGCTGGACAGAAATATGCCAGTCCACCTCCTCCTCCTCCTCGCACAGGAAAATACTTGTTTGTATGGCAGAACCTACCACTACCTGCTGCTGCCATTGGAGTTATAGAACAGCTGCATAGTCTTCCCAGGAAAAAAAACAAGTATTTTTGCTGTGTAAAATTGCTGGAAAAAGCTGAAAGTTTAGGGCCCTCAGCATTTGATGAAGGCTTGGACCCTTAATGCAAATTCAAGGGTTATGTATTAAGCAGCAGGACAACTGGAATACCATGAAAAAAGAGAATGGAGGAAGGAGCTAGAGGAGAAAAAGTCAGAAATGCTAATCTTTTAATCTCATTCTTCTTCTTCCTGTGTGCATTTTTTTCTTTTTTCCCCCCTCCCTCCTTCTTATTTTAAAAAAGTGCCATCACCACATTATAGCACAAGAAAATTGCTGTGCAGTAAAGCCCCGGAATTATTACCATGCCACATATAGGGTTACATAAAATGAGGTGTTTTTTTCCTTAAATCCTAAAATTGTTCATTCACACAGCTCACGCGTTATAATCAAATGTGAACACAGGAAAACGGTCCATGGGATCAGCCCTCAGTACGACTGTAACTCCCAGTGAGGTGCTGGAAGTCTGGATCATAGCATGGCAGGAGAATAGAAGCCCTTCTGTTCTGAGATGGACTTATCACATGGTTAGCAGCTGGAATTTATGTGAAGCCTTATTAAATAAAACAGCAGTAACCAGTCACCTACTGCTGCAATATACTTGAAGGTACAGTACCTGAATATTTTCAGAAGTACTTAACCTTTCTGCTGCTTATGCATCTCTGTATTTTCTCTTGCTTATACTTGGCAGTTTTTTGACCTTCTAGTAAACTTTTATTCTTGTGTTTATTACAACTTAGGATCAAGATAATTTAAGGGTTTGAGTTACATGATGGCAGGTTTGTTAAAAGAAGTTTAAGACATACCCAGAGAACTTCTTTTAAATGCAAAAACATTTAATGTTAGGTTTTATTTTATTAAGTTGATTTCTATGCACATATATATTTCTTTATATTCATACATATTTAAATATGTATACCTGTGTATATACTTCTTTGGTTTTTTTGCTAAAGAACATCTCGAGATGGTGGGTAGAACATCTGGAATAGCTGTGTAGAACAGAAGTGTGAATGGAAACAATACTGTACTTACATAATAACACAGGATATTTCATTAAAACAATTCCAGCATATTAAGAGTTGGCAAATTACAATAGTTAAAAAACTGATCTCCATATGGGAGCACTTAGTACTTTGAAATATTATATTATTTTTAATTGTGTCTCATTCAGTGAAGGGATTATAATTTTGAAGGCACAGCACACCAAGCCACTGCACAGCCCACATTGAAATCTTTGGATTATTGATGTATCCCCTGGTAATTGTAATTTTGATATTTTATAGAGTTTATTAGTCTTTTACAGGAGGTGCAAAGACCAAGCTGTTTATCAGAGCAGAGAGGAGAGCTCTGCAGAGTGCTTGTCCTTACCCTGAAGCTGGGCCTCTTGCTGCAGGACCTCCAGGGGCTTTTGATGTGGACTTCTCTCACAGAAAAGGTGGTTTGTCGTTTTTTTTTTAATTTAATGCCAGCGGAACTAGAAACCACCTGGTCAATCCCTTCTTCATTGCCCTGCCAGAATTTCAACACAGAGGGGTTTTTTCTGAGACACCCTGCAGAAGTAGGTGTCAGCTGTGGAGAGAGTGGAGACTACTCCAGAACAGTGCCTCAAAATCAGTATATGTAAGCCAGCTAGAAGAGAAAATGGTAATTAAAGCTGCCACCCTGGCTTGGATCATAATATGAAAAAGAGACAGGCACATCAGACAGTTCACATGCCATCATTTACTTGCTCGGAGGTGCTCCTTGACATGTTTACAGTGGCTTGTGTAGCCACATGGAGGTGCTGGTGGTGGGACAGCCTGCTGCTGCCTCACTGCTGCCTGCCATTCCTGCCGGACAGGGCAGGCGTGGAGGGCAGCTCCTCTAAGGCAGGTGTCTGACCACCTCAGCAGGTTTTCATGTGCATGCAAATACCGAGCAACTGAGAAAAGCTGTTTTGCCTGCCTTAAGCATTCATTGAACTTAGTCACAGTGATAGAGTTAAGTCCACAGGAAAGGGTAAATTAGAGGTGAATGAATGGAAAGTGATGAAAGAGCAGAGTGGCACAAAATACTAGTTTCTTGCTCCGGGCTTCTGTTGGTTTTATCTCTGTGTATTCTATTGAGTGAGTGGATTAAAAGTCCATCAGAAGAGTATGTCACACCTCAGTAAAATGCTGGTTAAATTCCTAGACAGGATGCCCAGCCCGCAGCCAGGATTTTCCCTGAAGGAGCCAGTTGACACACACATACTTTCATTCTGTCTCACTTTTGCTATAAATGAGCCAAGTCTCTCAAAATTATGCTGAGGAAAGTTGAAGAAAATCTCGGAAAGCAATTCGTGCTTTACTTTATGTTGTCAGATTTCAAGGCAATAGAGTTGGTAAAAGCGTATTGTTTGCAACCTGGGCTCTGCTCGCAGCAGGCAGCTCCGATAAGCTACGCCTGTCCTGAAGAGAATGTTATCTAAACAGCAAGCAGTTTATTTCTCTGTAAATAAGGAAAGGGATTGATACAGACCTGTTGAAGTAAATGACTATTGTTAAAATAAATGTTTTTTCCCTTAGGGGAAAACTGAACATCCATTTTCTGGCGTGGCAGATTAAACTACATGTGAAGTATAAATTAGTACGTTTCTGCCTACATTGCTCCCTCTTGGCACGCCTGAGTCATTAAAATGGTTTATGGCATGGCTGAGGAACCTGTGCCTTCAATTTTCTGGTTTCCTCTCTGTTTCAGATTTTTCAGTAGAGACCATGTACTAGCCACATCTCAGATATTACAATGTCCTATTTATTATAGAAACCATTTAAAGATACTGTTTTGAAAAAATATAGAAGAAAACAGCCCTGATCTTTTCTCAGTGCAAACTTAAGCCTATGCTTCTGAAGATTTTTCTATTGCTGTCACTGTCTCCTTCATTGCTAATTAATTTTTCCCTGTCCTACATGTTCTCAGCATTTGCATGGCACATCCAAGCAGGAGTAGGTCACCATTTTTTTAAGTTCTGTGAATATTAACCTTATAGAGAAGAACAGGAAAGATGACTTCATTGTAATCTGTATATTAAAAACTTTAAAGTCTCAAGTGCTCACTTAAACTGCTAATTCATGTTTCTTCTTGTAAGTCTCCCTTTAGTCAGGAAGTTTGACTATTGATGTTAATATCACTTTGACCTCTGAAATGTGATGTTTCTTTGATGATGCTCCTTTCTTCTTCCTCTCCCACTCACCATGGCCCCCAAACCTCTAAGATGTGACAAAATAACATAGAACTTGGTTTCAGGAGTTCCCTTCTGCAGCACATCCCATTCAAGTTTATTCTCCTGACTTCTCTCAACCATAGGAAGGCAAACCCTCCTTTCTCAGTCACAATTGTCTGTACTGGGTTCCTCATTCTTGCAAGGGTAATGGAAGGTAGACTGGGAAGAAGATGGAGAGGTACCTGGGTGTGGGGTGTATGGTTTTAAGGGTCAGAATGAGAAGGGAAACCTATCACACAAGCCTGGGGCCAAGAGTGATGCCAAATAGTAAGCTGCAATGCCCAGGCTAAATTGTGATGCTGCTCCAGATGTCTCTTTTATTCTATATCTGGTTTTTGTATGATGAAGCTTTGGAGAGCTGTCAGGGTACGTTTGCAGTCTATGGTGGTGTTGACTGAGAATTCTCACGGTTGACTGCATCCTGCAGTTGACTTTTTGGTTTCACATAAGGGGTGTGAGGGTGTCTTTGAGAATCATTTGAGTCAGGCATGCATCTCTTGTCTATCACTGTATCATGGTTTTGTTAGTAGTTTAACATAACAGCAGCATCCAAACTGTTCACAAAGAAAAAGAGTCAAAGTGTAGAATATTGGTAGCAATTCTAAAAACAGTCTGAATGTTGTTTTGACTTCAGTCCTTTCTAATACCACAGTTTTTGTTTAGGAATCTGTTTTTAAGTTTGCTTTTAATGACACAGACTGTGAAGCTTCAGTTATGTCTTCAATAACATTACTACTGCTTGCAAAACTAATTTTTCTGGGAGAAAAATTATCAATGACAAAAGCTGCAGTTAAAATCCCATGTTTTTCAAAGATGATTTCTCATCTTCTTGTACATAATCTGATCAGCTCTTATCAGCTTCTTGTTCCATGTTCCTTCCAGTAAGTTTACTTTTGAGCTCAGGTTAATTACTGTAAAGTCCTTTTTGACATCTCAACTTGAGAATGTTTTCCTTTACTGAAATGTAAATGAGATGGCACAATTAAAAAATTAAAAAACAACAAACCAAACAAAACCACCAAACAAAATCCCCAAGCTCCTGCCACCATTAGTATTACAATGAAGCCAAACTGCATTAAAATAATTACTGGGAAGGAATTTTCCCTGTCTGCTACTTGGAAAAAAAGCCCCTTTTACCTTTCCATCATTCTGCAAAGTCTTCTCTAAAAATACACTGAGCAATTGCCTTTTGCAGCATACTCAGCAAACCCCCAAATTTGAGATTATTTTAAATTATATCTAGAGAGCTAAGTCCTCATAAATGATCTTCAGAATTTTGTCAGCTTACAGAGTAGACTTGTCTACATCTTTATTGGCAAAGATCTGTTTGATTTTGATTTATTCCAATCTTTCAAGCTGTGTAAGTTAGCTGAAGATGGGATAATGTTAGGAATTTATTTCTGTTATACATAAAGTCTTGTCTTTTTTCCTGTTATGTTGGCTGTTACGAAATATGTGTCTGGTATCAACCTCTCCCAGAGTTACTCATTTGAGCTGGATTTTCTATACGACAGATCGTTTTCATCTTTCATTCTTAATTAAACGGTAGGTATTCTTTTCCATTTAAAATACTCAGGGGTTCATTTTCTTCCTTACCTGTCCATACGTTAGGTTCGTAGTTTGCTGTCACTCCAGATTTTCTTTCCCTGTAGGGTTTTTTTCCACACAATCTCTGTTGATTCTCTTTAAAGAGAGAACCTCTCTTTAAACCTTTAGGGTTTTGTTGTAGTGTGGGTTGCTTTGTTTGTTTTTTGGGGAGGGGGTGTGTGTTTGTTTGTCTTGTTGTTGTCCTTGTTGGTTTTTTCTTGTTTGGGTTTTTGTTTCTTTGTTTGGGTGTTTTTGCTTTTGTCTGGGGGGGTTTAGGGCTTGGGTTTTTTTCCTGATAAAATGAATCAGGATTTAGGTATTTGGACTTGAGATTTCCTCCTGTAGAAGAGATCTTGTGGCCATCTGTTGAGAAGAAGCAAAGAGCTCAAATTGATGAGGCTTGACGTTATTCAGTGGCTCCTTTGCAACATCTGTACCATGCAGAGAATTTGTTGAGCCAGGAATCAACAGCAGCCAAAATCCCAGCACCTCCTGTGGCCCCAGTTGCGGAGGCCCTCAGCATCAGGACCATTTCCCTGAAGTTACACAGATAGTAAGTAAGGTGTAAGGAATCAAAATCTAACGTTCTCAAAAAATAAAAAGTGGAACCAGGTATTACATTTGTCCCCAAGAGAACCAAACAAATCTACGGTTTTGAAAGATTTCTGCATATCCTGCTTCTCCACAACAGTGGCCTTTTTAGAACAGGCTGGGGGGTAGCATGGCTGTTTTAAAGGGAGTTGCACCAAATCAAAGCACGGCCAATTCTCTCATCCTTTGCAAAATCACTGCTGGTCTCTTTTGGGGCTATTTGTCTCACTATTGCGGGAAAGTTTGCTGTACAATTTGTGGAGTTGGGCTGATGTACCAGTTGCATTTGGACCTAGTTTTCTATTCATTCAGCAGCAGCATTTCTTTCAAGAGCTATATGTAATCATAACTGCCACTTTCCATTCTTACCTGGTGGATGTTACATGGTAGTTATGCAGAGCTGCTCTTGGAGACTTAATTATGTTTTACAAGTAGCCTCAGAACAAGAATCCCCTGTGGGACTTTTATAGAATGAAACCGAATGGTGCTTTCCAGAGGGCTCTGTGCTGTTTTGGACGAGTTCCTGTAATTTATGAGTATTCAGGCCCATGTTTAACAGTTAGCACAGTTTATGAAAATTTGAAATATCCAGCATGTCTCATCACAACTAGTTTCAGGAACAAATTTTATCTGGGGATGCTTTGTTACGATAGCCCAAATAGCAACACAAATGCCTCATACATAGGTGGGAAGGAAGAAGGGGCCTTGCCTTGAACTTTTGGGTCTCCATGAAACTTGCACTGTATCTCTGTGCTAGATTTCTCTCAGAGTGCCAGTGCCCAAGTGTGGGACAAACAGACAAAAAACACATTTACATGGGAACTGAAAACATTGTGGGATTAATACCTTTAAATGTGTGTCTGTTTCTGTAAGCTCAGCTTGTAGAGGTTTGGGTTTGTTTTGTTTTTACTGCTACAAGGAGTTTTAAATAACAAAGGCACAAAGGCAGCAAATTTTCAAGGAAGATAAATAGCTTTGAGAGTAAAATGAGAGCCTTTTCAGAACAGTGGAATATCTGAGGGGTATGCTCCTTCCAGAAGCTAAATGCAGTGGAGTAGAAAATACATCATATTTGAAATAAGAGCTAACTTATCCCCACACTGGAAGAGATCTCAATAATCTATTAAACCTTGAAAACTTCAATTAGTTTCAGAAATCTCTCATCACTGCCGGATGGTCTTTTGTCATACAGGAAAATCATGAGGGGTTTGGCAGCTGAAGGAAAAGGATGCCTTCTGTTTCTGTCAGCCTGCATGCAATGATTCATCTTGTCTGAGGGAAAGGAAAACCAAAGCAGTAGGGTTCTAGTCAGAAATTAGTCACTGTAAGACAGTGTTTGATCGGTGGCCCAGGGTTGGGATTTTTTTTGTTTTGTTTTCTTACCCAAAGCCATGTGACTTACTCTCCATCCTCATCATTCCTACCAGGGGTGTTTTTAGCAGGACACTTGGGCTGTTAGTAAATTGATTAGTTTTAATCCTTTACCTTGTAGATAAGGGAGTTTTATTGTGGATTTGAAACTCCTGGTTGGCATCGAAAGTACTCTTCCTGCAGCTGATGGTATTGAAAGAGAGGTAGCAATATTCCCATGAAATAAATTAGAGATGAGAATCAACTGCAAGCTCCTCTCATGGTCTGGTGATTCACCTTTTCCCAGCTTACATGATGAGTATAAATGAAGCATAAGACTGTGATATGCCAGTTGGAGTGTGGGGAGAAGAAATGAATTTATTATTGCATTATGGTAATTATAGCTGGCTTTAT
Organism: Calyptomena viridis; assembly: GCA_013390005.1. Lineage (NCBI taxonomy): Eukaryota > Metazoa > Chordata > Aves > Passeriformes > Eurylaimidae > Calyptomena > Calyptomena viridis. Next base: position 89,930 of record WEIV01010639.1, on the reverse strand, counting down.
ATTTTATAGAGAAAGATTTGTGCTAAAATACAGGACTACAAGTTTGGAAGATTAACATTCATGTAGTAACTAAGTGAAAAATCATATCTGAAAAACAGGCACAGAGCAGTAACAACCTACACTGTTGCAGCCAAACTGGGCGATGTCTCTAGCTCTATGCTCATGCAGTGATCAAGTCCCTTTGAAGATGCTATAGTTTCATATATTCATTTTCTTGGTGGCCTATTGTATTCTAACGTATTCTGTTGACAGTGTCATAGAGATCATAGAGATCTAGACATGCTTATTCCTGCTCTTTCCAAGAGCAGTGTTCACACAGAGGCTGCAGAGAAAAAGCGGGCACTATGGAAGAGGCATTTTCACCACACTGGGAGAGGCTGTGAGTTTATTGCGGAAGTTTCCCCATGTCCTTTTCATCTCACTTGAGTGAAATATTTTCTAAATAACGCTTTGTGCTGTGGTATACTTTCGAGACATGAATATTCATGTTGGGAGCTTTTTATCAGAGCTCCACTGTTCATGAAGATGTGTTTCTTATTGTTCGTTCATCTCACGCTACAAGAAGATGGACATTTCAAATGATCTGGAAATATTTTTTTCACACCATAGGTGGACTTTCTAGGTGTCAGGACAGTAGCTGTCTCCTTATTCTGGTACACTAATGCAGAAGACACTTTCAAAGCATATTGCTCCCTCTAAGCACTGCATATGTTGATGTGCCTTCGTCAAATAATTACAATTGGAAAAGACCTCCAAGATCATCAAGTCCAATACTACCTAATACTACCATGACCACTAAACCATACCATGAAGTGCCATATCTCTTCATTTTTTGAACGCTTCCAGGGATAGTGACTCCATCACCTCCCTGGGAAGCCTGTTCCAATGCCTGACCACCCTTGCGGTGGTGAAATTTTTCCTAATGTCCAACTTGAACCTCCCCTGCACAGCTTGAGGCCATTTCCTCTCATCCTGTCACTTGTTATCTGAGAGAAGGCATCAATTCCCACCTCACTACAACCTCCTTTCAGGTAGCTATAGAGAATGATGAGGTCTCCTCTGAGCCTCCTTTTCTCCAGACGAAACACTCAGTAGAGAGAATAGTGACTGATATCTTGTTGGACTGTAACACTAAAGAGGGATTAGTTATGCTTTCCCCTTGAAAATGTATTTTTCCCAACCCAAACCATATACCGCCTCTATACATGATGTGTAGAGGAGGAAAGAAGGATCTTTGTCTTTCATGTGACACAACAAATAGAAAGAAAACCAAAGGAAGGAACAAGCGTTTCAAAAATCATAGCACCCAAAAGCAATGCAGAGCAAGGTAACCAGACTAGCCACGGGCTAACAGAAGTTTCAAAAGATTTTACAGACAAAATTCAATTCTTTAAAAATCCTATGAACCACAGTGGCCCTTGCTGTAACAGCCTGAATGGTGTTTCCCTTTTGCTTGGATTTAGAAATACAAATGTCAAACCTGGTTTTCTTTATTTGTGTAGCAATGGAAGAAAGTTCACTCAGGAGACAGAAGAAAGAATGAGTCTGGGATATGAGGCACAGGCAAGGGCTATAATAGAAATTAATTGTGCAGCATGTTAAATAATATTACTTTAATCCTGCAGGTTTGGTCAGTGGAGCTGAATTTCAATTTTATGACATGTTTTACAAACTAAAATATTTCAGGACTTGGAAACTGCTCGGCTGTAGTAGTTCAGCTCAGGAAATATGCTTCCCTGCTATCAAACGCAGCAGTGCATACTCTGCATTATTAGCCATGGCATAGTGCATGCAGACAGTTCTCCTTGTTTGCTATCTCTGCTGAACCTTTCACATCAGCTCATTTATCTTTCAGGTGTTATAATAATTGACCCTCAATCAGTATTCCATTATCCTAAACAGGCAATTATCCACATTGTCACTTTTGCATTTGCTCTTTTGACCCAGAGGTCAGGGAGGCCTAGTGTAACTGAATCCAACAAAATTATTCCCTTACCTGTCATATAAATAGTCATCCTAGCAAAATGAGACCCATGGGGGCTTTTGCTGAGGTGTTGAGAAGGCCAGTCTAACTCGTTCCTTTATTCTGCTCTTTAAGGAATGCAGTACTGTTTTGGCACTCTATCAAAATAAAACAAAGTTCCATTTTTTAGCCTTCTTTTTTTTCCCCCTTTTTTTAAGTGAG
>WEIV01010639.1:6404-86839 GCA_013390005.1 Calyptomena viridis | reverse complement strand
GGTGCAATACAGGAGCCAAGTGTATCATGGCTCCCTTTTAGCTGCTGTATTTAGATGTCCATGTTTTGAAATCCAAGATACTCAAAGCAGAGAGAGAAGGGGTAGGAAAGAGCCTTACTCTGATATAAGACTTATACGTGCTTGCATCTATCTGCTCCTTCCCAGCCTAGCTCCCATCCCATCTGTTCTGTTTTGCTAGAAGGAGATAGCACCTTAAAACACTGTCCTGGCACCTCTCCAGCAAGAATCTGGGAGTTGAAGTGAAAACACAAATGCAGTTTATTTGATTTCGTTGAAATCTTCGTATTTTCCCAGTGGCAGCACGACTCAATAGTTGAAATAATGTTATTGAGAGAGAAGAGTGGAGTCCCAGTGTGAATACTCTGCATGCAGGCCCTTAAGCTTAAGCCAGCAAATATTTGGACAATATGCAACTTACCCTATTTTTTAAGAAGAAGGAAAAAAAAAACAACCCACAAGAAACCTCAGGTTACTTTGGGCCTTTCTCTCCTTACTTGTTCATGAAAACAGTTGCTCTTGCATCTATTATTGTATTGCTTTATAGCAATGCATATTTCCCACTCAGGTAAGTGGGCTTGGATTTTCTTTGTCGTCTTTGTAACATCCTTTTCTAATATCTTCAGTGAAGGCAGTGCTTTGTTTTCCATTAGGTGGAAAAGTGTGATCTGTGAATAAGAAAACAGGACTGGCCACACTGTACATCTACAGTATGTGCAAAAAGGTATAAATGGATGAGAAGTTATATGTTGTGGGAAAAAATAACGGTGCCTCTACTGTTCAAAAAAAAAAAAAGAAAATACCTCTCAGGCCTCAAGATAACTGTGAAAGTCTGCGTCATCCCTGCTGCATATCAAATTCAGCAGCTATCTTAAATTTTTACCCACATTTTAATTTTCAGGCAATTGACAGCAGCTTAAAATAATAAAAAAGATTCAGGCCAAGAAGGTTTGCTCGAAAAGAAAGCCAACTTGACACAACAAATTATAACCAGGAGAGTATTTCAGAGGCAAAACTGTTTCAAGGTGAAAAGTAAGCCGAATTGTTAGAAAGCTTAGCTAAAAATCCCTAAGCAATTAAGAAACTTGTCTCAAAATATGCCATTTCTCTGTTTTCTTCTGAAGTAGGCAATGTCAGAATGACATTGCTGGCTTTTGGGAAAGAGCAAGCTTGAGTTTATTGTGGCACTTGTTGACATCTGTCCTGTAATTTTTGGAATCCTAAGCAAGAAAGCCACCATAAAGGGAAAAAATGGGCCCCTACTTTTCCTCCCCATCTGCTCTTACCAGAAGTGGTAAGCTGAAGAGGAATTGAGCTGGCTGTTGAGTGGCTGATTTTACACCAGAAATTGCACCAGATCGGTGCAGGGAGTATTTTAATGTTCAGTGAGACCCTTGCAATGATAGCTGACGTGCAGGTCTCTGTGTCATTTCTGGATGCGTTGATGTCTGAAGGCAGCAGGCAAACCCCGAAGATTCAGAGTGTCACAGGATGTAAGGCTCCTGCTCATCAGCCAGACAGCTTAGCCCCATTCCCAGCCTTTTCTATATTAAGGCATGTTAGCATTTACTCTGGCTTTCCTGGGTTTTAAGTTTTGGGATAGTAAAATCTTCGAGAAGAGTCCTCAACACTAAATTAAAGATTCAGTTGTTTATTAGCTGTCTCCTTCTGGCTGAGAGGATAGGGTCTCAACTCACCTGCAACTATTCTGCATGACAGCAGTCAAACAGATAATACTCAAGTAGATAATGCTGGGCCAGATGTCCAATAACTTGCACAGAACTTTGTCTCTAGAAAAAAAAATAAGTTAATTTTGTGTCTACAACAATGAACGTTAGTTTAATTTTTCCTTTCATTCTAAAGCAGATTCTGTAGGGTTAGTACAGTCTTTTGTGTGATTCTGTTGCTTTGGGAACAGACTAGTGTATTTGGGAACAGCTCTGAAATCTCACTCTGGATTCAGCCCTGATCTATTAATTGAAGAGTCCTCTACTTTTTCTATTTTCACCATCAAAAAAGTAACAACAAATGTTGCTTTTCCTTGAGTCATTTCCAGATAGGGGGAAAAACATTGTGGAAACTGAGGGCATTTTTACATTGCTTATTACAGCTAGACATGCATATGAACTTGAATTGAGAGAGGTGATGATACCAAAAGTGTTGACTGGCGGAACTGAGACCGTTCCCAGTGTTTTGATTCCAAATTTGGTGAATGGTTCAAAGTCCTCAACGATTTCCACAATACTTACGGCAATCTGTCTTTAACTTAAATACTTCACCTATCATAATGTCTTTCACTGTGGGCTTTAAAAAAATTACATATATGCTACCAAGATGTGGTCTCTTCTTGCACAGGAATATGCTGAGTTAGTGAAGTTATGCTCTGCATATGGTGGTGTAATGGAGGCAAAGAGGCAGGCTTAATTTTTTAAGTTTTTCATATCTGCATTTTATATGTGAAAAGCCATCTTCACCCACACAGTTGTATAATGGCAGCAAAACCCCTATATATTGCACCTCATGCACAGTAGACAAATTTTGCAACTCCACATATGCCCTTATGGGGGACTCTGATGTGCTCACTATCCACTTTTTAGTAGTTCATCTTACAAAGTGTAAGACCGATCAGCAGCTGTGAAGTCATGGCCTGCATAATTTATAAGACCTTTTCCCCACTCTTTCACTCTCTTCCTCTGACTTATTTGATCTTCTTTGTACTGTTCATGAACTTACTGTGTGTCCTTTAGGTGTGTGGAAGAGCAGCAGGGTAGTGTGTACTGAAGAAAGAGGTAAGGCAAGGAATGTAGGTTCCACTCAGTAATATGCAAGTACCAAAGCCAGAACTTAAGTGAGATAAAGCTGTAACATGCACATAATAAAACTTAAAATAAATTTAAAATAATAAAAAAACCCTCAACACAATACACCATAGCACTGTGCACACACACACACAGATCTTCCCTTGGAGAGAAGATGAGAGAGAGAACGAAGAAACCACAAATAAGAGAGGCTAGTCATGTTACTTAATGAACTACTGGAAGCTGTTCAGATACTGTGGTGATGAGGGAAATGTACATAGAACAGTATAATATTCCTCAGCTGATATTATCTAGGAGTTCAAAAGAAACAGCAGCAACACAATAAAGCAGGTCTCTGGTATGTTATTAAAAGGTATCTGGAGCTTTCCTGCTTGACAGATATTTCTTGTTTTAAGTTACACTTCTATTTCCATTATTTAGACTCAAGACAACAAAGAAATAATTGAGCTACTGACTAGTTAAAAAAAATGCATTTATGCAAACCAATTCTTTTACAGTAGAGACAGGCAATTAAAGTCCTCAAAAATTACAGTATTCTGTATTAGTGTAATCTCTATTAATTTCCCACCAGTTTCTTCAATGAGGAATCAGTCACCTCGTATTGCAAGGGCACAATGGGAATGAAAATTTGTATTGTTATTTTTAGATGCTAAGAAAGAAAATTATAATATTTACTCTTTTTCCTCTCAATGTAAGAGAAGGTTTTTTTGTGTTTTGCATCATGCTGACTAAACTAATGGGAATAATTCATGTCATCTCAGAAGCAGTTGTTCTAGTTTGCTGTTGTGTACTGTCTTATGTTGGTTGGATTGCCCGTAAGCATACCTCAGCCACATCAGCCCTCTCAAATTTGGATGAACCCTCATTTGTATCTAAATTTAGTATCTCTCCGCAGGTTGCCTAGTTACATAAAATGAAGTATGAGAATCTGGTCAAAGTTCTCCTCACAGAGGACAAAAATTCATGGTTGCTGGGAGCTGAGTGTCAATATTGGATACGTGGTCTTCTTGAAGGGCACACAAAGTGACACTGGAAAATCATGACATGAAATCCTTTCTTCTGTAAAACAACACTGAAATTTTGGAAAAGATTTGATATTTGGGCTTTGCTATTGCAACGTATTAGTGTTTTACATTGATACATGTAATTAAAGATATGTATGAATCGCATTTCCTGTTCTGAAAGAACTTGGAAACTAGATGAGGTATGAGCTGAATTTTAAGACATGGCAGTAGTATTACACAAAGCTATCAATAGAGAGTGAAATATATGTGATGCAGTCAGAACTGTGAGGAGAATGGGGATAAGTGTGGCTGCAGAAGTGAATGGCACAGCAGAGAACTACTCACAGCGGGTCCTGTGTACTCTGATGCTTGAGGTATCCAACTCAGACTTAGCTCATACACTTCAGAGTCCCTTGGTGCCTTGTGACTAAGATCAGTAGATGTTCTTTAAAAATTTACTCCCTTTTTTTGAAGAGTGCATTAGTGAACTTATGTGAGATCATCAGCTATTTTATGGAGCTAAGTTTAAGAGTAACTCAAGAGGCAAGAATATCTGTTTCTACGATCTGCTTTTATTTGTGATTCATCTCTGCCTTTCCAGTCTCACACTCTCCATGCTAGCATGCCAATTCTTTAACCCAGGTGCTACTTGACAAGGATCTGATACCTCCTTATTCATTAGAAGTATGATGGGATCTCTGATGACTTCCCATAGTCAGGTGCTGAGATTTAGGTCTCTTCCAGAACACTGCTTTTCTGATGACACACAGCTTCGAGGCTGATGTTCTGCAGGAGCCCTCACTCAAATAGTGGGATAACAGAAATCTGGCAGAGACTCCTATACCAAATAAATTACTTCTGTTATCACTAAACTCTTTCTTTGTATTTTCATGTCTTTCCTGCACCTCGGATTTAGCAATTACCTGTGTGAATTGTATTATATCTGTTTTATTATGTTAGTTTATTTTTTTTCTGTAACTCACCTCTGGCTACTTTTACTGGAGAAAAAACATACTATGTGATCTTTTTACTCCTCCATTCTCCTGCTCAGAAGTATATCCCAATTTAAACACTAGCAAAATCAAACATTAACATGGGAGTTAATGTTTTAAAATAATGATCTCCTGCCGGAAGCCTGTTGGTCCTGACAATCTGCCAATTGCAAAATCTAAATGAAGTCAGAAACCAGAAGAAAATAAACTTGCTCTATTTTCATTCTCTACTAACATCTTTTGCGCTATCTGAAAACTTGATCACTATATTTTATGGTACTGAGTTCTTTGAGTAATGGATTGCAGGTGCCACATTTCTGCTAAACAATATTTAGGCTACTTAGTTTTATTGTTTGGTTTAATTTCTTGAGTGAGTGATTTCACCAGGTCATCAAAGTTTCTAATACCCATTCTTGCAAACAACAGTGAAGGGAATTGAGACCACTGAATATGAACTTTGGAGAGATGGTAGGTATTAAAAATAAATGTAAAAGAAAAGTTAGCAACAAACTATTTAAAATATATGCATGTGTCCCCAAAGATATTGTCCAGAAGTGGCATAACAACTAATTGCAATGATAACTTTTAGAGAATTGAAGACACGCTCTTTATTTTCATAATAGAATGTAGACTGTAGTTGCTTTCGTCATCATATACAATATAATATCCAACAGTAAATTAGAGGGCTTGTGGTAAAACCAACCTGAAAACTGGCAGCAGATAATTCCAAGCCACACAGTGTCCCAGAGTGTGACCACCACATAGACGTGAATAATGACCATGAGCATCATTTTTAAAACTGAGTGGGTGATATTTGGCCTTTAAAGCAGAATTTGGACCGCCTGTTGCGTGTGGTGGTGTACATAGCACAGCAGTGGGTTGTTTTATTCTGGAGAACACTTTACAATGATGTAAGAGGCAATAAGCAGGATTATGCATGCAACTGGGAGACATTACTGTAAATTTTAATTTTGGGTTTACTTGGCCTTTGGCACATGATTTCATTTCCCATAGACAATCTAAACTCACTATAAAGACTACCATGGGACCTGGATGCATTCACTAATGTAGGGTGCGGCAATTTCCTGTCTGTCTGATTTCAAATTATGATTAGTATCTAGTTCTCTTATGAAGGTTACTTCACTGATCATTATTTAGAAGGTATTTTTGAAAGAAAATTTGTTGAGAGTCTTAATACAGTGTGTACCTAGAAAAGTTACCAGCAAACCTTTTAAAATTTATTCATGTGTCCATGAAGACATTGTCTTGAAATGCCACAACTAACTGCATAAAACCCATATGATTATTTTATCTATAGCAGCCTTTCTACATCTTCTCCTAGGAATAGTTCACAAGGAAAAGAGTTTTCTTTTTGTAGTTCGAATTGCTATTTATGAGGCTTGATATAAGTGTGAGATTTTTTACAACGGAGTTGGATAATATTAAATAAATTAAAAGCATTTACTCACTTCTTTATGGATAATGACATATGTCTTAAACAGGTAATGCATACAGAACATGACAAATATTAAGTATTACTTCATATTCAAATGATAATCTGAATAGTCTCCCTTAGTTTTCATTCAGTACTTCCTCTTTCAAAACACTGTACTTCACAGGCCTCGGTTCAGGGAAGAACTTCAGTCTGGACATAAATCTAATTAAAGTCAACAGATTTAATCCCCTTCAAGCAACAAGCATGTATTCAAGTCTTTTCTTAATTGTGGTGGAGTAAAGGTATGTTTGAAATTAAGCACATGCACAGCTATTTTGATGAAGTGGAGATTTATCTTGAAGCATCAAACCTACTATGGAAAATTCATAAAGTAAGGATTGCCTCCTAATTATTATGCTCATTTTAGCAAGTGCTGTAATCATAGGAACAAATTTACATAGTATTTAACCAAGAGACAAGAACATCCGTATGCTTCTGATGGTGTGGAGCTGCAAACTGAACACACACAGACAACATCTGAAGAAAAATACTTATGAAAAAAACGTAATTTTAAAATTATTATGGAAAGATGATCTCTTAATGCTTTTTATAGGACACTAATATAGTTTACTGTTCCATATAGCTATGAATACTTTTTTTCACATTGTTGATGCATGGTAAAATGCTATGTAGTATCTGATTGTAAAAATTTTCAAAGGGATTTCGGTAGATACCACAATGTGATGTAAAATAAAAGACCTGCCAGCTGTCTTTTATCCCAAAGATGGATATACTGTCCAATGTGTCTATGTCTCTAACTGCCTGCCCAATAGCCCGCAGTAATCTGGCTGGATTAGCAAGTGTTTGTGCTGCAGTGCATCTTTCCTCTTCTTCAGTGGCATTCCCGGGTCTGAGTCATGACTGAAGGTGTGTTTAGAAAGGAGTGTGTTGGGATTGCACAAGGAAAGAATGGCTTCCTTTAGAGACTCATATATATATATGGACTTTTTCACTTCAATTAAGAGATGAAATGTCTTGGCATATGTACAAAGAATTTGTGTTCCAGCTGAGCAGCAATGCCTGCTGGTGAGGTCAGGACTGATCCAAGTGCCTTGATGACAACTTATTTGGGACTTTGGCAGACATTTGTTCTCCCCTCATGGTTGCAGGATGTTATAGACTCCTCTGCTGCAGTCAGAGGCATGGGTACAACCTCAAGGGCTGTTGTCACTTAGAGTTTTCTGTACATCTGGGCTGAGTTGGGCAGTACAAGGGAAGTAAGTAATCTTTCTCAACTAATTTCATTGGAGAGCACTAGGAAACGATAAACAGTTTGAAGTGCCTACATTTTCTTGTTTGCATTTTGTCATGTCCTTGATCAAAATAACTTGTATGTCAATCCACTTAGAACAGGAGGGTAGTGGGTGCCTCCCTCCGGTGTCATGTTTAGAACTACACCGTTGATGCGTAATGCTGCCTTGAATTAGGGTCGAGCATGCAGATGCTATCAGCAGCACTGGGCATGCACTGCAGTGATAAGACAGCAGCATGTTTCCTGGTTTAACCCGTGCAGGAAGCAATGTGCAATTGTTGTGGCCCTCCAGACCAGCCATGGTCTGCCCTCAACCTCTGCTAGGTCAGTCTGCTCTTTGGGACACTGATGCTGAAGTATCCAGATGACTGGAAGGGGCAAAGGGTTTCTGTGCCAGCATGTCATGCACTTGCCTTGGTAGGATAGAAGCAGCTGGTGGGGAAACTCACAAAAAACTTCATACTGCTGGTCAGGTGTGTTGGGCAAAGTGCACTCAGCCTGTCCATTTGTAATTATTATGTGTTAGTTGTTATGCAAGCCAAAAGTATTTAAAAGGAATCAAAGCAAAAAAAAAAAAAACAAAGACTGCTCCTGCACAAATCTTTCTTCCTAAGCTGCTAGGTCTGAACTTAATTTTTTGAAGATGTAGTTCTGTAAACAAGCCATTTGTTTTATGACACGTGGTTGGGTGTGTAGTATCTAATGAGCTGCAACCTCTGCTTGAAGTTTCCCATGCATTCTGATCCTTTGTAATTGTTCTTTCCTGTGTGCGTTCCCTGGTTATATTCAGGCTTCAGTACTCCCTCAGTGATCCAACAGGGTCTCTCTCCCTTTGACAACTCCTACTTTGACCAGACTTGTAGTTATTTAATATTTTTTTCACTGCTATTTCTTTTCCAAATTTTGATGGATACAAGGCAGTAGGAAATCAAGAGTTATTGGACACACAACCATGTGCATGTGAAGTGCACAAGCCTTATTTCGTCAGTTAACAAGATGAAAAATCTAGTGAGATGTGCCTGTCTGATTTATAGGCACAGGATTATATGTAAGAGAAGAGGAAAAGTTTTCTATTGTGAACTTGGTTGACTGTACAGTAGCAGTGACTGTGGGGGAATGCAATTTGAAGTATTTATCCTCTTGCTTTTAAAACTGGAGTCCTTGAAAGTGATGGAATGAAAAAATCTGACCTTGATGATAAAAAAACACATTACTTTTACCAGATACTAAATAATGGACTTTTCATTACAATATACAGTCTTAAGTGTGACTTATGAATGGATCGATTTTTAGGGGCTACTATTTTAATTTCTGTATCAGTACTATTGGGATGCTGTTAAACTGGACACATTAGCCTTTGTCAATTTACTAATTAACAACAGGAGTTTTTCAAGGCATATCTTCAGTTGTTGAGCTCTATGCTTTTGTAGATAACATTTAACAGGATAAGGACAAAATTCTTGACTTATACACCTGATAGAGGCATCCTTTTGAACCTGACTAATGTGAGACTGTAATGTATGGCCACAACGTTATCTTTATTATTATTATTATTATTGTTACTACCACTACTAACCCTACTACTATTAGAAATTTTTTGATCAGTCTATCTTCCATTTACTGATTAAATCATTAATTCTGTGGCTTATTAAGACTTCTGCACAGTTAGGATATGAGGGTTTTTTTGTCACTGATGGAAATAATGGCCTTGGCTCTGCTTTTTGTTACAGTAGTGCAAATCTTGAGTGATTTAATTGTCAATGTAACAATGCCAAAGAAAAAGCAAATTTAGGTCCAATGTGTATTTGCTATTGTCCTTAAGAATTAGTTTACTCTCTTCTAAGTACTTCCATTCATAAATGATGCGTCATTTTAGCGACCATAATTGCCTTCTGAAACAATGTTTTTGTTGTTTTTCTAGGGATTTCCCAAAGTTGGAGGAGTGTTTTGGTTTTGTTTAAGAAAATGAAACACAGTTTTAAACGTGGGTCAGATGCCAGAAAATGTTCTCCTTCTCTCCTCCCCCTTCCTCTTCATCTGCCTTTTTCTCTGAGTCCCATATCAACTCTTTCCTTTAACTGCAGAGCCTAAACTAATTCCTTAAAGATCTGAGCCACATTTAATGTACAGCCTGTGGAATATTTGCAAAATCAAGGCCTGGATTTTGGGATGGGGAGAAAAAAAAAAAAAAAGAAAAAACAAAACCAGAAGAACAGGTACTTTAGGAAGAATTACATGTTGACTTGTGTAGCTGAGCCAAGATAGCAGATTCACTGTGTGCTCTTAACCCATCACAAGTGTGAGTGCTTTCACTTAAAGGTCTTTGTACAGTGTCTTAAGATGATACATTTACTTTGGCTTCTTAACAGGGAAAATAAAAAGAAACCTTAAGTGACCAGCTGTCATGATTCAGTGTCATGTGGCATCTCTGTGGTGTTAGTACCAAAACATGTATGTATTTCCCCATATGTATGTGTATGACTCCCCTTTGATACCTAAGCTTAAATGTGTGTAATGAAGTATTCAGGATCAGGATGTCAGCTGTGTTCTGGTTTCCTGGCAATCTCACACTTTAAATCTTAAAAAATAAAAATTCCCCTTACCATCTCTCCTTATTTTGCTTTCTATTCTGTTAATAACTTTGTTTTCTCAAAGGTAGAGGGAATAAGTTGTTGCTGAATTCCGCTGTGATAACTTGCTAGAAACTTTCAAAGGTACCTTTAAAGCTAGAATTAGAAAAGTCAGGATTTTCCTTTTGTGTGAAATTTCTCTCTGTATGTGAGACATAGGTTTGTTTCATGTCTGCCAAGTTTAAATCTTTTTTAGAAGTGTAAGCAATTTTTTTAGAAATTTGAATTCAGAGAGCAATAACATTAATATGTCAAAAGACAAAGTGTTCAAGACAGTTGAAATAATACATAAATCATACCTTAAACAAAGTTATGCCTTGCTTGCTCAATACAGCAATTATATTGTTTTGATTTTGTATGCATAACTGGAAACTTTAACTTGGCGACTTCTTTATCCAGTCTAATAACACGCTGACTCCTGAGGTTTCCAGAAATCCTCTCTTGCTCTTCCATTTATATAATTTAGGGGTAGAGAATGTCAAAAAAAAAAAAAAAAAAGAGGGAGAGAAAAGGAATGGGAGAGAACTAACTTAAAGGCTTCTTCTACTGTAGGTACTACAGTCCATCAGCAATGCTACTCTTGCTGAACTGGCAGCTGCTTCCCTAAGTTCAGAGAGGTCACCATGGTTTCTTTCCTGATCCTCCTCCAGGCATTAAATTGCTGGAGGAGTTGGAAAAAAAGGCATCTTCCTTGCTTGCCCTGAGACATAAAGACAAAATCATTTCTCTCTCTCTAGATCTATTCTGGTAAAGCATATAAAAGCTCAGATGTGATGAAAATTATTTGAGTTTCTGTGATACCTTTACCCAGAAATATCTGCAAGCACATTAAAGACTAATTGACATACCTGGATACACATGTGACATATGAGGATGGACACATAGTGTGCATGTGTGCCCTCCTGTGCATGTTGTATTTGAAAATGCAAGGATTTTCTTCACCATTGGCTTGATGGTTTTTTGGGGGCTAAAATAGATTATTTGGTAAATACTTCAAAATACTGTTGCTGATAATTTAGGACAATTCAGACTAATGTATCCAGTTAAAACTCAAGAAGGAGAAAGTGTCTTCTTAAGGAAACAGAACACAAGCTGAGCGGCCTTTAGAACAAAGACAAAAAAAAGGCAAAAAAAATCTGTGTTTATATAGCAAGAACTCCACAAATCTGTGACTCACCATACATGTTGTTCCTCACAGTGCAGTATGCTGACAGGTCTTGTCCAGGAAAATCAGCTTGGATGAAATACTAAATCTGTTTAATTGCATTGTTATATTCAGGACCAGAGTGTCCTGAATTAGGTAGATAAAAGGGAGGACTCTCATTCTGACAAAGGATGTGTTTAATGCATGTATAAGTAGATTTGTTAAGATCGCACTTTCAGCTTGTTCGGATTAATTTTCCTATTTGCACCTTCCCAGGAAGCCCTTCAATAAAGACAAAAGCCTGTAGCTATAAATTTGGGTCTCCTTCCTGGTGGTTCTCATTCAAATATTCAAAGTTAGTTTGATTATTTTTTTTATGCAAATAGGAATTTTTATATCTGGTTTTAGCATTTAAAAGGGATTAGAATCTTATTTAGCAATCTTTCTCTGCCAGCTAATCATGTATTTCACATGCTTTTTTCCCTCCTAATTATTCACTTACCAGACTATAGCAGCTCTGAACTGTTTATATATAAAGTCTGGTGTTTGAAAGAAACTTATATTTAAAATTTCCCTCTGTTTTTTAAGGACATAAACTTTTTTAAGTACATATACTCACATGCAGTGCCAAATATGTCCTTCCAGTATATAATAATAGGGATCTAATTGCACCAGTTTCCCAAGGGGCACAAAAGTAGAAAAGCAGAGCCTGTGTGGAAAACACCCTTTTTTCGCCTTTGGCTGTGACAGGCCCCTACACACGGAATGAAATTCCATCCTCACAGAAGTCTATAGCAAAGATTTGACTGACTCCAGGGGGGCTGGATTTGGGCCCACATGCCTGATTTCAGGGTATGATTTTGGTGATGAAGCAAGCTTTAAGGAGTGGGTAGGGATATTCACTGTGGAAGGAAGAGTTAATTCTCATACATTTTCTCCAGTCTCTCTCCCATGCCGAAATACCTTTCTCCTTTGGTGTATCATTTCATCTTTCTGAGGAAGACTAGAAAAAGCACTTACTAAACAGACACTCAGTTCTGCTAGAAAAGGCCAGTGAGAAAATTTGCTTTGTAACTGTGCATGTACAAACTCAGTGACGCCCATGGCAAAGCAGAAGTCCTTCTGTGAAAAGGAGACAGTTATGACAGGAGTAAGAACCCTGGTTTAGCCTGTTGGTGTCCCAAGATCTGTTGACTTGAAGTCATGTTTCCCAGCAGATCATTGCCCTCAGAGTGTAGCTGAGGGGCCATGCTAATATTTCCTTCCTGAAGAGAGAGAGCACATTGGGTTGTCCTTAATGTGAACTGCATGAACTTTTGTACCTTTTCCTTTTCTTCTTGTCTTCTCAGAAGGAGGAGTATTTCTCCCAATATAGTCAAAGCATGCTGTTATGCAGACTGGCTTATAAACAGCATTTAATAAAGGAAGAATTCGCTTTCTAATCTGAAGTTTGTAAGAATACTGTGGTTTTCATTCATATTGTTCTAAGTTAGGTGGTCTCATTTTATTACTATCGATATACTTAATAATACTTTGAAGTGTGAGTTCCTGAGTCTCACCAACCCAGTTTTTCAAATAGATCAACCTCAGGCAAGGAGGTTTTTTTCAGTACATTTTTATTTCATCTCCTATTTCTCCCGAGCCAGTTGTTACAACCTCATCCCAAGTGAAAAATTTCTACTTTGCTCCCCATCCTGTTTGTATACAGACAACAAAATCCTTGTTTTGGAGGTAATTGCTGTGGGGTTTGCTGTGAATGCTCCACTGCTGGAAGATGAGGTGGGATATTGCTGGATATGTTGACCTACCTTTGTGTCTTACCCTGCCCTTCAGTTGCATGGGAAACACACCTGCAGAACAATGTGTAGATGCCAACATTCTCTCTCTCCGAGTTGTCTTTTTTTCCATCAGCCATTGAAGGAACCTAAATAAAAATCTGTGTACACAAGTCATTAAAAAAAAACAAAATGAAAGTTTGGGAATTGGTTGTATTTGCTTTGCTAAGCCTACACACGTATGTATTATAATAGTGTTGCATATGAAAGAGTTCATGTTTCCTGATTAAAAAGCTCACATAAAGAATGAAGTACATCAGTGTTTATCTTTTACCATTCACTCAGTGCCCTACGTAGTCACACACAAACAGGCAAAACAGTAACTAATCAGACCTTTTAGAGCTGCCTAACCCACTTTTTGTCTTTATTATGAAACTACGATTTGGTCAACTGAGGTCAAGTTGTGCACTTAACACAGCTTCCATTATAGTCAGTGAACTCTGTAACAGAGAGTAAAGTCAAAATATAAACAGAGAACATTTCTGCAGCAGCTCTGGGCTGGGATTAACTTGGATCACCTAGTCTTCTGCTTTTAATGAAATTCTCTCCCTTGTATTTTCTTGTTTGGAAGAGAGTCCAAAGTTATCTCATGCTAATTTAGTTAGGCAGTGCCCTCCAGGGATGTCACAGGCCTCCATGACCTCTCCAGAGAGACTCAGCAAAGGGATGAGGAGAATTAAACATTCCTGAGAAATTGCAAAGCAGCAGCCCCCAGAGATTTCGCATAGAAATGAGCTCCAGACTAGCTGCCAGAGACCCAAGTCACCTTTTCAGCACTTCCTTGACATGTCTCTGCCAGTCCCATCTGGCTTGATTCAGGAGGTCAGCGTGGGGACTGAGGAGAGGTGGCAGCTAGAGAGGGCAGGATTCAAGGGAGGTCTGACTACATCGGTCTCAGGCTTTAGATGTTTCTCTGGGATGCGTAGCAAGATGGTTTTATTCCCTTTCCTTCCCACGTGGTCTCATGCTTTGGTATTTTCTTTGTGCTGAAAAGGGGAAGAATATCAAGTGAGGACATTTAATAATAAGTTTAGCTATTATTTCACCATTTGATGCAACAGTTTGTTTCATATCTGGGTTTACAACTACCTCTGGTCAAATGCAGAAAATACTGTGGCATCAGAGAGCTACTTACACTAACACGAACTATAGGCCCCACTTTCCTCTCTTTTATGTTTACATACATGAATGTATGTCTACATTTTATGAAGAAATTAGTGAAATTAATTTCAAGTGAAGCCAGAATCAGGCATGGTTTGCAAGATGAACTTTGTTTCTATGGGAAAATATTCAAATAATTAATTTCCAGGTTTTCTTCAATTATTGTGCAAAAAAAGGAAAAAAAAAATTTGCTGAAGTTTAGGCAAGAGAGAAAAAGACACCAAACAACAACCATGGCTTGCTTATTAGTATCTTGAACATCCGAGTAGTTTTCTTACTTATTTTTTGCAACATAACAGAAATGTGTACTATATCAAGAAATACCTATTTCATTGAGTTTTGAAGCGTGTAATCTAACAATTACGTCTTTGTGCTTGCTTTCATCCTTACATTTCCTTGCTCCTTTAATTTGTTTTTAATTAGTCCAGAGCTAGTCAGTATTAAGGAAGAATGAATTCCCACCTTTCACCATAATAGTGAAAAGGCATCTGATTCTATAACAAATCACACACTTCATTGTGAAATGTCTCTGCTACCCTTAGGTTTCTTACAGCACTCTAGTTGCATAAATAGTATGACTCCAGCTTCATAGACATCAAAATTTAGACAGCAAGATTAAGTGGTTTAGTGAAGGCCCCAAAGAGAGTCATTAACACTGCTGAGATTGGGACACAGGAGATGGCTTCTGCTCATCATTTGCTTGGACCAAAGTGAAGCCAATAGGCAGGTTGGTCTCTTGCAATTAGAATATGGTTTATTGCATAGCTCTTAAAAGAAAGAAAGTATACAAAGCAGAGAACTGTGCTCATGTGAAATATGTTACAGCAGTTGAGTTACAAGTCTCTGAGAAGAAGAACAAAAAAATGCAATGAGACTTGCATATGGAAACCAGCATATAGGGGATGATAATGTCATTGTGGTGATAAATCCATTGCATTCTGCAATGACTCATGCCTGTGCCACTTCTATTTGCCTGAGAACAGACCTCTGGCCCTTGCCAAGTAATGCGTGTGGGAACGTTGTTCCCGGTATCTGACCTGCGGGGGTTATTCCAGCCTTAATGGCGGAATACCTAGTGTGTGTGGAGTCTCGTTCATGTCCACTGGGGAGGGAGGGCCCTTACTTTGTCTGGATGTGATATGAGCAATGACTTCTGACATGCATGCAGCAGAGATTTATTGCAAGCAAAAGTTGAAGTGTGATAATGCTACTGGGGTATTCTGTAATAATATGGTAAAACACTTGTCATCACTTCATCTCAGGCAGTGAAAGTCAATTGTGTATGCTACACAGAGACAGATAAAAAACATAAGTATACTTAAAACTTCATATGGTTTGCATTTTTCGTAACAGCTCTCCTGACTCTAATATAAGACAGGTTTTAATTTTGTTTTGGGTAAGTGGATGTGCTTACAGTCTCACACCCACAATTCCATGGCTTTAAATAGAATCGCTCCCAGGGTGCATAAAAGAACACATGCTGTTATGTGAAGGATTTATCCAGGATGCCAGGATTGTATTTATTGCTGGGAACAAACTGAATAAAATTTTCTGTTCCTTTCTGACACTAGCCCATGGAGAGCAGCCATATCTACAGTTATAATTCAGATCCTTCCCTTTCTCTGACTTAGGATTTGGTGCAACTAGCTGCTATTGCAGAAATAGTAATTACTAATGACGGTGGAATCAGAATGACCAGAACAAGCCAAGGGAAGGTCAATGTGAAATGCACTCCAAATTTATTTTTGAGCATGCTCAAAAAAATCATGTTGCCTTTTCACATCTGCACTGCACAGCCAGACTTCTAAAACACATCCTTTGGTTTCTGGAATCATTTTACCATTGTTTTTTTCTAGCTGAAATTTCCATGCCCCATCTTGAGATGGCATAGACCATGAGTAGGTATCTGACCCTGAGCACAGAGGAACTTGGTCAGAGCAACAGTAGTGCTAACACTGTGGCAGTGAGTCTGTAAGGCAGATTCCCCTGTCGTGGGGCTTGGGTTTAAACTGCCAGACTCTTTGCATAAGCTGCTATATCACATGGTGGCCGTTTTGGGTACTGTTGGCCTAAAATTGAACTTGTGACATGAGGTAAAAATAAAAAAGAAAATAAATCCCTCTGTATTTCATTACCGTATCCCCGAGGCATCAAAGTCATGCTCCTGTCTCAGTCTGTGCTCAGCCAAGAGAATTTAGCATCAAATTCCAGAGTGTTGTCACCTGAAATGTTCTGATAAGGGAAAAGAAAAAAAATCCACAGTACCAGGAATGAGAATTCTTTGGCATCTTTTTATTTTTTCAGGTGTCTTCTTGCTTTTTATAGTTAGTAAAATAGTGCCTGATGTACAATTTTATCACTGCATCATAAGTAACAATGACATAATGGTGAAAATCTTCTTTACTTCCAACTCCAGTGCACTGAAAACTGGAATAAAATCAGAAAGTAATTGTGATAAGCAATGATATGTTTAAGTGTTTAAGCAGGCTCTTTACTTACACATATTATTCAGACAAGGATAACTAATTTTTAAGAACCCAATCAGCAATAAATGTTTTCCTCAAGAGAATTAAATTAACATTTCAGGTCAAATGTTTTAGATTAATATTCAGGAGTGTAACATCATTTGGAAACTGGTAGTGGTCTGAAGAGAATATGCATCAATGTTCAAAAGCATGAAGCAACAATGTAAATTTTAGGGGAAATGTAAATTATAAAATACGTTTCAAGTTAATTTTATGTTATTAACTCACTCTGTCTCTCTGCATTTATTTTTTAAGTAACGTGGTTCATAAATTTTATCTCAATGCTCTTGTTTTCTTACTACCTTAAAGGATTGCTCTTCTTCCTTCCCAGTTATACCCTCAAACATGTATAAACATTATGAAGTGCTGATTTATTATCTCTGAGCCTATCTGCCTGTGCTCAGGCAGTTCTCTGCTGCTCTTAGCACTTTTTTACACTATGACTGGTAGTTTAACCTGAGTCAGGGCCTATTACTGGATAGGCACTGGGCAGATCCCTGCAGACCTATAAACCCTGAGTGGAGAACCTAGCTGAGGAGGCAATGATGACAGACTGCAGGAAAGGAAAGGAACATTTGAGGGGAGAACATAGTTTTCTGAATCATGGTATGGATAACAGTGTTTTTGATCGTGTGGAGATCAGAAGTACTTTGATTCACAGATCATGCTCCTTCCATCAAAAGGAGCACATCAACTTGTGCTTAACTGTGTCTGAGCAATCCAGGAAAGAAATAGGAGGTAAACAGGTGTCAGAAACAGGAACCAGGATCTTTTTATAGTCAATTGTTGTTCTGTAAACATTTTGTGATCTATATCTACATTGTCATCATTATTTTGAGGCTGATAGTTTTGCTCCAGTGAACATGCCAGTACTTGACTTGAAAGCCTAGTCTGTTTTCTTGTGGTTAGATCATGGCTCCAACCAGCCCTTCCTGGCATGGGTCCCTAAAACTTCTGTGCCCTCACCGCAACCTGGGTACAACCCTTTACTTTAGCGGTGAGTAATCCTGTCAAATGGGAGTCTGCTTCTTTGTGAAGAGGTATTTTGTTTTTCATTCATATAAAAATAGCAGGGAAAATTAATTCTGTAAAGGTAAAAAGGGAGGTGGAAGTGGGTCAAATATCTTTCGGTATTGTCTGCTAGGTGGAGCCTGAGAAACATGTATTTGTTCTATATTCTTGTCTATGTAATACAAATCTGAGTGGTTAAAATGCACACATACTTTCTGCAATTCAGATTTTTCTTTTTTTCTCTGTTTAACTTTGCATTTCTTTTCCTTGCTCTTAAACAGAATTTAAGGCAGCTCTTTGTTAGCAATTGAGACAATATACTCTAAAATTAAAATGAAAGAAACAGAGCATATATGCATCCTTTCTGTATCTTTTCATTTAAGTTACTTTGTGTCACACATGTCACTTCCAATCTAACCATTTGAAGAATAAACAAACCATTGTGGACCTAAAAATCTGTTCAAAATTTTTTGGCAGGAAAAAAGGACTATATTAATTTTCATTGTTGTAAGGTTTCCCAACAAGCCGCTTTACTGTTTCTTTTTTGCCTCCAGCTAGCAACTAAAGATCAGTTATAAAACTGTATACAAATACTTTCATGTATTGAAAGAACAATATTTTGACATTCAGTGACACAAGGAAAAAAAAGAGTAATCTAGTTTTTGATAATACAATGAGAACTTTGTGTTCAACCAAGGTGCATGTGAGAAACATCATGTTGCGTTAACAGGGAAGGTTGACCTTTAAGGTTTATCTGGATTATAATTCTTGTGGTTTTTATTAATAAAACTGCCTACTAAAGTTTCACAAGTCCTCCCTGAGATCTGTAAAACAATTGGTCTATCTGCTTACACAAGAAAGTTAGACAGTATTTCCTAGTATTTCCTACAGATGTGAGGGCTTTTGTTTCAGAAGACATTGATATTATTTTCATTTGAGATGCTTCACAAAGATTATCAGGTATTTTATTATCTTAGTAACTTTATAATTGTTGGATTATTATCTTTAAATGTATCAACTATAGTCTTTTAACTTGAAAGAAAAAGTCATGGATCTGAATGCAATTCAGCTCAGAACAAGTTCACATCTAGAGCCAAACCATAGAATTTGACTAAATCAGCAAGCATGCTTCAAATTGCTTCTGTGACAGTTTATCAACTGTAACTTTGAAAATCTGTGAGAAAGTTTGTAAAAGAGTCACAATGTTCTATCTCTGTACCTATACTCTCGGAGACATCTTGTTTGTTTACTTTCTTAGGATTCTTAAGATAAATTTTCCATTGTTTCTTATCAAATTATGTGGGTTTTTTATCTCAGAGGAAAATGTTTTCATCTCAAATCTGTTCTCATTTTATGTTTTTCTGTCAGCGATGTCTATGGTTTGCAAATGTTGCTCTTCTGAATGGAAGCAGCTGCCATGTCATAAGTACTCAATGTCTCCTCTGCGTGAGTAGAAAGGACAATGCTAAAGGAAAACTTTGTACATAGACTTCAGAGTCCTTATGTTCAGCATTACACTGTTAAGGAAGAAGCATATCAAAATGTATTTAAACTGATGAGATCTGATAGATACTTAAATGGTGTTCAGAAGGGGTTTTCCATGAATGGAGGTTCCTTGAGCAACAGATCTTGCACCAACACTGTGATTTTTGGTAATCTGAGAAAACAGGATGATGACTCTTCAGAGGAAAGGAAGAGGCATGTGTCCTGCACTTCTTCGGCAGCACCTCTTTTGCTGTAGGTTTTGAGACAGGGTTGAGCATGTGAAAAGTGTCACCCATGTTGCAATGATAGACAATGACCTTAATCCTGAACTTCAGTTTGCCTTTCAAATACAAACTGTAACAGCATAGTAAGGTTCTTACTTTAATGGGTGTGCACCCTTACTTTTTAAGTAGCTGAGCGAGAAGGGTTGTAATTTAGGGGAAAAAAACATAGCAGTACATTGATTATGCATACTCCCATATTCCTGCTGTCACTGACTTCTTGGGAGTATTGGCATGCCTGGCAGCACATCCTGGTGGTTTTCTTTGGCAAAAGCCTCCCCACCGTGCTTGCCTTGACCTATAACATTGTCAGAAACAAGTACTAAAGCAATAGTCATTACTCTAGACTGAATTCCCATTGTGGCAGGGAGCATGGGATCATGCCCAACACTTTTGTATATTGGCTCTCAGGCAAAGGGAGCTTACACTTAACTCTGATCACAAGACTTTTTTGCTGCACTTTAGCTTCATTAGTGTTTTTCAGCCATATGCCTCTCTTGTGTGGAGAGCATGTGTAAAGAGATTTTTTTGCCCACTGTGTAATATACTATATGTACGTATCACTGTGTCTTTATATAATCTCCTTATATAACACCCTTTCATGCCTACCGGGTACACCCAGTACACACCTATGCTTTTAACAGTTTCAGAAGTCAATCAAATGTGGGTGACTCAGCCAGTGAAGCACCTTTTCTTCCTTCTGTGCCCCTCCAAAAGTAAGTAAATAGATAATCTGGAAGTCAGTTTGGGTTCAGACCTCTGAGTCAGTGTTCTGTCTCACTTTTCTAAGGCACGATCATCAATTGTGGTCAATTCTGTAGCAGCTTGAGAAACCACAGCCAGTCAGCTGGGTTGTGTCAGGAGAAGCTGGGTGGTGGCATCTGGAACTGCTTCACATCCCAGGCAGGCAGGAAGTGCGTGGGCATGACATGTCCCCACGTCGCGCAGCACGGAAAATGCCAAGCAGCTTCTTTCAATGCCAGTGCAATTGAGTTAGGACAATGCAGAGAGGGAAGTGCTACAATAGCTCTGTCTTTTGTAGCACAAATGGAACAGTGTCTCATGATGCACACAGGAACGGCGGTCATGCCAGGCCTTTGTGCTTACCATAGAAGGTTCTCCTTTACTGCCACATCCTGTAAAGCCTCATCATGCTTTGGCCCAAAATGCTCAATTCTCCTTCTCAGTGGTGACCCCAGCAGGATAGCTACATTTGGGATCACTGGAGAGTACCGTATCCAATCCACTGAATGTTTTTGACCACTTCTAGACAATGGAGTATGGAATACTGTAAAGGCAGAATTTCTATAAATGGTGGTGATGTGCTCTTGGGTCTCTCCAGGTGGTGATGTTTTCTTACTTAGTCACAAATTGCTCCCTGATTGTTGACAGCCTTGAGGTAACCCATGCCTTCTGCAAGTGATAAGTAAGTAGAGCTAGACATTCACTAGTCTACTTTGTTTCTGAAACTCAGGGACAATGCACCATGCATCAGCTTACAACTATCTGTTGTATCTCCCAAATTACTGATTTGATTTGATTTTTTTCTCTGTGTGGCAAATAAAAAAAGTCAGAATTTCTCTGCATAACACCTAGAAATACGTACAAAACATTTTTTTGACAGTCTAGGGCTTGGAAAAAAATGTTGTGTAGCAATGCAAGGCAATAGTAATTAGTACCAACAGGAACATTTTCAATTTATTGCATTGTGTGACTGTTCAGTCATATCTGTTTTGGATCTTGGATTGGATGAGACATATTAAAAGGCTTTACTTATTCTCTTGAAAAAATAATCCTTCTAAAACAGAAAAATCTGAAACAGTTGGATTTGTATTTTTTTCTTGTCTTGAATATGAAGATACCTGATTATGTGCCCATTTTAACAATATGCAGTGCTAGAGCAGACAGTGAAACAAAAGTCTCAAATATATAGTTAAACATAACCTCAACTACTGGGTCTTTGTTATCCATGGATGACAGCCCAGTTAATAAATGTTTTCTCACTAGGATGCTGGACTGGAAGTTAATGGTGAAACACATCTACAACATACTCCAGATGCTTGAGACAAGCAGACACATCACAACTATAACGGCAGTGGCATGCACAGAATGTACCTATATGGGGGTTGTGTTAGTCAACACAACAGTTTTCCCGCTCACTAGCCAATGTGCAAACACTATATGAGCAAAGAAATTTGGTCAGGGAGAAGACTGGTTCATGTTTTGGATATGTTGCTCGAAAATGGTGCTTACTACTGGCAGGCATTTAAACAGAGAAAAGACAAGAGAGGGAAGATGAAAGAGGAAAGATTTTGGCAGAGGCTGTAGTTCAGGCATGCAGAACAGATATCCTAGTCCACATAATCATAAAAGTGTGTCTGCTTGCTAGACTTGCTACGTATCTCTCTCCAGTTAGGTTTCTGCCTTTAAATGTAAATGACATAGTATTGCCTTTCGACTTTGTGACTCACTAGACCAGAGCCAAAATGAGTTCAAAACTGAGAAATATCTTTTGTTACATTTGACATTAAAGAAACAGTCTTATTCTAAGGGAGTTGAAGCCTGAATTGTTTCCATGGTAGTTTTCTTCTCCTTTTCAGTATCTGCCCATGTTTTGTTATCTGGATTGAGCAAAAAATTAGGGAGAAGATGGCTGAACACAGGTAATTTCTTTTCTT
This sequence comes from Calyptomena viridis, assembly GCA_013390005.1. Taxonomy (NCBI): domain Eukaryota; kingdom Metazoa; phylum Chordata; class Aves; order Passeriformes; family Eurylaimidae; genus Calyptomena; species Calyptomena viridis. The sequence goes on along the minus strand of WEIV01010639.1, from coordinate 64,509 downwards.
GTTGTCAGCCCATCCAAAAAAGTCTTTACAAAGACATACAGGAAAATCCGTAGTTCTCCATTCCTGCAACAGAAAAATTCCTAACATATATGACCTTGCGATGGTTAAAAGATAGCCAAGAGCCAAAGCTGGGCAATGTTTTTATCCCAGTTCAGCCATGTCATGGGTCATGTGGTTCAGCATGTGAACAGGAAGGTGAGAATGGGTGAACTTTTGCCTCAGTTGTGCAGTCCATCAGAGAATAAATGGAGCAAATCACTCTGCAGCTGTATCAGGAGGTGAACGGCTGAATACCTCTCACACAGAGGCCTTTGTGTTCTGGACATGATCTAGCATTATGATGGGACACACTAGGCTGGGGCTTTGTAGCAATTACTAACCCATTATCACGCTAGAACATGAGATCATTTATCTTCTAATTCAGAGTGTCACCTGTTCTTCATTTGCCAGTCAATAACCATTAATTGCTTTCAGTGGAAATTTAAACAAAGCTTTTCCCCTCTGTTAAAACCAGTAAGCCATTCAGTAATGACAAATAAACCTGGAGCTGTATCTCCCCCTTTCCTCTCATTCTCAGCCTGAAGTCTGGTACAATATGAATTCTTAAAGGAAATTCCGAGAAATTGATAGGTCAAGGGCCTTTACTAGTCTGATGTGGGGGGAAGCACATTCCTGGCACTTACTGTAGGGAAAGCACATAGCTACTGCTTGTACACGGATGTCTCATTGGTTGTCAGAGGCTATACCTGTGGAAATATAGATTTGACTGTGGAACTTGTTCAAAGGTTTTTCTCTCTTCTGGCTTACCTTGGCATTCAAAGCAACAGCATTTGGTCACTCTCCTCAAAGCAAAATGCCATTATCAGTTACTTTGTAATTTTTAGCATGTTAATTTTTTTTATACCTGATTGGATTGCAGGTAACTATAAGTGCCAACAATTGTGAATGCCAGAAAAAGCAGAAGAACTAGCAGTGATAGATTCTCAAGTAATCATTAATCTAAACATTCTTTTCTGGTAGGATTTGAGGCAAAAATTGCTTTTAGCAACTCCATCTGCATTGTTTGATCATTGCTGAGTTGATCCTGTAGAAATTTACTGTAGTTTAAGTTGTAATTCTAAGACAGTGATTCCTTGCTTTTTGAAGTGTTAGACAAGAGTTGATATATCCAAATGCATAAACCCTGGTTGGACCCACTGTCAAAGGCTGGTTTTTTGTTAGTATTTTGTAGCTATCTCTTTCAATGTATGTTTTAGAGTAAAGAGAAACTTTTAACGTTATTTTATGTTAATATGCAAAACTAATGTAAATAATTTAATGTAAAGTAAATACTTTAAATCCTCACTGGATTGTTGAATGTCTTGGCATAAATGTCAGGACTAAAATTGTGTGCAATGAATTATAGTACTGAGATGTTTAGAAGTGGAGGAGTGGCAAAAAATTGTCAGAAGTCTGATCCTACTTCTGCTTAGACATATTAATACTACCAAAGGTCACAGTAAACAGCAGGTTCTTGTGCTAATATTGCATATTCAGTCAACCTATATGTCATTTGGAGGTGGGGAGTGATTTTTACCAATAAATGAGGTTTTGTTGTCACAACTCTCCCCAATGCAACTGACTGGTTGCACGGTCAAGGTGAGAACTTGAGTTCATTATATACAGGAAATATGCACTGAAGTCAGGAGGAGAACCACTGTAAATTCCGTCTCTGTCTGACTGATTCTTTAATCTTTGAAGTCCTTTTTTTCCTCAAATAGTGCCCTCTCATAAGAGGAAGCATGTTGTTTTCGGCTGGACTACTTAATGAATGCTGTCTGTGAAATCAGGGACTAGGCTAGGAACTTATTTAGATATTCCTGTTACCTTTCTGTGCAGCTGCTACTACTGTAAATCCTGCAAGCTTGTCCAGTCACGAAGAAACGGGAGCTGGTGATTTATGGTGACCTCTCAAATCAGCAGGGAAACCCCAGTGTTCCAAGAAAGCACATATGAGAGATACAAGTTAAGACATCTCCTCCCCACAAGAGGAGTTTCATCAGCCAGTTGGGTATTTCTGCGTCACTGGATAGGATGTTCAATCTTGGAAAGGAAAAATAAAGTTGCTGCCATTGTCCTGCCCAGCAGGTCACCTCCCTAAAGCACAATTAATGTCAAGGACTTACACAGCAGTTGCCCAAAAGCCAGCCTTCCATGCACGTCCAAGAAGCAACAAGGTTCAAAAGGAACATGTTAATAAAATCTTGTCAAAACTTTGGAAGATGCATAAAATAGTAAGTGGGAAGAAAAATAGCATTCAAATAGAACCATTTAAGTGGAATGTATCACCTTGCTATGCAGGACACTGATTTATTAAGAATAAGGGGGAAAAATTGAATATTTCAGGTGGTATTTACCAAGAGAAACTGAGCTGTCCCAAAGCTTTTATTAATCTGATTTGCAGAGTATCCGCTACCATCAAGGGACCTACTAAAGTTGTTTTCTTTAAAGCTGATGTGAAGAGGTCAATGCAAATAGCAACGTGGATTACACTGTGAGAGGATGACAATTCTTTTTACCATATGGAGAGAGAGTTGAATTATTTTGTTTTCCTTTTCTGGTTATTTATTAAATGAGGATCATGCCATACAGGTATTCCCTTTTCCTCTCCAAAGGAAATTAAGTGTTTGCATCATTTTGATTGATCTAAAGTAATAATTATTCTGTCTGCCTACAGCTCCAATGCAGTCAAATAGTCCAGTCACGAGAGCAGTGTCTTGCATGTTAGAAAACTGAAATGTACCTGCCATGATACCTCAGACAAGTCACATGTGTCTTTTTTTCCATCTGCTTTCTGTTTTTCATGCTGGCTGAGCTGGCCAGCCCTCTGAGATGGCTCTCATTCATCATTACTTGTTTGTGGGAGGGAACTCTGAAAGACACTGCTGCAGGAATTAAACCTGCTCCCCTGAAATGCAAAGTGATGTTAATGGCTCTCTCACTTTTCTACTAGTGTTTTCTGTGTTCCTGTGTCAAAAGAAAAGGTTTCTACTGCAGTGCTTTAATATGTAACATTCATCACATATTCAGCAGGAAAAATAGATTAATTTGGTTAAATATGCTGTTGAACACTCCTATCTTTTAAGTACTTACTCTTCATTAAAGTCTTCACCTAGGCAAAACAAATGTGACAAATGAAAGAGCCAAAATATTTTCATGCTTCAGTGTGTTTGATATCTTTCTGTAACGGCCAGACAACAGCACTATGGACTGAAACATTACAAAATTTTGTTCTTTTTCCCATATCGATGTCAATTCATGCAGTGCTTTAAACAAGTGAATCCATGCTCTTGAGCACTAAACCAAGTCTCAATGTTCAAAAGTAAACATATTAAAGCCTCCCCTGCAGAAACCCCTGCTGTGAAACAAATTGAAAATCAAATACAGTGTTGCTTTCTATAATAACAAATAATTGAACTCTTTTCAGAGTTGCGCTGAACTGGTTAATAGCCACCGGGTAGTGCTAATTTCCCCAGCTTTGGGTATGTGTGTGTATGTGTAGTTATTTCCAAATCAAAAATGCAGTAATACAATGTCGTGGACCGAACAGGCCACTTAACATGTGCACTGAATCTGACTTTGTTTATCTTTCCACAGGCCATGTGGCTGATGTTGCAAACGGATGAGCCTGAGGACTTTGTCATAGCTACTGGGGAGGTCCACAGTGTCCGTGAATTCGTGGAGAAGTCATTTAAGCACATTGGGAAAACTATTGTGTAAGTATGAAGAAGAGAGAGCAACCACAGGTTGAGCATTTCTAGCATGTTACATTTGCTGTCTTACAGAGTATTATTTGTCTACATTCTTCTTTTTTTGCCCCCCTCACTTTCTAATTGCAATATTTGACTTTCCAGACATGAATGACTGCCACAGCAGATATGCCTAGTGTTGCCCTGTAGATCATAAGTAAAAATGTAGGTGGGTTAGTTTTAATTTTTTAATAAAAGACTTCATTCTCTGTTTTCCCATTCACTCCCTGTCCTGGGAGAGAGATACCTCTTCAAAGATGTTAGTATTGTTAGTGCTGTTCGTCACCCTTCTGCAAAAGGGGCTTTTCTATTGTCTATTTTGTGTCCCCAGATCCCCACAGTTCTGCTCCCGTCCTCTGCAGTCTGAAGAGTTGACACCTGCCAACCCTACCCCTTCCACATGACAACCCATCGCCCACATTACAAAGCTTATGTAGCAAACCACTCTACGTTCCTATTAGCTCTTCTCCTACTAAGCCATAGAAATCTTGAGCAGTGGGCGCAGAATGTTTACAATGCATATTCCACATAGTTTGATTGAAAATACAAAATTCCTTCTCAAGGCCATATAATAAAAGCAGGATGGCTTGGTGAGCGCTTTCTGTAATTTATATTTTTATTGTTTATTATTTTTTCAATTTCCCTCCTTCTGTATCTTCTCTGGGCCCCATGCATCAACATACCAATCTCAGCTGGAAAAGGGAGAGGAAAGCCACAGGCCCTTCCATGACGCTAGCGCCAGGGCTGTTCCTCAGGCCATCAAAGTCACTTGTGCAGCTGGTGAACTTTTGACAGGGCCAATAAGTTTTACTTGGGAACAAAAACTTGACAAATTCAATAAATATGCAGAAGTGCACAGATATATACAATATTATTTGAGCAGCCAGTGGGTGGCTGGGGAGGTAATAACATTTTCTTCTAAATGAGTTTTTAGTCTGGTTTCAATTTTTGGCATCAACTTCCAGAAAAAAAAAATTCTGGTGAGGGAGAGAGAAACTGTATGAATAGTATTTCTGACCCAAAAACTCAGTTTGGGGAATAAGTTTTTCTCCGTATTTTTAGCTTTTCTTGATAGCGAGATGTCCCTGTGATCACACATTCTCATCTGCCTTAACAGTAGTGAGGTTTGAGAGGGTACAGGGGAGGTCATAGGAGCTTTAGTAATGGCTTTGTCTTTCTTATTTTTTTCTTCTCTTTTTATACTTTTGTTTCTTGTGTTTGTGAGCCAATTCTTCCTAGTAAACATGGATAGGAAAATGCTGTGAATTCAATTGCTTCATATATGTAAGAATTCTAGTGTTTTTGAGAACTACTTTGTCCCTGTCTAGTATTGTTTGCTTAAGCAAGAATGTATGTTTGGTGAACAAATTCTTCTTCTTTTTTTTTCTTTTAATTTTGATTACCTACAATTAGAAACTGATATGTATAAGTCAGTACCAAGTTGAATGTCTTTATTTACAGTGGTTTCCCACATCACAGTTTCTTTTCATGTCACTAAATTTATCCATTAGTTTAGAATTGAACTCCATGCTTTGGTGTTGGCGTAAGAAGTCGCAGCATTTCCCAAGAGTGACAAATCAGCATGTATTTTTCAGAAAACAAATCAAGTCCATGAGAAAACCTAAAGAAAATAATAAATCCACAAATAAAAGTGAAAGTACTTCTATGAATAGCTTCTGGTATAGAGGGGGAATTAAAGGCTTACTTTAGATTTAGTTGTTCCTAATACTCAAAATTTTGTATCCTGTTTAATTTTTGCTCACATATGGCTCCATATGTTGGCCTACCATTCCTGTTGGTTGTTACTGCAATCAGTGTTTGGGTTGAATCAGTCACAAGTTGCTCTCTCAGAAAAACTTCACAGTATGACTCCAAATGATGAGGTAGGGCAGGTATTTTGTGTGTACAAAGGCATAGTTGCTTTTCTTATTACTAATCAATAAAAGTAGTTTTCAAAAACTGTATAAGAACTTACATAACACCTGGTGACATTTATTTTTAGGAATATAAATCACTTTAGAAGTGGAGGCTTATCTCTTCTGAAACTTTTCTGTGAATAAGTTATTAGTTCCTTAAGCCATTTACAGTGTATAACTAGACATATGGGGACTAAGGTGACGTTTTAAATGCTAATGATAATTTTGTTGCTGATCATTTTGACAATGGTGCAATTCTGATTTGGATATAATCTGTCCAGATAAACAGCCATTCTTTCCCCTGCTCCCATGTAGGAATACACGCCACTACTCATCCCATAGTCATTGCTCATCTTTCAAATTACAGTATATGTAAAATATTTCTCAAGATTTGGAAAGTTTTGTTAAGAGCCTCCACAATTTTTCTAGGTATCAGCCTGATCCATGCCTTTGCAGTGCACACACATACACAGACACACTCTTCTTGCCCTCGCTGGCTTCTTGGCCAGCCAGCTGGTAACCTCTCACATTATTTTAAACCCCCAAAGGCTTTCCACTCCCACCTCCTCCAGTTTGAATATATCTACTTCAGGGAGTAGTCTGGCAGCAAAATCCTCCCTTTTAGCATTGTGGGACCCCACTGGTGAGTCCCATTGATCTGTTACTTTGCAATTTATGAGGCACCTAATAATCAGTGCATCTGAGTGCAACTGCTAAACAAGTTCCTTGTGAGAATGGCTGCTTTCTTCTTATCTCCCTTCCTCAGAGTTTTGTTGAGTTGTTTGGGGTTTTGGTTTTTTTGACAGGGTTGTAGGTATTGTGTAATTTTGCGACCTCAAAAACTTATAGCAATGGAAAAGGTGCTAGAAATTTCCCAGATAAGTTTTTGAGGTCGCAAAATTACAGCTTCCCAGTATTGCTGTACAATCCACCTTTCAGAACTGAGAGAACAATGGAGTACATGGCCAGGATGGATGTCGTGGCAAACAACAGTTGGCAGAGCACATACCACATCTGAGAACACTGGGCACATGTGCAGGGACTCTTAACCATCCCTACTTTGTACTTTGTCAGGGAAAGTTGCAAATGTAAAATCTTAGCTGTCGCATCATGATATTGCAGTAGAGAACAGGAAGAAAAGCAGTCCTGGATTTTCATCAACCAACTAAAAATATTAATTTTATTTTTTAGGTTTTTTTGTCTTCCTAACAATTCACATTAACTTGTACAGCTGAAAATCCAGGACAGCCTAAAAAGTCTTTCCAAGAACATAACATAGTATTCTATCCTAGCCAGTCATTAGCACGTGTCAGGACTATGTCTTCTAGCCAAAATAAGAGAGAGAGAAACTCAACTACATTTTTGTAACTAATGAAATGTACAGCTGCAATAAGACTGATTCTCTCTCTGAAATTGACTGTAAAATTTACACAGAAGTTTATCTACCTTGTGTGGGTTTTTTGTTCTAACTTTTCTTTTTCAAGAGAAAAATTTCAAATTATATTTATATAGTCCTCTGAATCATTCAAATTCAGTTCTTTGTACTAACAGGAAAGCCTCAGAGCTACAAATATTTTCCCCTGTAAGGATTACATTTTTTTTCTTTTACTTTCCCTTCTACTTATTACTAATTAAGTAGTACTTGGGGGAAACACTTCCCGCCTATAATTTGAACTACACCAGGGTAAACGAAACAGGCAAACGCTTGTCTTGACTAATTTTCTGTCATTAATCTTATTAAATTAGAACAGGATTGTGAAGATAGCCTGAAACCACTACAGCACTCAGGTTCTTTGCAGACTGCTACAAAGACTGCTGTCTGCAAATGTGGAAAGTAAAAAAAAAGAAGAAGAAAAGAAAAAAACTATTCAAGCTGCAGAAAGATTTATTGTGGATTTTATTAATATAAAAATACATGCACATTTGTTACAGAAACATTCGTTGCTTCCAGGATCAGAATTAATTCAGAGAAAAATTATTTGACTCTGGTCATTTGGCTCTACATAAAAATTTTATCTTAACTAACGTGCTAGTTGGTCTTATAAAAGATCACTCTAAAAAGGGGAAGTTTGCAGATAAGCTGTAAGGTCTAGTGAGGTGAACTACTAGCAGAAGTGGAGCAGTGGCCTCTTTAGTGACAGTGAAGGTTGAACTGAGATTGAACTGAGAGAGGAGGGTTTTTCTGGTTTGTTGTTTTTTTCTTTTTACCTTAAAGTGGAAGGTTGATTTACAGAAACACATGAGATATGAAGGATTGCTCTAAGAATGGAAAGCCAACAATATGTTAATAATGGTGCTGTGAGGGCATGGAAAAGGAGACATCAGAAGTCATCAGCAAAACAACTGCTGTTTCCAGTCTGGCTTTTGACCATCAAAAATTGCTGGCTAGCCCGTGCTATATGTGTTGTATTTGTCAGCTCAAGAAAATCAGAAGCTTTCAGATGAAGGGAATAGAATCTCATACAGAAACTGGAGGCATTTTGAAGAGTGGTAGTTGAAAGGAACCCAGCCAGGTCAGTGAAGAATGCTGGGCTGGGTGAACCCACACAAGCAAAGGTCCTTGCTTAGGTCTGCCCAAGTTTTATCACCATTCTCAATACTGAGTATATATTTTAGAGGGCATTTAACACACCTCAACTGGAGAATTAACTCTTCCAGCTGAGTAGGCTTTCATTACTTTCTTATTGATATAAGGTTTTATCTGTAGGCAGACCAAATAACCCTTTCAGAATTCAAATTAAGACTTGAAGACTGTAACAATCTAATTATCTGATTTCATGCATCATAAGAGGCATGAGAGTTTTTCCTATATGAAGACCGGGTGAGAATTAAATGTGGTGTTTGCTGGGAAATTCCATATTCCCCACCCCCAAAATTAAATTAAAATATTTCTCACAAATGCAATTTGGAAAAATATCTGATTTCAGGTCAGCTGGACTTCTTTGTTTCTATCCTAGCATCCATTTAAAAAAAGAATAACTTAAACAGAATTTTTAAAGCCATTTGTAAAGAAAATAAATTTCCATTCTGAAAATGGCAAAGCATCTTTTTTAGATATTATTAATATAATTTTGTTTCAGGTTGACACTAATGAAACTTACTTGAAACTAAAACTTTTCTCTCCATAATGCTTTAATTTTCACAGAAGCATTAATATTCCTTCAGAAAATATTTTCTTCTCAACATCAACTTTCACAAATTGGAGTGAAGAGATAGAGCTTCAAAAGCTTTCCAATTAACTAGAAATAAAAAAAAAACAACACCAAAATTAGGGAGCCTAGCATGTATTCTTTTTTAAAGTCCTATAATATGGGGAGTCACAATTTAGATTTTTTGAGATTTGAGCCTGACAATGCTTGGACTCTAACAACTATAGCATTGTTTTAACTGTGTTTGTCTAGTGAAAAACATGTTGAAGACCTGATTCATTAGAACTTTTGAAAAAAAATTTGAAGTACAAAACTTTATGGCAACCTACTTTTTCTTTTGATTTAAGCATAAGATCGTGGCTAAGCAATCCCTATATCCTTGGTTGCTTTGATGCACCAGAGCTGCTGGCAAGGTTGGTGGCAAAGGAACATATGAAGAGTCATATTAGAAGTTTTTCTACAAAAGACTACTTGTGAAAGATATTAATGGTCTGTTATATGGTGTTAGTTTTGCTGTATATAAAGTGTCAGGACAAAATGAAGCGCTTTGACTTAATTTCGTGTTCAGCAGAAATCAAGCCATATATCTAAAAATATGGTATATCATACTATCAGTGGAGAAAGAGCAAAATTTTCCTAAAATTTGATTTTTATTTAATTTATTGTTCATTTTTAATGTAAAAGTATTTTCTATTGGCATATATTTCATTTTAAAGGTGTACATGACAGTTTTATTTTCCATAAATACACTGAGCAGCTGTAGCCACTGGTTTTGAATATTTTTTTAAATGCCATCCGTTCTGTTTCTATGTAAAGATTAAATAAGGAGATGAAATGCATATACTTGTTCAGTTTATCTGTGCTTCTGTGAAGACTTCATTTTTTGTTGATTTCTTCACCACCACAAAAATATATGTACTTTGCTGTGTTTGCTTCGCAATTACAGCTGTTCAGACCATTTGGTCCATTGCAGCACTATTCCCACCCCTACTCAATTATCCTGACTTCCCTGTTTCTTTCCCTGCCCACCTCACACTCCCCCAGATGGGTACCCCAGCTTTTCATCCTTATAAAATCCTCTCTACCTGTGAATGTTTTCTTAGCTTGAAGCTTGCTCTCTTACTGAATAGTTACAGGAAATGCAAAATAATTGGAATTTCCAAAATTGAAAAGTAAAAGGAGCATTCACAACCACTTATTACAACAGTAGTGATCTCCAGATATGGAATTCGCCTTAAATTAAATGTAGTCCATCCCTCTGTAAATCCAGAATTAAAAATCTCTTGAGGTGAAGAACTTTTCAAGCAAGTAAACTTAGCATTTGAAATGTAACTAACTTAGTTTTATGGGAATCTCTGAGCTCATTGACAGCAGTGGTATCCACCAGAGTTGACAACTGACTATTGTTCTAAGCAATCCCAAGGCACCCATCTCCTACAGTGAGGCACTCGACATGGAAGTGTAGCTGCAAAAGGGCACCAGGCCTGCTTTGTCAAGAGCAAGTGCGGAACATTCTGGCCTGTGGCTGATGCCATCAGCTGTGACAGCAAACCCATCCTTTGCTTCAGTGAGAAGATGAAGCTACACGATGTGGGGCAGGCAATGATCTTGCTGTAGCGGCTCATTATCTGCAGGCTCTAGGACCAGCATTTTGTGAAAAGCCTACACTAGGCCAGCAGGTGCCTACCTGGTAGCTCTGGGCTTTGGCACCAGCTGGGGGTTGGGGGGATCCCCTCCTCATCCTCTGTAAATTTAGCCCAGTCCTGATTAACTAAACTTTCCTTAGTGTTTCCCCCAAGACTGTTTCCTTGTTTGGCATTGGCCATAAGAAGCAGAAATATGGGTTGTCTGTGTCTGGAGCTGTCTAAACCCATAGCAATGCAAGAGTTACCTGTGCCTCTTTTACCATGTTTGTGGTTCAGAATAATTTCACATGACATTTTCCAGCTAACAATTCTGACTGCAATTTGACTATAAATTAAGGAGGGGTTTGGTGGGGGTTTTTTCTCTTTCCTTGTGATTAGAGAGAGAGGGGAGGGGGAGCTGGATGGCAAAATGGATGTCTTGGTCGTGGTGTCAGGCTGGCCTCCATGCAGGTCCCTTTTATCAGCAGTATGGTGTCCCCAGCTGTGAGCATGGAGGTGCCAAGAGTAATTAGAAGGGCAGCTATCAAATGTTACTTTGTTCACAATGTACCTTTTTTTTTTTTTAAACTTGTGAACTTTTCACATTACTGGGCTGAACAAAACGGGTGGAGATTTCTTCTTAAGCTGTTTCTATTGTTATATAACTTTGATAGCGACATTAACTGAGTCTTTACTGGCTCTGCTGAGCCTTCTGGAGCCTGTTGGGTGTTAAATGGGGTTCTCTGCTCAGTGACCTCCAACAACTGACGTCTCCTGATCTAAGCGCTTCCTGTTGTTTTACTGGTGACGGTTAGTTTTCTATTAAGCTCATTTGAGTCCTGCACATTTTTACCCTCTGCCCTTTAAAGGGAGGGACTAATGTTAGTTTTGGCTTCTGAATGAAAACTTTGCAGTTCAAGTTTACAACAGAGTAACTGCAAAAACGAAAAATAGAATATTTAAATTATAAATCATCTTTAACATCATGGTATGACCATTAACAGCTGACTTCACTGTCACTATTATCTGTTGGAAACTATTTCTATGTGAAGTGTTCCCAGTATCAAGCATCCTACAGGCTTTGCTAGTTATTCAAAAATCATGAGTTGTGCTTTAAAAATTGTGGGATTTTAAAACTAGTAATAATGCATGTGTGGTTTTTTCTTCTGCCTTCCAGTGTTTTAACTTTTATGGGTACACAGAAGGTCACATCTTCAGACATTTTTCCTTAGCCCTCAGAAATTCAAAAATTAAGGCTGAGATTGTCAAATTACATTTTTTTAGGACCTTCAGGGGGTGGGGAGGAGGGTTGGCAGGGGGGCAAGGAGAAATCAAATCTTTGACAAAATCCCAAGAGCTAGCGGAACAATTAACAAGTAGGAAGCAAAGGATGCTTTTCTTTCCTTGTTGGTGACTGAGGCAATGTATTCTAATCACAGTGCTGATTTAAATTATATGGATTTTACTTAAACATAAAAAAAAGGTAGTGGATTTCATCATGACACTTTTATGCCAAGCTGGTTCAGAACCCCATGATACATACTTAGAGGGGAAAAGCAAAGAGAGGATAGAATTTCAATCCTAACTCTGGATTTTTTATATTCAATCCATTAAGTTTGATGCACTGATGTACATCCCTACATGTGTCATCTGAAGCATTTATTTTGAGTGGGGCCATTGTCCTCAGGTTTCCAGGCTGTGGGCAGAGCTAGTCATCCACCAAACCATCCCTCTTCTGCTGCTCCTGAAATTTTAGACCAGGACAACAATAATAAGAGAATAGTTCGCAGTGCAACCAGATCACATAAACTGCAGCAAATTGCAGGCTGTTCAACACATATGAAACTAATTTGGAAAAAGTAGCTGGCTTTCAGCTCCCAGGTAGTAAGTAGTGTTTACAATACATGTATGTGGAGTACGATGTCAAGGTAGGACTGAAAACCCAAGAACTGTTTTTGTTTTGTTTTTTTTCTAGTTAAGGACAAATTAAATTATGCAGCTTAATGCTATTCAAACAGAGCTTCACATCTATAAAATTAACAGATTAAAGAGTTCCTGAAAGTATTGGCCAAAATACAAGAATTAAAAATATTTTAAGAAAACAACTTTGAACCAATCCACAAATGAAAAGCCTCATTGTCATATTTATTTGCAGATACATGAGACATTCTGAAATAAGAACATTTTATTTTCTCTTAGCATTATGTGTTTAATTTGGAAGTCCTGTATTTTAGACCTTCCACTGAATCAAAAACCAAAACAAAGAGACTTCAAAAGCCATTGTTGCTCCATTCAAGTCTAAACTCTGCCTTTGTTCCTATAGCTAATGAGTTTATACTGTCCTGCAGGGAGAATTGACACCAGCCTCAAGTAAATGAAAGCAGGCCAAATGTTGGTAAGATCAGAGCACTAAAGTAATTATGGGTTGATTAAATGTTTATCTTATTTACAGGTGGGAAGGAAAGAATGAAAATGAAGTGGGACGATGCAAAGAGACTGGCAAGATTCATGTGACAGTCAATCACAAGTACTACAGGCCAACTGAAGTGGTAAGAAAATGCCTTCTCTTAGCTTTGCAAATGAATAATCCAATCACTCAGCCAATAAATTGCTGCATTTGGCCAGCAGTCTGTGAAAACGGCTTAATTGCACTCCCGCTGCCAGCTTTTAGAGCTCTAAATTAGCCTGCTTGTTGGCCCCCTCACAGCCAGCTACCTGGGAAGAAACAAACGAGCAGGAGGGAGGAGTGGGTGGCCCTGTCACAGAGAGGCTGCTCTGCTTTGGTCACCCTCTCTGAGTGGGAGAGGCAATGCTGTAGGGGGTAAAACATCATATGGGAAACAAAACAAAGCGTAAAACAGCTCGTTGTTCCTTCTGGTTATGAATGGGAATATGGGCACCTCTCCTCCAGCTGAGAGGGAAAGCAGAGGAAGGTGGGCACTAATGAGCTTGACTATAAAATACCTCTTTCTATGTTTCATGACAGAATTTCAGCTCCGTCCAGTGAGTATCCCCTGTCCAGTGCAGATCTTTGTAACTATGGGTGCTGCAAAATGCCCTTTTAAAAAGTGTATGTGTGCTTTGGGGTTTTTTGGGTGTTTTGCAAGGTCCCACTCGGCAAATGCTCGTTTGCAGAACACATCTTTATTCCCAGGAATACGTCAGTGGAGTCTATCAGGGGTGCTAAACCAGCATATGCTGCCAGCAGGACCAAGTCACTAATCCCTGTGCTCCAATCACCTAATGAGCACGCTAAGAGAGGAAAAAAACGACAATATTTCTAGGTCAGGCAGATGGTGGTAATGCATAGAGGTGGTACAGGACGAAGTCTGGTTTCTGGACACAGGGAACCAATTGTGCAATGTGGTAGTGGGTGTACCCGGGAGAGGATGTTCTCCTCTCCTGGGGAATGATACAGGTCGCACTGTCAGTCTGTCCATTTAGAAGAGCTGTCTGATTCAATCAAGGGGAAGACAAGATCACCTTTGTGTTGGCACAGTTTGCAGAGTGGGAGTGGGGATCTGCACGTGTATGTTCTAAAATTGAAATTCAGAGGGGAATAGACAGTTTCATGTTATCTTAAAAAGGGCTGGACCTGTGCATTGGAATCAAATGCTAGGAAGTCATTAAGAGCTGTCTGTCATTCTGTGCTGTGGTAAGGTGTCAGGATGATAAGGAGGACAGAGACAAAAGGACTTGCCAAACAGGAAAAGGACACTTGACCCAACAAGTCTGTGCTTTGTGAGACCCACTTTCCTGCTTTGTCATACCTCTTACTAACAAGTACATATTTGCTCCTCAAAATTCACAGGTAGCATGTAGCTGTTTGGAAGCCATCACTGTAGGCTGTAGTTCCACCTTATTCATGTCCTCAGACATTTCCTGAAACAGTGATGTCTGTGGTCTCCTTCTTCTCTGTTCTTATTGGTCTTCTTTTGGGAACACAGTTTCTGGATTTTAAATTCAGTTAACTATACATTTGTCCATTTTGGGACAGTGCGTAAGAGCACATCCCTCGGGAATACTCATGTAATTTCTAGTGGGTCCATACATGGGTATAGGAATGTGTTCAAATATGGAGTGGAATGTAGCCTGGAAATAGCACTGTGTTTAATCACAGTAGATGTCTTATTTTTATCTGAAATTACCTGATCTGTCATAGGCCACCTTGCCTTGAATGAGGGCTTTTAATACAGTTCCTACTTGATTCCTGTGGAACCCAAGAAGGCTGCGAAGCTGCTCAAGCATGATCAAGGTAGAAGAAAAAATGGATTTTGAAGTACCTTGGTCTTAAAGAACATGCAGATGACTTGTGAGCAAACTCCTCTATGAATAGACGTGGCATCCTTTTCCTGCAATCAGTTTCCTTTTTAGAGCATCTCAAGATGGATACACAGAATCACTCCTTTTTCTTAATTCTGATTTTATTTCCATACCTTTTCAAAGGCAGGCAAACTTTTGTTCGTTTCATTCAGCAAATTACATCTGTGCAATTCAAAATACTTGACCAAAATACGATCCATCACAAGAATGCAAGGAAAAGCAATGAAATAACTGACAGAGACTGATGGCACGTGTTCCCTCCTGCCACCCATACTAATACTGCTGAAGGCAAGAAGGCCTCAGGTTGACATTAGGGAAGGAGGCTTAGCCAGATCAGTTAACAGGAATTCTGCTTCTGAATCCCAGCTGACACAGAAAATCTGATGCTCAGATTCTCATATCTTACTTGGAAACATTTCTGTCTGTCTGTCTCTCTAAAATTTAACATGGTATTCTGGAAAGTGAAAATAAACATAATTTAATCTTGTGTACAGTCAGTTCTGACAGTGCCAATACATTCATTTGAAAACACATTTGTTTTCTTCAGTTAGTGATCCCTGGGGTCAAGGCCTCCCATTGAAAAGCTTAGCTGTACTGAAGAAGAAACCTTGAAATGTGAGACTGTCTTCTGGTCAAACTAAGTAGACCCTTTGAATGCCTTGGCTCTAAATCTCTTAACTCTGCTTTTGACTGCTTTGGGGCCCCTTGATATTTACTGGCCTTGGGAATTGTTCCTAATGCTTCTAATGCCTGTCTCTCTCCTTCTTTCCTTGTGTCTTGTCAGCTACAAACCTACCAGTATCATTTCTTTTGGCTTGTATCAGGTTCCTATCAGTATCTTTTCTGACCCTTTTTTAATTGTTTTTAACAATTGTTTTAATCTGCTGTAAGGATTAGAGAAAAATTATTACTTTTGCCTTTCTTAAAATCAACGGTTTTCACAGGAGCTTCATGGCAAATTTGCATTTTACACTGAACTTTATATTACACTACGAAATATACTTTCATATATTTTGCAGGTTTTTAAGCACATGGCTAGTGAATTTATACTTTACAGTCATTTTGTGCCCTAGGCATGTAAAGATCAGTTTCCACAGTTTACTTGCCTGTGAAATGCAGGTACTTCAGAAGTTATCTCACTAGTCTTTTCTACTTATGTTATAGTCAGAATGTTCTTATTGTAAGTACGCATCTTAGACTATATTTGGAATTAAATAATCTATCTGGTATTCACAAAACAAAACGAATATTAAAATTTATTTTAAATTTCTTTTTAAAATTAAAACTGAAACTTAATGAGCTGCCTCATTGAGTTGGAAACAAGCAGCCCTAAAGCACACAAGTTCATAGGCATCAGGTCTCTCAATCCCTGAAGTTGGGTAATTTTTACAGAATTAGGGTCTGTCTTTAATTTTCTTATCTTTTAGCAGGGCAATTACTATTAATTTGTATGCACAAATTTCTCTCCAAGAATTGCATAATTGCTTCTAATTAAACTTTGCACAATAAGGTGTTTGAGTAAAAGTACTTCCATTATTTTTGCATGAGAGATATTAAGCTAACAGCTCTATAGAAGCCTGCTTCATTTCATTGCCCTTTCTGGCAACAAGGAAGTCCTCCAGCAGGTCTCATTCATCCGTCCTCTCATTATAGAACTTAAATGTCTATACTCCTCTCACTTAGGAGTTTGTGTTACTCTTTTGAAAAGGAAAAGAAACCTTTCAACCAGATGTAAATGTTCTTTTTTCTCTGAATCTAATGTTCTGCATGTGTTACAGAGAATTCTTCCCCTTAATTCCCACCTACTTCTACTGTTTTCCTACAGATTGCCTAGTGTAGGAACTGCAGGTTGTATCTGTGCATCACATTTGTTATGGGCTGTCATGGCTCTAACTCTGAGGATGTACATGTATCATCAATGAAAATTTCCTTCCTTTAAGCAAAGCCTGGAAAATTTGTCACGATGTGATACTAATATTTAAGGAGTTATCTGGCCTTTTATTGTTCTTCTTCAAAGAAAAAAGGACATGCTAACTTGTTAACTTTTTGTTACGTGCCTGAAGCAATTAAGCATTTTTCTCCCATTATTTTCTATCGCTGATATGATATGAATGAAATATATATACATATATATCTATATGATTTCTCAGGTTTTCTGTGTGTTGCTTATATTAAACTTTGCATCTTCGCTTAACTGCGTTTGGCCTCAGTTACCCTTTTTCCTCCTTGGAGTTAAGCAGGAGGCTTTCAATTTCAGTCTCTTCAGATGTTTCTTAAAAATTCAGCTCTGTGTTTCCCATGTTTCATAGGATTCCAGTAAAAAAATTCCTTGGGGCATATCATATTCTCCCAAAGTCAGCTTTCTTATAGTCAAAAACATTTTTTAACTCCTCTAAGTGTTCCTGCCCTAAAAAGCATTTAGAATCTAGTGAAACCATGATCACAAACCCCTAAATGCCCCGTACTTCCACTTTAGTTTTCATACAAGCTTCATTTCCTACCCTTAAGTTCAGAGCTGCCTGTGACTGTAAAATATTCAGATGTCTGCACGAGGAAACACATGCTTCCCTTCCTCAAGGACCTTTCTGTTCATCAATGTCAATATCTGGCCTGTATTAATACTCATGAAAATGAAATGGGAGCATTCAAGGAAGAATAATCTTCAGATTATTTTCCTGTCTGTTTTCCTCACTAACAGCCAGGTAAAGAAGTTGTGAGTTATCATAGTACTGAGAGTCTTATCTTTTTTTTTTCTGCCTTGTTCTGAAAATTTATGTCAACATCTGAAAACTATTGTCTCCGTTGTCCTTAGCTCTCCTCCAAGATGACTTTGCTGCTGTGTCAGCCAAAATACTTATATTGTTCCTTACTTCAAACTCAACATTATCTCTACATTGCTTCCCCATCCTCTTCCTTTTACTTGCCCCTCCTGATAATAAAATCTGCAGTAGATTTTTTTATTTGTTTCTTTGTTTTAGTTAAGGCCTTACATATGAGGCATTTCAGAGGTATCTCTGAAAATGTACATGTCAAATTCAGCCAAGTAAAATAATGATTAGTAATAACTTGTCTCTGTATAGCATCTAAGAGGCACTTAACATACTTTAAATGTTTCTCAACAGACATATGAAAAAGGTTTTTAAAAAAATAGCATCACAGTGTTTCTGCTTCTGAATCACGTATGGCAGAGTCGACAAACTGCACAGCTCGAGTGGCATCATGAAGCAGCAGCAAAGTTAGGGGGAGAGCCTGATGGCATTGTATCTCCTGCCATTCCTAGTGGAGGCAGCCATCCCTCCACAGGTGGCTTTCTAGTTTTTTTATAGCATCCTTATTTCGTTCATCCTAGTTGTTCCTTAGAAGATAGGAAAATCATTGCCTATACCCAGTTTTCCTCTCAATATATCATCAAACTGGAGAAGCTTCAGCACGCTCATGTCCAGTCTTGCTCACTTTCTTGTTTAATCCTCTTAACAAACTCTTAGCAGGAGCCCTTGCTTACGTCCTTTCTTGGGTGAGCAGACACCTAATATGTGCCCCTCCAACCCTCCCACACACACTTCTGACTTTTTGCTTCATAACAAGCTCATTGCATCAGTATTAGACAGGCATATCCAGTAAAGGAATCCCACTGGACACTGCTGCTTGTATGCTGTGCTTTACTCAGTTCCTTCTCTTTGAGTCATCCTGCTCCTCCTCTGCTGTGCCTCCAACAAAACATTTCTCTGGCAACTTCTACAGCTGGCTCTGTTCCCCTTCTTCCTTCGCCACCTCTTTCTCTGCTGTCATTCCTGAAGTTTTGAAACCAGCCATGTGTCATCTGTGACCTTCACATCTTCATTGATCTTCCTGAGAACATCAGCTTGTCTCTCTGAGTCTGCTTTTCAATCCTCTAATGCCACAACCATCTGACAAGACTAGCCAGAGAGAGTGTCCTTACCTCCTGGGGTCTAAGTTGGAGTGCTTTTGCACCTTGGGTGTTGCACCATATGTTCATTTACAAGACAAGTAGTTTTTCTTTGGAAATGTTCAGACTAGCTGAAGAAATCTCTGACTGACTTTGGGCAATGCAATTTTCCATTCCGGGTGGGTAAAGAGATTGCAACCCCATTGAAAAGCTGCTGTGTAAAGATAAAGATGTCATCCAGGCAGAAGGGTTGATGGTTTTAATTCAACCAATTTAATTTCATTGCTCATTTTTCTAAATGCCGTTGACACATGGCAATTAGTGGCAATCTTAGATGTGACAGATCCAGGCTCAACTCTTGAAAACAGATTTTTAAATTAAACTTAGGTGACTGGAGGATTAAGGCTGAGGGAAAGGTGAATGAGGATAGAAGGCCTTCTTAATTAGAAACTACCTGATTCAGCCAGGCATCCAAGCAAGTGCTTCACTTCAAGGGCTTGAATAGTTAATAGGCAGTTTCCATACTAGTAGCTAAGAGTGTGCTTACATGCATTGCAGCATCTTAATATGAGGCAAAGCAATTTATCTGTGATGGGAACTGAAATGGCCAGCCTGAACGTTGTGGGAACTCAGGACGTGACAGCTGATTATTCTTGTTAGTCTACTCCATTGAACGTGAGCACAGTGCTCAGGAGTGGAGATGCTGAAATAGCTCAAGAAAGTTTCTTTCACCAGGTTCTCTTAGGGTAGCTTTGCAGGCACGAAGGAATTAGACCAAGTTCATGCAGTTTGTAGTTTTAATCAACTGCTCCTGCAGTGACGTTTCCTGCCTGTAATTCTTCTCTGCCTTCCTGGCAGTGGGGGGTCTTACCACCACCTCTTCACTTATTCATGTTTATTCATGCACAGAAAGTCTCTCTTTATCTCACCTCTTATCCCCTTTCCTCCCTCTTCTCTTGGCCTGCCATTTGGCCTCCTCTTCCCCCTTGTTATCTCTCACTGTTGTCTCACCCTCATTTGGACTGTCCCTTTTTTTCTTATCATTGCCTGTCCTATGCCGGTCCCATACAAACACTTCAGCAGATGTGGTGGGAAATGCTAAGCCTCTGAAGGGAAATCAGGGGTGGGAGAGAGCCAGCAGAAGTCCAGGCTCAGACAACACCAAAGACACATTTGTCACAACTGTTGCGTTCCCTCCTGCCAGTGGCCTCCACCACCTACAGCCTATTCCCCATCTCCTACATGATTTCAGACATTTAAAAGAGCCAAACTGTGGTTCAGACCACAGTTTGGCATGCCCAGTGAGACTGGCAGAGTGGCTCAGCACAAATCTGTTCCCATCAGGGCTTTCTGAAGACCTTGGTGTCAGAGGTGGTTGAGGTCACTTACACACCTGATTGCTGGTTCACATTCAAAGGCAGGAGCATGTCTGAAGATCTGTCTCCCTTTCAGAAGCTGTTTATTTTATTTTACAATAGGGTTTTAAAAGTCAAGCAATGTGTTAACAATACTGTTCCCATTTTGACCGTTTCCCACCTCATTGTAACCTTTACTTTTGAACGTGTTGTGCCAACTCAATCCTTGCAATGGTTTTAGAATGGCAGCACAGAACTGCGACATGATTTATATGAAAATAAAAATGGCTTTTGAATACAGAGGATATGAGACATAGGTGAGGTTTCCTTCAGCAAATCTGGAATTAAGGGCTAGACTCATGTCTAATTTCTTCAGCCTTAGCCAGAGCTTGCTTGCCTTCAGCTGTTTTTATTTTATTTTATGGGTGAGTGGGTGCACAAAGGAAGATGACAGCCCCAGAGTGTTCATGTGTTTCATCTGAGAAGCCATGAGATGGTTTTAGTGTTGGTAAAAGCAGTTTCTGCTGGGTTTGGGTCAGCAGATGCTTTTGACATTGGCCTTTTCAGCATGGAGTCTTCCAGTTAGTGGTTTGCTGGGGGAATAGCTGTCTTCAGCCTGGGTATGCCATGGCACTTAATTCTTTTCGTGCTTGAAAAATGGTACTTCAAGCCACTGATTCTCAAAATCCTTAGCCACCTTCTGCAAAATATTTATCATTGTTGCTTTGGTGCTGCTGAAGATGTTATGAGAGTGAGAGTGGTTGTCTTTCTGAGGGACACTCCAAGACGGTATAAAAGGGCCATATGGACCATGTAAGAAGAAATGCATAAAGGTGTAGCTAGTTCTGAGGAAGGAGGAGGATTTGGTGGTTTGTCTCCAAAAGCTTTCATTTCATGATTTTTCAGGTGTTTCACAGTCCAAAAATAATAGTAGGTGTCTATCAATTGCTTTTATTTCTTTCATTATCTGAAGTTTATTCCTCTAGAAAATATGGGATGTTTTAATTTCACCTACAGAAAAAAATACAAAAAATATTCTGCTCAGGAGAAAAAAAAAAGGAGAACAAAATTGGCACTTCAGTTTTTCTAAGGAAAGCCTAATTTCAAGGGCAGGAAGGTATTTTTCTGGGGTAGTCAGGCTTTTTTCTTTGATTGGTCCTAGGGGTCTTCTGTCTCCCCCAAAAAGTCAACCAATGGTTTTTGTTCAGACTATTATCTCTGTCCTTCACCATTTGCAATTTCTCTCAAAAGGGCAAATGATGGAAAGGAAGTGGAGGTTGGAAAGTGGTTGTTAAAAAAAATAAACCTTCATCTTCCTCCTCTATCACCTTTTGATTCATCATTTGTAAATTAACAACTTCATAGTGGAGGCATGGGACCTTTGTTATTATTGCTACCCTGTGATGATGATATTGAGGAGTGCTTGACCACCTTCCATATCTTCTTCTCTCATCTTTGTATTCCACTAAAAAACAGTAGCAATGATTCTGACCTTCTTGGAACTTAAAAACATTTTACACTGTTAATTATTTTTTTTATATCCTTAATACTTCCCATGTGTTCAAGAAGAGCTTGTATGGTTGAATTGCAGGGGAAATTGAGCCTTGCAGATATAAACAACTTTTAAAAGGTGGTGGTTTGGGGGGGTTGTTTCTGAATAAAACCCTAGAAAAACCTGTGGCATAAACATCTCCAGTACTTGTCATGAACCAGGAAATGGATCTTCATGCCTATCTTGGATGTACCCCAAATTGTCTTATGTCCCAGCTGGATGGGTGAAAGAAGAGACAGTAATTATCTGCAGGGCAAAAGAAACTTAAACATTAAGAGCTTTATGCCTAGGATCAGCTGGAATTTTTGGTCATTCCTCACATATAGTCTCTGAGCTCACCAAAGCAGACAATATGAAAAATATTAACAGGACTCAAGAAGACATTAGTAATACATTAAGAGTGCATGCCTCCCTTGTGAGACTTTTTTGTTTCTTGATTTTTTTTCTTTCAGTCAGTAAAGTCTAAAGGTGAGTAGGTGAAGTCAATTTTAATAATTCACAGACAATAATACATATATTTCTTACTTGACAGAGCTAGTGTTTAAACTATTAGCATTGTCTGGCATAACATGAAACAGGATCAGTCACTCATCCCTTTGAAACCTCTAACCTGCCCTCATTTAAATTTCTTCCTTCCAGCTTTGCCTGTACACTGTAATAGTCTTGCTAGTGCTCTCAGCAGCCTTGTGACTTCAGACTTTATCTACCAGGTTGTGGTTAGGAATAGAGTAAGAAAGAACCATTCCTCATCAGCTTTTCTGTATGCAATGACACAGAAACCTCAGTGCTACAGATAGCCGTTGAAATTCAAAACAGACCACACGACTGCTGAACAGAAATGAGTTTTTAAATCAGATTTTCTTTTTGGAACACTATTCTGTAATTTTTGAAAGCACTCCTTTTTTTTTTTTTCCTTCCTTCAAATTGCTGAACTGGTACTACTTTGCAGTCATCCTTTGTATTGAATAGCTATAAGGGGAAAGGAGGATTAACAATAATGAAAATAGAAAAATATGGTTTAAAATAGGACACCTGCCTGGTTTCTTACAGTGATCTGTGACAAGTTCATGTTTATTATTCACTACATCTGTTACCAAGTTAGTGCTTTGCAGACCGTAGTTTTAAAAATTTCCAGATTGTGCGACTAGGAGTTGAACTGCTTTTGTTTTTGTTTTTAATTCTGTTTGACCCATAAAATACCACACTTCCACCTTCTGATTTTGAAAGCAAAAACATATATTGAAGCTTCTTTACAATAATAAAGGCTTCTGACTAAAGCAATTGGCTTCCACTATAGTTTTTCCTTAGATAACAGTTGTAAATTTCCAAACCTCTAATCTTTGGCAGTGTTTTCCTCTTGATCCAAGTTTCTGTTTCCATATGTTGGTGGAGATTAAAAAGTGGATTATGAAGGTGAAATTGGAAACAGAGGAAATGTGAAGTTTTAGGAAAAGCTCAGGTGGGGCCAAGTTTGCTCCGTGCGCTGTTTTTATATCTATGAAACAAAGCCTCCTGGGGCCTCTTCTTACACTGCAGTGTCACCACTGATCACATGTTGTGACATTCACTCCTCACTCAAAACAATTCTTCTGTAGTGCTAATCCTATAAAATTACCAGAGTCTTTTATCCTGCACATAATTGACTGAAAGGGCTTGCAGATGACTACCCAAGGTAGTATTTAGGTGTTTTTCCTGACCTTTCTTTCTCTGTCTCCTCCCCAAGGCTTTTATTGGTATTTTCTCTGTGTTTTACATATTTACTAGATGCCTTCTGGATGGCTTCTAGACTTAAAATAAAGGTCAAAATTAATCTTACTGATGAAGTGAATCTCAAGAGTCAGATACCTCAGGTACTGTAAACAAAAAGTTGTCATGATTAGAAAATTACTAACTCTATAGGTAAGCCACCCACCTCCATAATAATTCAATTGCTGTGTGGGATAACAAATGCAAGGGGAAGGTGGACACTGAAGTAAAATACAGAAACACAGGAAGGTGCATCATTCACCATAGTAGAAATTCACAGCAGTGAAGACTTATGAGCACTTGAAGAACAGCCAGAGGGAGCTGGTGATGGATGACAGGCAGTTTGTGTGCTGGAAAGCTCACAAGAAGTGTTCTATTTTTGCCTTCTAGTATTAGTGACCACAATTAGTTCTACTTTGGCTTAACTGCTGGATGGAATTAAAAAAAAAAACAAAAAACAAAAAACATGATTGACTTAATTAAGTTCTTAAATATGGCTTTGTGAAAGATTTTCTACTGCAGAGTAATTCCTGGACAATTATCTTTGATATCCTTGATAGCATAGCTTGCTATGGCTGAGAATACCCTGGATGCAAACATCTGCATCCAGCAGCTTCTTCAGCTGTTAAATCCTTTCAGAGGAAGCAGTTGTCAGGGCCATGCTTGCTGAGTGGAACACTTCTGGAGAAAACTCTTCATATGTACAGGTAAATGGCAATTTATGTACTTGCTGTGGGTTTTGTGAGGGTCAGCACTGTATACTAGAGTTATCAAAGGTGCATTTTGTACATTGACATACAGACAGTGTATGATTTATGAGGACTTTGAGCTGGACAGGACCATTCAGGAATGTGACAAAGCCATTGCAGTCATTGTTGCTTCTGTCTGGAACTACCAAGGATTGCCCTATTTATCGTGGCAAGAGGAAAGGATCTGCTGAAGGGTTATGGACAGTGGTGAGAGGAATGTAATCAAAAACTCTCTTTCCACACACCGGTGGATGCCAATGACTGCTAGAGACAGAAAGATGTGAATGCCTCCTTAGTTTGTACACCAACTTTTCCCTTGTTGCTGACTACTTTTTTTCCTGTAAAGCCTGTTGAAGTTGGATTGTTCCTCAAGTCTTTCAATGTGTTTTTTAACTGCCAAGAACTTAGTGGGACACTGTTTGCAGAGCAAAACTTCACAAGACACAGTGTATCAAGAATGCCCTCAAACACTGGGTGATGTGAAGGATTTCTCAGGGTTCCTGTGTGACCTGTCAAAGAGAGTTCAGGAGATTGGCATGCTCCACTAGATGTATCACACTTGTGTGTCACTTCCAAAAGCTGTGAGTAGGTTATTGAAGCAGAGTAAGGAACTTTATATCAAGTTCTTCTACATTAAAATAAACACTTTATATCAATATTAAAAGTGAATGAATATCCAATTAGAATTTTTTGCATTTCCCTAAAAGGGAAATCAACTCAGAAAGTTTTGACCTTCTCATAAGTACCATCTAACCAATTAGAGTGATCTCTGTAGAGATTCACTTTGAAGTAAGGCATTCTTTTTATATAAATTATTTTAACATAGGCTTTAGATGTTAGAAAAATTCCTGAATAAGGAAAGGGAGGGTTAGACATTTCTGTAAGGATATTAATTTAAACTGTAATACTAATAGTAAGAGATGACTTGACAATGCACTGGTGGAGGTAAACAAGCTCATTTCTGTAGAAAGGGTGTTGACAAGCAGTGATTTTTGGGAAGCCTCCAGACAGAGTCCAGACTCTGACTTTAGGGATTTAGGCAATATAAAAATTATTATTTAAAAAAACCCAAACAACTCAAACATTTACATCAGCTGTGCCTGCAGTTTTTTCTTTTTTCTTCTTTTTTCCACGTACTTTTGTTCTATTAAACATTTCCAGAAACACTGTACAGTTAAGCCTAGCACTGTGAAAAGGACTAATATCCTTTTTTGATAGACTCTTCCTGTGTTGCTTTTGTTTCAAAGAGAGTACATTTCAACTGCAAATTTAGGCTTCTTCAAAAAAATAAAATATGTAGGACCTTGAGCCTGATAGACCTCATGTGGACCTGAACTAAAATGATCATATTGAATATCATGTTGTTGAATATGAAGTGGCCTTGCATATTTTCATGGCCTTAGGCACAGATATAGAGATGGCTCCCTCCAAAACCAAGTTCCAGGCATGCTTACAAAATCATTTCCTCATGTCTCGTGTAGTGTTTGCTTTGGTTTGTTCTCATTCTCCAAATTAATTTTTATTTTGCCTAATAAGGTGATGCTTTGCAGAGAGGGAGCTTACAAGCTTTCTGTTTTGTTGCTTCTTTTTTGCCCCCTCTACAAAACATCTCGTTGATTGCTGCTACAAAGAAAGCAGATTCCTCTTTCTGTACCCTGAGATCCCTCCTGAAAACTCTCTTGTTGCCCTCAAAAATCACTGTACTAGTGATGTGCTATGATTTCTTGTGCATCTTGATGACTAATGTTGCTCCTTGTTGTCTCTGTATCTCTCCTTATTTGTGCTCCATTCATGTATTGTGGGCATGTGCATGCAACTTGACCTAACGATATAGGCTGAGCAAAGGAGAAAAATCTAGTCATAAGAGTCTGAAATGCTTCAGTGCAGCAGAAACAGGGTAAATTAGCTCATATCAAAGCCTGACTGTCACAGTAGCAGTATGACTTCATGTTATTACCTAGTTCACTAATGTGCTGCATGCCCTTGGATTATGAACATTTTGTGCAGGAAAATTTCTTTTGGTCCTGACTTGCAGCACAGCTATAGCAGCAAGATCCTTGGTGATGGCAGAGGTTTTTAGACACAGACTGTAATAATGACCGTTATATTTGTAAAGATTTTAGAGAAACATGTGGAAACCTATTTATTACATCTGTTAAGATTCTGTTAAGACATGTAAATGCAGATTTCCACCTGCATGCAAAAGCTGAAGGAAGCATGCCAAACCTAGTTCACTGGCTGGGTAACAAGACAGCTTTTCAGTGCCCTGAGACCCAAAGAGCTCATCCTCTTACTGCAAATTCCTTGGATACCATCTTTAAATGTTTTACAGTATTTTTATTAGTACTTTCCACTCTTCAGTGGATCAATGGAAGCCTGTTCTGAAATTCTAGGCACTTCTTTCTTTGCATTAGTGTTTCAGATTAATAGTCTGCAACTGTAAACTCACATATTTATACTGACACGTTTTTTAAATATAAAGCTCTCATGTTCCTGCAGCTAGAGGAAGATCCAAAGAAAATGAGAATATCTGGCACTCCAGTCTCCACTATCAGCTCATTAGCCAATTTTACAAATTTATTCTTCATGTGGAAAAAATGTTGTGACGTAGTGCCTTGTTGGCTGTATCATACAAGTGTTATACTGGTAACTGTGTTACTATAAATTTCAAACCAGTGTGTATTTTCAGCAGTTGCAAGGTATCTTCATGAACATTACTGGTGTACTTTCATAAGACATATTTTGTATTCAAAATGGTGGGAACACTGTAAGTGGTAAATCCCTTATATGGATTGTATAGCACCTGTCTTCTTTCAAAAAGATGCAGGTAGAATCACAGAATAGTGTCGTAGAGTATTCTGAGTTGGAAGGGACCCACAAGGATCATCAAAGTCCATACTCCTGGCCCTGCACAGGATAGCCCTAGGAATCACACCATGTGCCTGAGAGTATTGTCCAAATGCTTCTTGAACTCCGTCAGGCCTGGTGCTGTGACCACTGGACACCCTGTCCAGTACCCAACCACTCACTGAGTGAAGAAACTTTTCCTGTTATCTGACCTAAACTTTCTCCAACTCAGCTTCATACCATTCCCTCAAGTCCTGTCACTGGTCACCAGAGAGAATAGCTCAGTGCCTGCCCCTCTGCTTCCACCCATGAAGAAGCAAGGACTGTTATGAGGTCTCCTCAGTTGCCTCTTCCCTAGGCTGAATGATTCAAATGATCTCATCCATTCCTTGTATGGCTTCTCCTCTAAGCCCTTCAGCATCTTCGTTGCCTTCCTCTGGACACTCTCTCACAGCTTAATATCATTCCTATATTGCAGTGCCCAAAACTTCACACAATATTCAAGGTGATGCCTCACCAGTGCAGAGCAGAGTGGAACAATCCCCTCCCTCAACTGGCTGGTGCTGCTTTGCCTGATGCCCCCCAGGACATGGTTTGCCCTCTTGGCTGCCGGGGCACTGCTGCCTCAGATTCAACTTGCCATTGACCAGGACCCTCAGGTCCCTTTCCATGGTACTTGGAAAGGTACATGGCTCTCTAGCCTCTCATTACCCAATTTGTACATAAAGTACCAAATAGATCCAAATATCCTGTAGTTTTTCCATTAAAAACCAAAAATTCAGGGTTAAGGATGAGATTATCATTGATTTTCTGTGACCCTGGGGTGAGCTATATACAATTTCTGATGCTACATACTCAGAAAGTTTTGTGTGGAGAGCTTGGGAACTCATTTTCATTTACACTGTGACCTTCCTATACTTCTACATGAAAATGGGTTTTACAGAGGAAGTTTATTAAACTGTTTGAGTGAAGACTCAGGTGGCAGCTTAATTCTGCTCATGGCACATGTCATGTGGAGCCTGTACAGTATTTTTGCAGAGTTGAGGCTTGTCTCCTGCCATGTTTCTTTTCACCATATGCTTGTACACAGGGTGACCTATACCTCTCTATTGAGATACGTTGTCTTCATACTTTATTATTCTCCCTAGCCTTACACTTATTTTTCTCCATTCTGATCATCTAATCACCCATCTTCCTATATCACCAATTATTTCAGTATTTTCCTTCCTCTTTCTCTGCAATTGTCTGTTACCACTCCTTTTCAAATGTATTTAGGCATTGCATTTTTACTGTTGCATCTCTTCAAAGCTAAAATACTTCTGTTTTACTTAAAGGTTTTTTTTTTTTCACAAAAGAAATATGAGATTCTTGTCTTGAAACTCCAATTCCCTGCTTCTCTTACTCCCCAGCAGCTACTACTGCTCTCTGTTTTTGCTGCCCAGCTAGCTGAACACATAAGTGTCTTCTCGAACTTTTTGCAAAAACAGAACTTCAGGTTTTATTCTAAGAGATGCCTTTTAAAAAGATTTCCAAGAATCCCACATTGTGCTTACACAGAACAAAACCAAAAAAAGAACATGTCTGGATGTACTCTACCGGCAAAAAAAAAAAAAAGGAAAGAGTCCAACTTCTTGGTGAGGCTTTTTTTCCCAGATATTGGTAAGTAAGTGAAACAGAACTTGATTTGGTGTTCGTTCTTGATGAGATGCATGTGTTGTGCACATACATGTGCTTTCTCTCTCTTTCTTCTCTGTTTAAATCCCATTTAGGGTTAGGTTAAATCCCATTTAAACAGTGCTCAGTGACTGTGGGGAGTTGTAATCCATGTGCAACTCTGTCATGAGGCAAACACCAGCTGGAGGGACGGCTCTACAGAGCAGTCTGCAACCACTTGAGTTGCTGAGGAGTCATAAAAGAGGGAAAAAGGGGTTCATGAGAAATCAACCAGTGCCTTTTGGAAAGTGTTTCTTACACTTTCTTAAGAGATGCAAACTCTGTAATCTTGTACAGTTTCTTGTGCTTAGTCAGGGACAAGATTACAAAACACAAAATGACAGAACTTCACAGCCAAATTGGTACTTTCTCAATTTTGTTTGACAAGGTATTTCACACAAAAAATCTGCTGTTTACTACATAGAAAGAAAAACAAAATAATTTGCTTTTTATTGAAAGAAATTTTTTCCCCTCATACAATCATGAGCTGTGGGAATATTTCTGTTTGGGTTTCTATTCCCTGATAGATGTTTTCATTACCCATCTCTAAAGTCCTTGTTTGGGTATATTTGTAGAAGGTTATCTGAAGAAACACAGATGTTTGGAAGTTTACTATTCTTTTAATTAATTAACGTGCTAGGATATATTTACAGCTTTGGTGATTCAGAGCCATAGGTTAACAACTCCTGTACACCAATACTACTGAGTAATTGCCCAGAGTACTATCCTAACACTTCTCTAAAACAAAGCATTAGGGACTGTTAGTGTAGGAAACTGTAGAATTTTGTAAGGGAATTTTATCATGGAGGGCTATTAAAAATAAATCTCTCTATTTATGGGTATTGGCTAATGAGTGAAGCACTAAAAACAGATGCTAAGTAGTGATGGCTTCAGCAGTAGAAATTATAAATAATAGATATTTGTGAGTAGTGAATATGTCATAGTTGGTATTACTGAGTTTCCTGCCTGATTTCCGTGGTGTTATGCTCAAAAATAACAAAGTAATTGGTACCTGTGTTGCAGTAGAGCAGATCTTGAGAATATTTGATGATGCTATGAGTTATAACAAACATCCTGGCTACAAGGATATTTGGACTTGGGTATCTTCAAATTAAGTACATCCCACCCTTCCTGCTTGCAGTCGTCTGCCAAGGCAGCACACTAAAAGGTTAGTGAAATGAGAACCTTGGGAACTATTCTTAGTGGAGAATGAGAAGGTAGCCTTTGAAATGGTGTACGTCCTCTTAGGAAAATATGTGGAATTGAAGTGGTTATAAGCTGTGGGCTGTGAAACAGATCTCTTAACACTTGACATGCACTAGAAATCGAGCCATTCGTTCTTCAGGTGAAATTGGTTTTAACATGCTATGGTCCTGGCACCTGTTGTAGACCATCTTGCAGCATACAGGGGCCAAAGCAGTATATTATGGAAATGATCACTTAGGTATAGGCTGAAATCCTGACCACAGACTTCATTGGAGCCCAGGTCTCATCTCATTTGCCTGCTGTGTTTTCCTACTGCCTGGAGAGTGGATGCTTTCAATAAAATGCTTTCTACTTCTCAGTGAGGGTTTTAGGTGGGATGACTGGAAGGAGAGGGAATGGTAGTCCCACCCTACATCTGAGCAGTCTAAGAATGGGAATTGCAGTTACAATTATTTTTTTTTGTTTTGGTAATTTAAAGAAACACACACATACACACATATACACACAAACTCTCTGTCCTGTCCTGTCCTGTCAGTTTAGAAACCTTTGGCTCTATCCCTCTGCTTTTTTTCTGATGAAATGCTGTAATTAGGTGGCCTATGAGTATTGCTGTACAGCTGCTCTGAAGTATGAAATTAAAGAATGAGTTTATAAAGCTGTCCCCTTCTGTGTGACAGCAAGAGTGCTGTAGCTCCACGGCCACTCAGATACTTTCACTTACTTGCTATGACCAAGTGCATGTCAGCTTTGAAGCAAAAAAAATCCCAGTGATACTGTGCTTAATTCACTCCCAAGCTCAGTCCCACATTAATAACTGACAGTAATCATACCAATATTAGAGTAGAGGCTTAGAAGGACACTGACCCTCGGAGCTCCAAACAGTTCCCTGGGGTCTTGAGACCTGCTTCAGGAATTTGTGAGCAAGGCATCCCTTCCAGGGTTACTCACAGAGGAAGGAAGGGGTGGCTGGTGTCTTGGCCTTAGGGCTGAAATGATTGGCAGCAAAGGTGGAGCACTGGAAAGGTCTGCAGTTCCGCAGGGTTGTGGTATAAATACTCCCCCACAGCCAGGATCAGTGGATAGGCAGAGACACTGATGGCTTACTGTAGCTGTAAATGTTCATCCTTTGGAAAACAGGTATTTAATTTCACCAGTCACATCCAGTTCAAAGGTTCATAATATCAACATCTCAGAAGTGACCTTGGTTTTCCAAATCAGCTAACACTGACTGACATACGTTGTTGACATGATAAAGGAAAATAGCATATTTACTGCAAGTAATCTTGCCCAAGCATGGTTGTCTTCAATAGTGGCTGAAGTGGCAACTAAGCGGTGTTTTCTGTTGATTTCCTTATTCAATTTCCTTTGGATAAAATGCTGATGTTTTATTTGGGGGTGCTATGAGTGAAGAATAATAAATTTTACTTAGGCAACACAATATAGTACAAGTACAAAATTTCGCATGTATTCAGTGTTCTCACCTTGGGCTGGAGAAATATGACATCTGTGCAGACAAGCAGAAGAGTTGTATGCTTTTGGAGTTAAACTGAAGTTTTTTAGTGTTTAAAGTTTAAAGTGAAGTTTTTTAGTTTTTAGGTTACTTACGTTTTGAGGTGAAAGGGATAATATTTCTCTAAAGTAAGTGTTCTTCAGAAAAGTGAAACAATAATTGTTGCTTCAGCAAGATTTTCAACTTAAGCTTTTTGTACTTTAAAGTACTCCCTGTGTTTTCAGTCCTAAGCTCTTGACCTAGGAATGGTGTAACATAACATACATTACGCTTGGCTTCCTAAACAAGTTTTTATTAAGTTACGCTGCTCTTTGCAACTTTGGAAACTTTAATTCTCACTTTACATTTTAGAATTCACAGCTATCTCTGTGCGCGATGCAAATATTGGCTGTAAAATGAGCAAGTCAAGCACCTCCCTGCAATTAAGAAAGGAGGTGGTTTCCTCAGTGGAAATAATCTGCATTGGCCATAGCAAGACCTACAATTCAACATCTCATTTAACACTTCAGATTGTCTTTGCATATGTGGGCTAGAGTCCAACAGCATTAGGAAATCCTTCGTGGATAGTAATCTGGAACACAAAAAGCAGCAGTCATACTTCAACACAATTGATAGCCTCTACTTACTAGCAGTCTTCTGGCTAAATTATCATGGAGAGGCAATTAACTGTCTTTCACAGAGAGGGTGGGTCCTTCCAGATCTAGGGGAAGAGGTCACAGATGGGGCATTGTGGCTACATGGTTAAGGGTAATTTGACTTGCTCAGAAAAATGTCCAGACTCCGGGCACTTAAGCTCAACCCACGCAAAGCCAGACAGCAAGAAATGCCATGTACTGCCAGCCCACCACATTTGCCACCAGGCGTGACCCATCCAGACTGGAAATTCACGGTTGGTTTGGGGTTTTTTTTAATTTTTTCCTGTATTTTCTGTCAAGAAAGTAACTTTGACTTGCATCTGAGGAAAGGGACACAATTAAGTGGGCAGTCTTTAGTCTTGTTGACTCTGTGGAAAGGAAATAGATTATAAACTTTCCTCCAGGTATGTTGTGCTGAATTCCCTCTATGGGTTCTGAAGTATTTTATTATGCATTTTATGGGGCTCCTCAAGCTATAAACTCCAAAGTGGGCAGGAGTTTTATTGTCAAAACTGTGATTGGTGCCATGTCAAAAATGTGAAATAATAGAGTTAATTATTTGTTTACATGTCTGAGACAAAAACAATTAGAGAGTATCATTTCTTGTTGAGAAAACACACTTTCCTGGCAGAGCTTAACATAGATGTTTCCAGCAAAATTTTCTCTCTTTTGAGTCTGTCTAGTGTAGGAAGAGTAGTGTTGACTTCCCAGTTTAGTTTGAGATTTGACAATGCCCAAGGGAAGGGATGTGTCAGTTTTAAGGAATCCCCCACGCCCAACAAAGCTTGGAAATTTTACATTTATAACATCATGTCTGCCTTGAGGAGGCAAAATGTTGTTATCAGTATTAACATTTTGCTAGTTTTTTGAGTCATTTTCAGATGGGCATATTTGACTCAAAAGTCAGCCTGGCTACCACTCTGTGTCAATTCTCAATATTATATGGCCAGCAGCATTTAAGTATCACTTTATGTATAAATAAGCAAGGTACAATCAAGGTTTGAAGAGATCTGAGGATCTTTAACTGGGATTAATTGCTGTACCTTCTTCTATTTGTTTTTCAGTGCAGTTTTAAAGACAGGCATAAGGATTTGGGATAGTTTTGTTGACACAGCCCATTCAGAACTACTCTTCCTGCAAAATATCCACTGTCTGAGCAAGCTTTGTGAACCTTGTCCTTAAACACTATATGCCTCCTCTCAGTTGCTCAAATGTTAGTGTCACTTAGTTTTGTTGGATGTTCTGTCCTTGTAAGAGTTCAGACATCAGTTTCTTCCATATTTCTTACAATATATATTTTTTCTCTTTTTTTATTATGTAGGGGAATCAAACTAGTGTATTTGGGATCCAAAGTAGCCATAGGATGACGGAGATTGCAACAGCTACAGTCATATCCATTTGCTTTTCACACTTTCTGAAGTGGATTCTGAGCACAGAAATGAGAGCTCAGTCTGTCCCTCTGTTATTCAGTGTGTTGTATTGCATCCACCTTGTTCTTCATGTCCTTCAAGTGACAGTCTTGGCTTTCAAAGGTGCATACTGAGCTGCACTCTCCCATTGCATCTTTTAATTTCTTCCTGCTGTAAAGCAAGCCCAGGGAAGCGGCAGTCAAAGCAGTGACACAAAGTCCCAGGCAGGACTCAGTGAAGTTGCAGTGCTCCTGTTCTTTGGACACAGTATTTTTCCAGTGCTGGATTGAGCACCAAAAACTGGGTTAATGGGAAAAAAATGAAATAGATTTACCTCCAGTTCTGTCTTCAAGCCATTGGAGACTGAGTGGCACAGGCATTATAGACTTGTGGAAGTTAAAAGTGGTTTGAAAGCAAGGAGGAGAGTAGTATAGCTGTTACTTGATTTTGAAGGAACATGTTCTCAGCATCTCTAGATGTAGAAAATTCCTTGAAAAATCCCAGCAGAGTAATATTTTCCTGTCTGGTGAATCTGGCACAAAAACTAAGATCTGGGAATTAGGATCACTTTTAAAATTTTACAGATCATGAGAAATCAAACCAAAGGAATGTCATTAATTCGTTTCATGAGGTGTTCATCTCTGTGCTGCCAGGAGAATAGCTGCTATATTTAACTGAGCAACAGCTCTTCAGCCAGAAACAGCGGATAGTCCTAATTCATTAGTTAGCTAAACTTCATTTCTCACTCCCACTCCCTTCCATCATATCTCTGGTGGCACAAAGCCCATTGTAAAATTGAAAGTTGCTTTTCATGTGGTTAGGCTGCACTGAAGGACTAGCATTAAATGCCTTTCATACATTTTGCTTTTGTAACTAAGATGTATTTAAAGGATTGATTATTTCCATCCCTGCTAGCCCTTACTGCTTTAATCCAATTATTTCTCTAAATGTGCTAATAGTCTTAGATTTCCAGTTTACAGCCTGGAGTGAAGTGCTGTTCAAGAGGCAACACAAATTTCGAGAATGAAAGTTAAGACTATGCTTTACTTGAACTGCCATGTGCTGATAAATTCAGATCTGATTCAGACAGACTGTGAGAGCTGGCTGTGTTTAACACACCTCCAGCATTCAGAAGGTGTAACCAAACCTGTCTGCTTCAGAGTGCCATGCTTGCCATTCACTTTACATATAAGTAAGCCATTCTTCTTTCCCATATCTTTGCTGTGATTTTCAATATGTGATCTTTCTCATGGGCAGCTTCACTTTATCACTTGAAGAATCAGAACCTTAAAGAAATCCCATGAAAAGCTGTGCAAAGTCATGACTTCATAGGCTAACTTGGCAGTACTTCTCTACATAAGCATCCTTGCTGTGCTCAAGTTTGTGGGCATCACTAAGGATGGAAGAGCCGTAGGGCTTGTAAGCATCACGGTTGATTAGAACTGAGACTTACAGGTAGGGGATCCACCATTTCCCAGCTGTCTCAAGGAGGTGCCATGAACAAACTGAAAAATTATGAGTTGCAAAGTTTTGTCCTAGCTGTTCACCTTTGCAGACTAATGGAGAAAATTTGTTGTATGATAAGCTGCAAGAAAACAAATCCAGCCAGTGGATGGGAGGAAGGCATCTCTGGTCCTTATCATGGAAAGTCATATTAGTCAAGGAGCTGCTCAGGTTACACCCTCAGAAACTCTGTCCCAAATGTCCCAAGGAAGTAGAATCATAAAATCATTTAGGTTGGAAAGGACCTTTAAGATGAATCATTAACCTAATACTAGTAAGTCCACCACTAAACCACGTCTTAAGGAGCTGCACCTGCACAACTTTTCCACCTTTGCTGAAATAACATAGAAGTAGTTTTGCTGTGTGCTGTTTCTCTTTCCAGCAGATATGGTTTCTTTGGCTTACTACTTAACAGGTCTGAAACTAAAACGAGGCATGATAAAGCTCCACCTACTTCCATCTCATTTTCTGACTCACTGGTATATATTTATACCTGAATTTCTTAGTAGATTTAAAATGACAGCTTTTATTTATGGACATCCCGTCCTTACCTTTTTTCTGTGCCAAAATGATGCAATAGTAAGTATTGGCAGTGTTAGCATTTCCCTTGCATGAAGGTTCTTGGTTTGTTTGTATCCTCTAAGCACCAGCATACATGCATTGTACAGATCCATTTCGTTTTCAGGGGAAATTAATTTGCTCTGCTAATCAAAAGATGTCACATAAATCTGAAGTACAAACCATTCACTTCTGGGAACTGTATGTGTATGGGCTTATATGCCTATACCTTTATACTCCTAATGAACTATCATTTGCCAGAAGAGAACTTTTATGCTTTTTTTTTTTCAGAAACATTATTGTCGCTTTACCCTGGAGTAAGTAAGTGCTGTTTATGTCCCAGTAAATTTTCTGCTGGTCACAGTCCACAAAAATGTTTGTTTATGATCCACAAAGTTTGGATCACTTTCTCTCATCTTTTCCTCCTGCTGAGTATGTCTGCCCAGACTAATTTAAGTTTAAAGAGGATCATCAAATGAACCACATTTACCAATATGACTGTCTCTGTGGGGAAAAGTGGTACGTGTTGCAATGCCTCAAGAAATGCTGAGCAAACTAGTCAGCAAGCAACATCTTCAGGGTTTATCCTGCCTACTTCGGGCACAGTTGCTTGATGATCCCACAAAAATATGGTCTGTTGCTTTGGTTGTCATAGGTCTCTGAGCCTTCAGGCTTTATGACAATCTTAGTACAGTTCACATGAGGTGGAGGAACAAACATTACTGGTGACTGGCAAAGTATTAGCCACAGCTCTGCAGCAGGAGTGGAGCCTCACGTTCCATGAGGAAGGGAGACAGAGATCTGTGGGAGTGGTTGTGTCCATCAAGTTGAAGAGGAGCAGAGGTTAGCTGCTGAAGTCAAATATCATATCTGCTTGGGCTCACGTTTACTAGTGTTTTCCCACATAGGAACTATATCCTCTCTACAAAAGATCCTACATATCATATTTATAAATGTATATAAACACAATATGTGTATCAGTAGAGAGAGAGACATAAATATATACATATGTGTGTGCATCTATATATGTAAATATATGTATGTATAATACACACAAAACTTAAGTATACATTAACCAAGATAAGCTGTGTTTGCCAGTGCTTTAATCTCAGTGGGAGACTGTTATTGCTGGAGTCAGACTCTTGAGCACCAGCTGAGGATAGGAAACGAGATTCTGGCATGAAGGGTGTGGGAGGAATCTCTCTTTGTCTATCCCTCCTTATTTTATTTCAGAGTACATGCACAAATAACATTCACATGTGGCCCCGAGTGATGTAATGCATGCAACTGACTCCAAAAGAAGCTTTTCATGTGAGCACAGCCCCTTCAGAGCATGTATTGCTTTATACTGCTATTAAATTATATGTTGCCATGCAACAAGGTAATACGAATAATTTCAGAATGCCTTTTTTTTAATATGAGAAGTTGGAAACGTATTTGTATTTTTATCATTCCTGTTGGTTTACATATAGAAGAGGATATGTTTATGTGCATATGTCTGTACATGTACATATGGACAGAGAGGCATGAGACAAATTTCTTCTAGCTTGTCAGATTTTTGTATTTTAATCTGTTTCCATTGCTCTTGCCTTTCACTTAGAATACCAGAAGTCTGTGGCAAATAGATGCTGCTGTCTGTAGCTTGATCATCAGGTTAATGCTGTGATTTCCTGTTTTGGGAGTCTGTGGCTGCAGGGCACACAAAGCACTGTAAAGCCTGTTTTCTTGCAAACATATTTGTGCTCCAGCACAATCCACACAGCACAGACCCATTTGCAGTTGTTTAAATTAAATACCACAAGGGCAAAATTTGCCTAAATTGCTAATGCGTTGGGTAGGAAATAGAATAATAGAAAATGTCCAATTTCTTCAGGCCCCAGGGGTAATATGAAGCTAGTGTTTGGAAAGTAATCATGAAACTGCAGCATCTATTATTAAAAAAAATATTTAAAAATAAAGTTTGTTCACATTGACCCAGGAAACAATGGTTCACATTTTCCCTCTGGCTCGCGGAGGGTCACCAGGAGCAGGTTCTGTATGAAATGCAACTGCATTGAAGAAAACAGTTACATCAGTGTGAAACAGGGCATGTGAAATCAGATTCAGAACCAGCATGAAAAACTTCTTAGCAAGGGCTGTTTTAACACACATGGAAGGTATTAGCACAATCCCTCCCCAGATAGCACAGATAGTGTCAGAAAAAAACTGGCTTTCCTGGATCAAGTATAGATTGCCAGGGCTTAAACTGCATGATAATGAACCTGTATTACTGCTATTTATTGTAAGTACCAACAACGTATTTGGCTCCGCACAAAGCAAAAATAAAGAACTTCTTCATGCTAAGGAACCTGTGGTATGAAAGCAGACAAAGATAAGGTGACATAAGAAGTGACATACGGGAGGTATTGTAATCAAATGTAAATTCTTTTCTTTTGGGGTAAAATGACACTCTGTGTGAATAAATTCTCTGTGTCCCCAGATAGGCCTCATGTCCCAGTGATCTAATTCTATAATACATTTTAATTGGTTTGAAAATAAAAATGCAGTACTTTAACTCAAAATAACCCCAAGATATTGGAAACGGGCTGGATGTTGGAAGCAGCCTTAAAAGACCCTGCCTCAGACTCATCAACCTAAAGGGAAAAAAAAACCCACAACTCATTCTCTTAATTTCTTTTCTGTGATTTTAAGAAATTCAAATAACAGGTCTCCATTACCTCCAATTTTCAATTAATTAAATAATTAGAAAGAGCACTGGAAATTGTAACACCTCATGACATTTTGCTGCTAGAAAGCATCTTGTGTTTGGATTTTTTCTTCTTCCTTTGCAACATACCCTTTCAAATTGCTGCAGGTAGAGTTCAGGCTGGTGTTTAACACACAACCAATCTTATTATTTCCATTTGGACTGCCATTTGAAAATGAAAGCTAGCTTTCCGGGGCCCTGTGAATTTCTCTGTCAAGTGAACCCTGTCATTATCTGCGATGGATACGAGAAGATCTTCAACACTCAACAGGTTATTTTCTTTTTTTCTTAGAAGTGTGTCCCATGTCTGCATGGTATACCTGTTAAGAGAGCGAAGAGAGACAGTTGTTTGAAAGGAAGCCATGATGGCAAGAGCAGATGTGTGAAGCGTGGCCTGTTGGCATGCTGCTCTGGAAGATGGGGTGCATGAACAGTGTTTGTACCTTCTTGGGCTTGGCTGGGAGCCAAATCCAGTGGGCCGTTCCCAAGAATCACACCCTGGTGTCAATCGTCTGCATATAAAGGATAGTTGTGGGCAAGAGCTGGGCTTTTGTACTATTTTGTTGACTTAGCTTTCTGCCCTGCACAGGAATGTTCTCCATCCAGAAAAAATAAATCCTGTCTCTTGGCCAGAATCTGTTTTTTGATTGACTAAGTGACATCTTGACTCATTTGTGATTAGGAGAGGGTGTAGGTTAGAAGAGGATTTACTGAAGAAGTTTTATTATCTGAAAAGAGATCTATACAAAGAGATAATTGAGCAATATTCTGCCTTTGTGTGGAGTATCAACCTACAAACAAGTTTCAAATGGTGTTTTACAAAAGACTCTCTAGTATTTTCAGAATGATGGGACAGGCAGCATATTTGTTGAATCTGAACAGCATTAGATGGGATTAGCTCAACATTCAAGGCCAGAAAGCCACTTGATAGCAACTTGGGAGGAAAGACTCAGAGTTCAAAGTGATCTTGACTATTGGAGAAATGACATGAAAAGGGTATGATTCAACAAGAACACATGCAGATTACTGCACTTAAGTAAGAGATACCAAATCTGCCATATAGGATGAAAAACAAGAGCTATAAAGCCATTTTCCAAAAAAGTGTTTAGAGAGATCATAGGGGATTGCCATCTAAAACTTGTCAGTGTTGTCAGAGTGTGGAAAAGCACATATGCTATTGGAGCTGATGAACAGGAACACTGTGTCTAAAACATGCAGTGATCCTTCTACTCAGTGCTGGCAAGGCACAGGATGGTGTCTAGTTTTGCAACAATGGGATGGTGTCTGGTTTTGTTCACCATATTGCAGAAGGATGTAGGTTGATGGACTCAGAAAATCAACAAAGACAATTGAAAGTTTAGAAAACATTCTAAAGTAAGATGGTGTTAGTCGTATGTTTAGTACAGAGTGGAGGCATGATAAGTCTTTCAATAGGTAAGAGGATGCTATAAAGGAAAGGGAGCAGGCTATTCTCAGAACTGATTGAATGGGACAAAAAATAAAAAGTCTAGATTGCAGAAAATGCTTTAAATTAGATATGAAAAACATGTTTCCCACTGCGTGGTTGACTGGTTGACTGGGTTGGGGGAACTGAACCCAGATCTTCCATATCATTGGATATATGTTGTAACAGTTCACATGTTGCACAAAATCTGCATATGGTCTCTTTTGGCCACAGCAGCTGGTGTGAGCTGGTTGGACAGCACATGTCCATGTAAAAAGTCTAGATTGCAGCATAAAGGCCTTTTTGTTTAGGCATTTACCTGTCTTGAAATGGAGTTTCAGTGAGCTGGACATGTTCCAGCTCACAGAATTGCAACTGGGCTCATATACACCCATGGTGGCCCGGATTGATTTAGAACTCTGGAAAACAGACATCCTGAATCACTGCTTCAAGTATTATTGCCTACAACTAACAGTCTGAATCTTGTCTTCAACAGAAGTAGCAAGGTATCCAGACATTGACATATTCCTAAAGCAGTACTGTTACTTAATAATATTATGTCTCTGAATTGCCTGGGAGAGGTAATCAGAAACTGAGATACTAATAAATAGAGAGTACTGCAAGACAGAGTCATAAGTAAAACTCTGTACTTCTTTTCATATATTGGATCAAAAACTCTAGTTTTTTGCAGTGCTTTGTGTTCCCATATTATGTTATTTTTCTCACAGCATATTCCAGATGTATATTAACTAAATTAGTGGGATATCACTGGAACTTTAGAGGAAATAGATTTATAACTAAAACAAGCAAAAGTAAT
This sequence comes from Calyptomena viridis, assembly GCA_013390005.1. Taxonomy (NCBI): domain Eukaryota; kingdom Metazoa; phylum Chordata; class Aves; order Passeriformes; family Eurylaimidae; genus Calyptomena; species Calyptomena viridis. Next base: position 24,011 of record WEIV01010639.1, on the reverse strand, counting down.
CTAGTTTGGAAAACAAAAATCTGTTCCCCAAATATGACAAACTATAGGCCAGTTAAGGTGAACTATTTCCACACATTCCGCCCACTCTTTTTTTCCTTGAGAGTGATAGAATATGAATTAAGAAGCACAAAGCTCTTAGGCACTTGAGATTAAAGCTAAAACATAGTAATGATAGCTTGATGATTGAATGACGTCTGCCAAACTTCCTCAGGGACTCCAATAATATGAGGGTAATAGATCATTAGAAGTGTTGAACACTGTGTCTGACATGTTTAAATTTATGTATCACATTCCTCTAAAATAATAACTAGTAATGGGTTAAAAGCTTTGAAGGGATGTGGGGTATGCATGCAAAACCACAGAATAGGTGATGGTTTGAACTGGTGGTACCAGTTAAGTAGCTCAAGACTGCCTACCAGTATATTTTAAATATGTTAAAAGGGAACTTAATTATAACAATTTTAACCATGTTTCCCTCCCAATTCCTTTCTAGAATGTGAAAATTATTTTGGTGAATGTATTTCAGTTAGCTACTGATGTGGGCTAGGATACACTACTGCTCAGCTTAGTGGATGGCTATCCATGAACTGCTTTAAATCCATCACTTTCAATCATGTCTTTAGATCTGTACAGTGAAAATTATATAATAACTTGTTTGATTTATGTCAACTGAAAGAAAATAAATAGTCTTGGCATTGAGTGCTAAGAATGTTACAATTCATCCTCTGATTGAGATCTTTGAAGGAAAAGACACCTCAAAGGAAAATACAGCTTTGTTTCCAATAAGATGACCACCTTGCCTTTAGGCAGATCTCTGCAGAAGCAATGGTGACTTCTCTTGGTGAATCCTGAGTTAAACAGGAGCATTTCTTGTTCAACACATGGAAGGGAATTTCTTGTAGTTTTTCCCCATTAAACTGGGAAAAATGCCACTGAAGTTATGACTACCTCGTGGAACAAGGATTAAAATAAGCCAAATAGCAGAGATCTGCAAAATAACTGAGTTGGCATATATGTGGTAGTTTATGGAAAGGTATGTGAAAGAATATCTGTGGTTGACTGTTGTTGTTTTTCATGAACTGTTTTAATATGTAGTTCATGCTTGACACAGTGGCAGATGGACTCAAAATATGAGCACAACAACCAAAAAAAGTAAGATAAATGCAATAATTCACCCTAAGGTGAGGCCTTGTGACAGGCCTGCACACTGTTCTCTCTGTGTCACTGTCAAGGGCTACTGTATGGCACACCTCAGCCACAGCCATGGCACTGCCATATATCTCTGGTTGGGAGGAAACAACATCAGCCTACCTTTCATGTGTTGTGGGTTTTTCTTGGGAATGTCATTTGTTCTGGACACTCAGCTCACTAGCAAAGGTCAAGAGCCTTGGCAAATCCCAGAATTTCTACTCTTCATAGAGAGGAAGTGTGGATATTATCTAGACTTTTGTTCATATTTCGTATGAAGTATGTGGTATGAATTCTCCTCAGGTTACTTTCTGGCCATGGAGCTACACAGTAAGAACAGATGATACCGTATACATTGCTGTAACAAATGTAGCAAAACTTTTGAGTTTTGTTTCTGTCAGACTGCTTTCATAGTGTACGATCATGTTAACGTCTCTTCATTTAACATCTAAATGTCACAAAGCACATATGCCTTTGCTTTTTTTTTTTTTTTTTTGATGTAACTTTGATCAGTAACAGCAGCCATTATACTGGAAAATTATATCGAGAAGCGGAAGACAGACAGATAAATAATGTTCTTTTGGGCAAAGTAAGGATTTGGGGACTATTACAGACATAGCTGCTACTACTCATACTGAAAGTATGGTCATTAGCTTCCGTGTGACCAGGTCTGAGACCCTGAGATTAACTAGAACTCTTCTTATTTATGCAGACGTCTGTTAGGTGGCTCACTGTTTATTTGAATGGGATTTTTATTTTAAAAACTCTCTAAGACACATTGCTTTTTATCAAAGTCCTATTTATTTTTTTACTTTTTTCTCTTTCTTTTTTTTTCCCCCCCTCTTCTTTTTCCTTATTCACATGAATTCGTGACAGAACTAGGTGATGGCCTGATTCTCCTTCCTTGTCCTCACATTGATCCCTGTGCTCTGGGAGGCACTGGCAGCAGTCAGCCACCTGACTGTGTAATTGCAGCCTCAGAGCAGGCAGCAGCAGGAGGCTGCATACCGTGGGGTAGCTGCCTGGCAAGAGGCCTCCTCCTGCTTCACTCAGACATGTCAGGACAGCAGCTTGAAATGCCTTGTGAAAATACAAAGCAAAATGAAAAGCTTCTCCCACTGCTTTCCGAAGGTTGCAGAAGAGGTGTCTCCAAAAACTGATACCGAGAATTACTTCAATGCTGTTCAAAAGTTCAAGGGGTGAAGGCATGCTCCATTGGCAGCTGTGTGGATATTCCAGAGCTCCACATCCTAAAAGGCAGAAAAATTACTATCTCAGTAGGTATTCTACCTTACTAAAAGCCAGCAAGGAAGTTAGGAATGCCAGGTAGAAGAAGGAAGAGGGATTTTCTTGCTACTGAATGTTTTGTCAAAAATACTATTGTGGTATGACAGGAGTAGAAGGTTTACTGTAAAGGTGAATGAAACCCTGTATTTACCTAAAACAGTGGAAGAAGAATTTGTGAGATAATATTGTTAACATAATCTCTGTCAGGACAGTGATTGTCTGAGTTACCATTGAAATGAGTTGAATATCTCCAGAGATAACCATGGGAATCTCGAATTCTCCCTTCTATTCTTCACATAAGTTACCAAAGTCAACAGTACTTCATTGCACAAGCAAAGAAAATTTAGCCTCTGTTCTAGAAACACAAACTGAAAATATGAGTTCCATATTCTTGTATAGCAGTGGTTTTCTTGTTCAGGTGTGAAGTTCTTATTTTTCTCCTTTTTTCAATCTAGTTTTTATTTAATAAATACTATTATTTATTTTCCAGGAGAAAAATTCCTTTGTTCCCCTCTTCTGTTAAATTGAAAATAAAGCTATTACGTGTTTCCCTGGTATTTTCCCTTTCACCCCTGAGATGAGAGGTAGAAATTCATTCCCATCTTTAGGTTCAGAAAGCAAATGTGTAGCATCACCTCAGAGTATGAAATCGCTGGATGGAAGAGTAAGTCATTGCATTCTCAAAATAAAGGGGATATTTTCAATAATATTCATTAGTTCGGCTCTGATTAAGATTATTAAGATTATGTTCAATGTTTATTAAATGAGAGTAGAGTTACTTAAAAGTGTAATTCTTTTGCAAATCTCTGCTACAGAGCATGTCTGCTGAACTAAAGACATCCTGCTGAATGTTTGCATTTCTAAACCCCATATGAATTTGAGGCATGGCTAGCAGAATGCCAGAGGAATTAAAACTTTAGCTTATATTGATGGCTGGCAAGGGACAGAATTCTATCTGTAGATTTTAGGACTAGTGAAAAGTTGTGTGAGTATTGTCTTTAGCCAATTGTGTGAAAAGTCCATGAATAAGATAAACTTTACACAGCATTAAAAAACAGTGCTGTATAAAAATTTAGTCATCATCCTATTTTGGAGGCCATACATGAGATAATAAATAAAATGAAAAGGTTAATTCAAAATGGGGAAGCAGTTGCAGAATATAAGAAGGAAGCTATTAAACAGGCTAGATGCTTTCTCCAGAAAGAGGGCAAGTATTGTGCTTTTTGCCTCATTTATTCATATGCCACAAAATATTGTAGTCATGTCCGGTTTCTTTTGAGGTTTTGACATATCAAGTCATGACAGCAGCGTGGCTTGCTTGAGAATCATGCTGGGAGTCTATCTATGGTGTGTTTTACTTCTGTGTCTCATTAACCCCAGGACAACCTGATGTAGCATAATCTTTTTGTTCAGTTTTGGTGATGTATTTGTTTCTCACTTGGAGGAGAAATTAGTATATCACCATTTTGATTGTAGTGTTTTAGGGGTCTGTTTGGTGTTGTAAAGTCTGAAAAATTCACAGAGGTATATTGAACACAGTCATACAAGGACGTCTTCACACATACATATTAAGTCTGAGGAAGCAATATCAGTAGGTCTTCTCTATGTAAATGAAGAGATTTATGTTCTTCTAATCCAGTTTCCAGCTCTGAGACACACCATGAAAGTGTCTTTTTTCATCTCTTGTGTAGCTTTTTGAATACTCTCTTACTTTCCAACTCCAAAGTGATTGTTTCAGGAGGTCTTATCCAGAGAGATCTCTCTCTTATTTCCTCTACTCTGGCCTTTTTATGTGTCAAAGAAAGAACCTGCTAAATATTGTACATTCAAGTATATGTGTATATAGAGAGGAAGAACAGCTCCTTCTGACTTGACTGTTTAAATGCCACTTACTTTTGAAATTGCAAAGGCTCAAAAAAGTTTTGGACTGGCCACCTTCACGAGGATGAATTTCATCCACAGAGATCTCTAGCAGTTCAGGAGTTAAATGCTGTGCCTTCCCCAGAGAGTAGAATTTCCTCCTCCCTTGTGTCTAATTGAAGGGTACATATCTACAATCTACTTTGAACAGATTTTGCATTTGCTGCACCCAATGTAATATGTCAGATTAAAGCGTAATTGATATTAATTGTCAGTTTGACAGGTATTTACGTAATACACCTGTGATTTGTCCATGCTGCAACATCAAAGAACAATGTAGTCCATTGTCAATCTTGTAATTTTTTTTCTCTCTGGAAGACCAGATCATTGTTCAAGAGGAAATATGAAGTATTTTTCAAGAGGTTTGCATTGGCATGTTTCCTGGCCAATTGTGATCTGAGTAACAACAGAACAAATCTATGCTGATTTTGTGATGGCAATTCCAAATGATCAGGAATCACTTGGAAGTGCTTGTTTTCTGATAAACAAGTTCCAAATTCTTATCATCCTGCTAAGAAACGGTCCTTTTACATTTTGTAGAGTGTGGGATCTGACTCACCTTTGCATTATGCTCTTCAGTTTTATCTTGATGTAACCCCCATTGACTTAATTACCCTGGCATAAAGATGGAATGGGGAAATGGTAAATCGCACCCACTGACAAGTCCATTGGGAAAATTTGGGAGTTGTCCTTTTGTCTTCAGGGAGATTTCACCAGAATGGGATGACTCTTCTAGACAGAGTCAGAAATTCTTTGCTATTTTTAGCAACTTGCAAGAAAACTGAGGTGTATTTACCAGATCATACCTCAGTGCAAAAAGCAGATGCACATCAGAAGTCTGTAACTATAAATGGGAAATTACAAAAGCAGGAGCTTGATGTCTTTGATAAGGCAGGACATAGTGCTTCAATCAAAGACAGTATTGAATATAATTCTGACATCATGTTTATTTTTAGCCAGTGTGCAATATATACAGTGTAAAGTTACCTATAGAAGAGATGAGGAAGAAAGAAAATAAGTCAGGGTGGTGGTAACTTAGGGACACACTTAAATACAATAAAGGAAATGAAAACATAAATGTAAATTAACCATCAAAGTACAAGGAGAAGCTACAGTCCCTGTAGTTCAAGGGACATGAGATCTTGAGCCTTCAGAAAGATCTGGATAGTGGTGTTCTTGAAACAAGAACTGCAGCATGAATTCAGAAGGAGAGTGCGGCAAATAATATATATTGCCCTCACCTGCCATGGCATCTCTGAGGGCTGTTTGGAGGCCTGAGTTTTCTCTGAGACATGTAACGTGATTCCACAAACCCCAAGTAATGTTTAGCAGGCAGAATTTGACTTTTAGCTGGCATGATTTCAGTTATATCAAAAGAAGATCTCCGTTTTCTGCCACAAACAAACAACTCTAAATTAACCAGCCTGAATAATTGAACAGGGGGTTGGTTGTTTGTTTACTTCAATTACTGTTTGTGGTAGCAGTGGGTGGAAATTAAATCTTGCCGCTGTTTTCTGCTCTCTATCAGATTTGGAGCTTTGTTCCTCTCCAAACCTTTGTATTGCATGCAATTCTTCAATGTATTTTTCCACTACCACTTAAATCTCCCTTTATTTTTCATTCCTGAAGTTCTAACATATTACACTGGGCATTACAGTACTCTTGAACCAAGAACTCTGTTGGCTTTCCAAATCCATGAGATCAGAGGCGTTTTTTCCTAGTTCTCCCTTTTTTTGTTAGTTCTTTTCTCTACATTTTTTGAGTCTTTTATATTTCTTTGAATTATTTTTTTCAGGTATTGTCTTTTCATTTTTAGTGTATTCCAGCCTCCTGAACTCTATAGCATTATTGGTATGATCAGATGCACTAGCTTTGTTTCTTCTTAAGATGTCCTTTTTCAGAAGTCCTCTGCTTTTCTCTAAGTGATACACTTATGTGTACTGCTGCGAGTACAACTATCTTTTACTTTGAATGTCATTCTCATCATTCAAAAACTATTACATAAAATGTCACATAAGCCTGGCTTTTCTTCAGTTTATCTTGCCATGCAACCTTCCCAGGGTTTACTGTTTACTTCCGTGGCATCAGAGTCAGGTATGTGTTATTTTGCTTTACCCTCTCACTTTGCATAAGTTATCGATTTCTTTGCTATGTGCTTTTAATTTTTGCATTATTTCTGTGAGCACTCTAGCCTGCTAGAATGCCCTCTGCTCCATATTCCTGCACCTGTTTTACCCTGTACGTTCAATATGCTGTTCCCTGTTCTGCTTATTGTTGAACTGATGGAAACAGTCTTTCCACCTTCTTCCTCATTCCTAAGTAATAAATGCAGCCCTGGTTTACATAGGTAACAACTGAGCTTTGAGCCTTGTTCTACTTTCCATTCTTAATTTGGTTTCTGTGACCTAGTATTTGTCTCAGTCATCACCTCACAGCTCTGAACCTGAGTCATGGTCCAGCTCCACTCTTTGGAGTTTTTCCCGTGTTCACTATTGGTGCTGAAGCTGTATTTTGGATGTAGTTTCATTGGTTCAATGCAGGAGTCTGCAAGAGCTCTGTTCTTGCAGCTACCCAAAGTGCTGAAGGAGTGAGGCAGCCAGACCAGCTGCCTGTAAAACACGTGCCCAGTTGATGCCTGTGTCTCAGAGGTGCTCCCCTGACCCTGCCTCATCCAAGGCTCCTGCTGTATATTTAACAATTGGCACTGCATGTGTGCCTGTGTATGTCTATGTGAGAAGAGAGAAACAGAGTGTTAAAGACTGTTTCATCAACTCTTGTGGGCTGAAAGTGTGAATAAGCCTTGTTTAATATGGTTATCCAGGTTGTTTACATTGGGTTTTTGAACCACAGCCAAATTAAATTTCTGAGGAGGTTCCTATTACTTTCTAAAGATGTAACCCCCTATCTTTGTTCATTAGCTCAAAGTTATTTACTAATGATTACCTGTGTTTGGCAGACAAACAGCAAATAAAATAGGTGCTTTGTATTTTAGATGGTCTTGGTAAACGTGCATTAAAATACAACATCCTTTTATTTGAACAATATTCATAAGAGGGAATATTAATTATTATTAATATTAGAATATTACTGTTTTGCTTTATGCCTTAGGAGATGACAGTCTCTGTGGTAGCATTAATTAATATGTAGCTTGGCTGTGTAGGCAGAAAGCAAATAATCTCCTAGCAGATTATTCAACATTAGCATACTGTCTTCCATCTCATACTGTACTTTCAAAGCAATTCTCATCCACTGTACTGCAACCTTGTACTAACCTTATGTTAACAAATTTATACCTTGGAAATTATTCTGCTGACATCAATGGTGTTACACCATGCAAAACCTGTTTAAAATTAGGCCCAACATATTTCAATTTTAATTTTTAAAGTGTGTCCTAAATAGCGTTCACATACTTCAGTAATTGATAGTTTGGGATTACTTTTCTTTTTCTAGTTCAAAATGAAGTTTTCGTAAAGGTTTTCAGTCTGGTTTTCCCCTCTCTTTCTACTTCAGTTGCTCCCTTAGGCAAAATCACTGATTTCCTATCTTCCCCTCGCAATCTGGTTATATTATGAACCAACAAACTGAGTTTTCTGCCAATTCATTCTTGAATATGGATTCTTTTTAATGGAAGCAGACCATGCAGGAATCTCCTACTTTACAAAACAGAAACAGCCTGTCTATCTGTCTCTGTACACAGAGAAACAAAAATATGCTACAAAATACACTAGAAAAACATTTAAAAAACTAGAAAAAACACAAGTTAAAGGAACCTTATTAAGGTACTAAGTCAAATATCTTGAAGCTGGGTAATGCAAGAATTACAAGATCTTAGTTTGTGAGAGTTTACCTGCATACTTTGTCTAGCCAATACTAGGAGCACGTGAGAGGTTTCAGGGATGTTGGACTGTCCAGAAATCTAAGCTATCCATCCTTATCAGGTCTGTGCTTGGCACATGCAAAATGCCACATTTTTGTTTTTTCAAAGGCACATGAGTTGACCGGGCTTGGGTGAACTTTCACCAGAATGGCAGAACCACCTGGCAAAGCTGCCAAAATCCCACTTGTTTTAAGTCCCAGCATAAAATACAGTAGGATTAGAGCTTTCTAAACAGTCCACAGTTTTCTTTCGGCAGTAGCTGAGACTTTTTGGAGAAATAACACCCAGGAGCCAGGGATGGAGCCTTCAGGTCCCATTCTTGCTCTATTCCACTCAGACTGGTACAAAAAGGGGCCAGGGACAAGAGGAACCTCTCCAACACACAAAGTCAAAGGACACAGCTTTTCACCACTCTACTGAGACTTAGAGAAAAAGGAAGTTCAGGTGAGCACAGATGCTCCAGGGCTGCCATCATTAAAAACTGGGTAAGGCCCTGGCAGCTCTTGGCACTGATGGGAGAAAGCTGAGCCCAGCAGCCGCCCAGAACAAGGAAGCGCTTTTCCTATGAGAAGTTTTTTTTGGTAATCTGCTCGGTAACACAGTGGTTAGGACTGTCCTTACGGATTTCCTATCAACTATTGTTGCTTACAAGGAAGCCCATGTCAAATATTTCAGGTGAGCTGATGGCCTAGAGTCGTCTCAGGGGCATGTGTTCACTGGGAGGAGAGCCTCCTGGAGATGAGCGAGCTTGTCTAAAATTTCCCCAAGCCCTACAGCAGTTCTGTGACAGCCAGGCAGCTGAGCCTGGTCAGCCTTGGGAACTGGGGAGCCAGGAGGAGGAGGTGGGTGGGAGGTCGGGGTGGCAGGGGGGGCTCAGGTAACAACTGCTCATGGAAATACAACCTACATGGGTTGTGTGTGTCACTGGTGTGAAGATACATTTTTAAATATTGTTTAAGTAGCACTGGAGGCAGTAGTGTGACCTGTAGATGACTTCTCCATTTGTAATTATGGAAAGGAGGGGGGAAAAAAGGAAAAAAAACATGAAAGAGACACATCTATAACTAGTTCAGCTGTTCTGTAGAGAAACTTTCATTCATTACAATTAAGAGGGAATTTCCTTATTTGGCTTTTTTTTTAAAAGTTATCTCCAACTTGACATGATATTTATTTCTCCTTAGCTGGATTTCAGATGGCTCTGAACATTCAAGCGTGCTGAGTTTTACTGAATATCTTTCAAGAAGAGCTCATTTTGCAGCTTGCAGAACAGCAGAACATGAACATGTGATAGTTAGTAATTTGCCTGTTGTTCAGTTGTTACCACTAACAATATTCTCTCTTCAGTTTTGGTGTGTTACTCTTGTTTTATAGCTGTAAAGAATCACAGTTGTGCTGGGATTTCTTCTTACAGAGAACTGACTTTAATGTGTCCATTTTCACTAATATCTGATAATGGGATGGCCAGTGTGCTGTCCTGACTGTTTTCAAAAGCCAAACAGAGTCGGATGATGCTAAGTTTTAACTCTTATACTGGTGCCCTGGTAAGCTCACACATTTCTTTGCAGTCACTTTTGGTGAAAGACAGCCACAGGACAGTCCTTAAAAGTCATGTCTGTATTTTCCCTACTGTGATCATGTGTCATGCCTTCAGTAAAAAAAAAAAAAATTCTAAATTTTTATTAACACAAATAAATCAAAACAATCCCAAAGTCAAGGCAGAGGGAACATAGCATCTTTCTACTCATAAGCCAGTCTCATGATTTTTGAAGATTCGGGTTTGACAGCTGGCTAAGCCTTTGTATGTGGCCTGCAAAGGTCAATTCTGATATTTTGGGGTTTTCATGCATTGCAGGGAAGGTAGCCTGAAGTTGTCCCACCCATTGGTGGATCCTGCACAAGTATACTTCATATCCTCTTTGATTTAGAGGGATTAGTTTGATCATGTTCTAATGAATCTCACGAGATAAAATCCCCTGAGGGAGGCAAGAAACCCTTTAAAATAAGAAGGCAGTGATGAGTTTGCAACATTACACATAGCAAAATTATTTTCATGGGTAGTAAAAGCATTAACAGGGGAAGTATTTTTGCTTTCATTCTACTAGGATTGCTGCACCATGATCCCTCCATGACATCAACAGCGGAGCTGCTGCCTGGAGAAGAAAATAGGAAATACAGAGTACTTACATTTTTCTAGTGAAAATACTTTCTCTCCCAAAAGACCACTTTGGTCTTCCCTATTATAAAATGTAAACACTTTTTTATAGTTTGAGTATAACCACACTTTAAACAGCTGCTGCCTCTCACCTGTGCTGCAGCTCTGTTTCTGTAGTGAATTAAGCCCTCTCTTCACAGACTGCACATCAATTGCAATTTTTTAAGTGCTTTGGGATCCTTTGGGTTGAAAAGTATGATATAAATTTAAGATATTAAATCGTTAAGAAGAATAAGAGCATTACCAGATGCCAATGCTCATGTTATAGCTATGCTGTTAACAGCAAGTTGAAAGATACTTACACTTCATCTCTGTAGCAGGTATCACATCACAAAACCCTTTTCATTAACTGCACATTAAAAGTCATGAGGAAGTTTAACCCCAGCTAATTCCACTGTACAGCAGCCCAGAACCTGCCTGATCTTGTATTTAGGAATTTTCTTCTACTATATTTGCATGTTTAGCAGTTATGCTCTTATATCACTGGTCTTCATTTAAATAGTTCTTTCTTTTGGTGATGCTGTAGCATCTTCTCCCAAGTGACATTGTAGCACATAGTTGTACCACCTCCCAAGTTTTAGTATGGTTAACTAAACAAACAAACAAAAAAGTCTTTTTGTTATAATATGTTTCTGCAACCCTTTACCATCCTTATAACTTTCTTTTTCTGAAGTAAATCCAGGGTTTTTTTCTTTTAACAACACTACCAAGAGTAATTTTTGAATACTACACAGTGTTTGAAATAAAAGACACATCAGTCAGTGTCTCATATATTTGCAGTAATGCTCCACTGCTTTTTTGGAAACACCTCATACTACACATACTAGGGTTATGCTTCCCTTCATGGTTGCATCACACTTCTGATTCACAGTCACCTGTGAGGAACTGGTACCTCCAGGTTCTTCTTTACACCAGTTGTTTCAGCATACAGTGAGACTTTTGTTACTAGTCTCTGAGTTGTTTCATGCTTTTTCCTCTTGACTTTTGACTCTTCCATGATGGCAATCTTCATGCTGAGCCTGTTTTTTCTTTCTAACCTGAGCCCCCTCCATACTGATATTTCACAAATTTAGGCTGTCCTTCTTCAGCTTCTTTGTAACATTTTTGACATTATAGAAAGCACCTGTAATGATTCTTAAGGCTGCTAATGACAAATCCAACCAGTACCTTCATGCCAGCCTAAGACTTCCCTTTTCTGACCTGTTGCCATCCCCCTTTATATATTTTATTATTCCTCTCCTGAGCCTCACGCTACTCCAACTTACTTGTTACTCCAGCTTGTTACTCCATTTACTGGAAGATTAAATCATGGAATCATAGAATCACTTAGGTTGGAAAAAACCTCTAAGATCACCAAGTCCAGCCATTAACCCACAACTGCCATGGTCCCTGCTAAACCATATCCCCAAGTGCCATATTGACTCATTTTTTAAACACTTCCAGGGATGGTGACTTCACCACCATCCTGGGCAGTCTCTTCCAATGTCTGACCACCCTTTAAGTGAAGAAATCTTTCCTGATACTTGACCTAAACCTCCCCAGATGCAACTTCAGTCCATTTTCTCTTGTTCTGTCACTTGTTCCCTGGGAAAAGAGACGTACGCCAACCTTGCTACAGCCCCTTTCAGGAAGTTGTAGAGAGCAATAAGGTCCCCCCGAGCCTTCTTTTATCCAGGATAGACTATCCCAGCTCCCTCAGCCATTCCTCTTGAGACCTGTGCTTCAGACACTTCACCAGCTTTGTTACCCTTCTCTGGACATGCTTCAGCATCTCAATGTCCTTCTTGAAATGAGGGGCCCAAAACTGAACAGAGGATTTGGGGTATGGCCTCACCATACAGTCATTGCCCTGGTCATGCTAACCACACTATTTCTGATAAAAGCCAGGACTCCACCTGGCCGGAAAGGCCACCTGGGCACACTGCTGGCTCATGTTCAGCCAGATGTTGACCAGCAACCCCAGGTCATTCTCCACTGATCAGCTTCCCAGCCACTCTTCCCCCAGCCTGGAATGCTGCATGGGGTTCTTGTGACCCAAGGGCAGGACCTGGCACTTTGCCTTGTTGATCCAGATACAATTGGCCTTGCCCCATCAATCCAGCCTGTCTAGATCCCTCTGCAGATCAACACTCCTACCCAAGTATTTGCCATCTGCAAACTGACTGAGATCACACCTGATCCCCTCTTACAAATCATGGATAAAGATATTGAACAGGACTGGCTCAGAACACTGAGCCATGGGCAATACCAGTCCCAACTGGATTTACCTCCACTCTCTGGGCTTGGCCATCCAGACAGATTTTTACCCAGCGAACACTCAATGGTTAGCCAAATTAGCCTATGTCATTCCCTATCATTCCACAGCTAGATCACTTAGCAGCAAATGAAGTGTAAGAGCTACTTAGATGCTTCCATATTGTACTGTTAGCTATGAAACAGCAGTATCTTTTGTAGTGACAGGGCGTGGCTGGGTAAATCATCATTAGTTCAGAAAGTCTGAGGTAAAGAATTGACACCTTTTTTCCGGAATCAGATTCAAGGTCACTGGGTTGGTTCTGTCTCATCTAATCCCAAGGGGAGAGAAACAGACATGCTTTCTGCAAGGCAAGCAATTTGTGCAAGTCTTCTTTTAATGTTTGGTGTAGGTTTTGTCATTGTGTACGGTAAAACAAGTTAGTAATTTTTATTGGCTTTTTCTGCATTATGTTTCAGTAGTTTGAGGCAAGTTCTCCATGAGCATAAAACCGTCACATTTTGCCTAGTGTGCTTCCTCTTTGCACTTCTAGCAGCAGTTCCACTGACTGATTTGTTATATTAGTTATATTAGTACAATCAACAGACAACACAAAACTTCTGTTTTAAAATGAGTGCCACTCCTGGATATTTCTGTACTTTTTTTCCAGTTCTGGATCAGAGGTTCAGTCTTGCAGAGCTTTGACTACCTCTGTACTTCTAAAATTAGTAGGAATACTTATCTGCTCAACTTCAAGCATGTTTTTCTGCATCGGGGCCAGAGCATGTGCAACCTCGTGAGGTGAAGATCCATGTTCTGCTGGTTTACCTCCCATTGTTTTGCCAATGTTTGCAGTACCAGACCACTGATTTAGCATTCAATAGAAGGCAATACAGGTGACTCAAAGATGATGTTGCTTTCATTCTTATGCTTAGAGTTATAGGCATGTCCCCCTTTATTCAGCCTGGCCAAGCTTTGTTGGCCATATGCTATACCACATGCTATAGCTCGTGTGCTGCTACATAGAAACTTTTGATAGGATTATCTGAATTATCCTCAGTGTGAAATAGACCAAACTTTATTAAAAATAAATCTGAAATGCCAGGGTAGAAATGCTTTATATTTCATGGGAGATCTCAGATAGGTGGTATATCTGGAAGGGCTTTAATTTGTGGAGTGCTGGGGGATGGTTCTTTTTAATAGGTGATGAATTCAGTTTGGAATATTTTTTTCATTTGTTTTGTCTTTTAACTCTTATTCAGGAACAACGGTGTGAAACAAACACAAATCAGTTGTATTTTTAAAAACTATTTTAGTCCTGTTTCCAACTCCTCTTGTGCTGACATTCAACAAACTGATTTTTTAAAAGGACTGTCACCATCAATTTTGCTTTTTTAAAGGACTTTAATTCTTTCAGCATGTTCATATGGTTTTATAAAGCCCCAGATACATGGCAAATCCCCTTGGTGTTGTAAGACAAGATTGCTGTTAAAAAATGTTTAGGCTTAGTCAGCTTCTTCTCACTACTGAAGTCATGAGGGACTCTGGGAAATGGTGTTTATACTAAGCTTAAATTGATAGGGCAAGTTTAATGCAATCAGGTCAAAGGTACAACTGCTTAGCTAGTCTCATCAACCACTCAGGTTTCAGCATCAGTTTATAAGAAAAGGCCTGTAATGATAACATCTGGCTGCAAGCACATGGGCTGCATTCTCTGTGCAGTGATTGAATGTAATTTAATGGTGGGGAGGAGCAAACTGAAGATCGGCTTCATTCCTGAATTATGATCCCCAATAGATAAGGTGCAACTGCCAGACTTTGATCACTACTATTATCAATTAGCTTGATGAAGAGCCTTTCTCCAATATAACCTGGACAGAAATGTCTTCCTTGAACAAAGGAGTGCAGTCCATTGAAAAGGCTTGGGAGGGGAGATGTCAAGACCTGGACAAAATCTCATGGTTTCCCAGTGCATACATGTGTGGCTGATTGCTGGTCAGGCGTTACTTTGAGCAAGTGCTGAGTGACCCAGGACAATGCTGAGGAAATGTGCTAGACAGAATAACGAATTGGGCTGCCCTTCTAACATGAGAAAGCATAATGTTCAATTATGTATTTCCTGTACTATCCAAGTTGGTGTGTGGCAACCTAAATATTCAAGATTACTGCCAGGCAGACCCCAAAATGTATACTCATTAGGAGAAGGTAGATATCCAAGACATCCTGAGGGATTTTAATCACAGGCAAGTCTGATCTGCTTATCCTAATTCAGACCCTAGGAGGGGCTTTTGCATACAGAATATGTCTAGTTTTGCTGGCCAAGTAAGGTTGCCAGCGAAAAGGTATTGCCTTCTTTGCCTTATTTGTACCATACGAAATATCCTATCATATAATTTTAATTTCTGTTATGAGAGTTTCTACATTTTGCTACACACCAGCTGAAATTTTCTATGTTAAATGTCTGCCCAAGCTGAAGAATTTGGGAAATTTCATTCAAAATAATTTCCAGTAGTCATTAACAAAAAAAAAAATTAAATTAATTGTTGTCAATAGCCTAATAACATGAAATGGGATTATGCTGTGATTTTTATGTCATTGACATACTTTTTTTTTTCCTGTGAAAATCACTGCATGTTATGAGATTTAAAAAGAAATCACAGTTTACACACACTTAGCAAGAAGTCTTTAATTTTTCCAAGTAAAATGAAAGAATATTTAATCAATATTCAGCGTATTCAGGCTTTTGATGGTGCTAAATGAGATGTTCTTTCTGAGAATCATCAAGTGTCCTCCTTCCATCCTGCCAATACCATCAAATTGAACTGAATGAATCTGAGCCAACTTATGACATTCTCTGTGGTTAGAGGAACCACTTGGTACAGAAGATCAACATTGTCTTTGTTCCAAAGTTTACTCACTTGGTATTGTTTACACTGAGGCAATGCAGACCTCAGAGTCTAGCAGGTTAGTGATTATCTGACCTAACTGTTTCCAGCAAAGGTCCCATTAAATTTTATTTGGTTGCATACGAAACAGGGAAGCAGGTTCTCAGCTGCATCTGTCACCCAAAAAAGGAGAATACTCTCCTTTGTCTCAAAGAGCATGTGTGAGTGGGCTGTCTGTGACTGACAGTATTATTAAGACCCAAATGTTGAATATACCCAGCCTCTTTTCAACCTACAAGTCTTTGTAATCACATATGGCACAAGCTTTACTCTGGAGGGAGGTGTGCATTTTTTCCACGTTCTCTGCACATTCATGTGAACTGTTTCCATAAGGATGTTCCTTATGATGTGTTTATATTGGTTTTGCTGATATTCAATGTGTATTCAGTGGGGATGCCTTTCTTTCATGTCAAACAAATATAGGACCATTCTTGGCAGCTAGAAGATCTCTGTGTTTTTCTGACATTCATTAAGTAAGAAAATTCAACATGCAGGTTAGGTTGGTGAGATTTGCTGCTCCTTTTGAGGAACCAAAACCCAGGGAGACCATTCAACTTGCCACAGATCAGTGGAAGTGTAAGGATTGTAAGATCAGCTCTTGTACATGATAAATCAGGCAGTAAACCACATTCTAATGGCACAGAAAACAGTCAGTCAATGCTTGGCTCACAGTTCCTCCACAGCTTTGGATTATCTCAGTATTTTTCAGCGCTTTGCTTAGCATGTGTAATGTATCTTCTCCTAGAGATGGGATGAGACTCTACTTCAAGCAGTAATGATTATATACATCATACTTCTAAATGTATAAACTACTTTTGAACATACTGGAAAAGCTAAAATGCCAACTGTTAAACCAATGAATCATACTTTGCAAGGGAGTGTTTTTATATATAATATATAACATCCAATATGTATAGGGAGGAGGGATAGTTACACATCACATGTGTAAGATATAAATGATCCTGATGAACATGACTGAAGTAAATTATGTTAATGTTCCAGTTAGAACTATTTCTACATTAGTTTCAAAATGTTTTTGTTATACTGTAGATTCAATGTCAGGAAGATGAAGGAATCTATGCTTTTAAGTGCAACCTCCACATTGCAGTGTGACTCTGTAGGGATGTTCAAAATTCAACATTTTGTTTAAGCATGAAATATTAAAATTTTTCTTTTTAATTCCTAGGTCTGTGTAAAAGCAGATTGGGAAATGGTTTACATTACTTCCTACTGGGGGCTTCCACACCAACAATATCAGAAATGACAACACTTTTCTGCTAATTACTTTTATTGCTTTTCAAGAAAAAGTCTTTAAATAGCCAGCATGTAATTTTCCTAGTATAAGTGATAACCTTTATAGCAGGGCTGCTTTTCTTTTAAGAGAAGGATGCTTTCGTCCCAACTCCAAGTTAGATGGATTTATCAAGGGAGTCACCATTCATCCCCAAGTCTTGCCAGTCTTGAAAGGTGTGGAAAGATTAAACACCAAAGGCAGTCGTGTTCTCAGTTACCTTTCTCCATATTCAGAGTTTGTGATGAGTAGTGTTGCAATTGGTCCCATGGTGAATGGACCCATGAAGTTATGTGCTGGAAGGGTGGTCTAACCCATGGTGTCAGCTCCAAGGAAGGAGACCCTCTTGATCCTGTTCTTATTTTGTGCTCCAAGTGTCTTTTCCCTCAATGCGAGACCAAGGAGAGAAGGCAGCCTTTGTGTTCCCTCTGCCTCCACTGGCATCAGACTCCATGGTGAAAGCTTTGCACTTGGGAGGGGGAGTAATTAGAACACACTCTATGAGGGTGATGGGACAAAAACCAGCATGGGAGAAGTCCCAGTGGATAAGTGGGAATGAAAAAACCCTTCAGAGAAATGAGGAAGGGAAGAAACAGCAAAAGTCTGAAAGCCCCGCTAGGATAAACAGAATAGATGTTAAAGAAAGGTGTATGA
>WEIV01010638.1:259930-321630 GCA_013390005.1 Calyptomena viridis | reverse complement strand
TAATGTTGAAATCTATTTTTTCTCTCTGGTTAAAAAAGAAACATTTTAGTCTTCCAAGTCAGACTTACGGTAACGTCTTAACCACAGCATGCCAAAGCTGTTAGGTTATTTTAAAGTTTTGGCCAGAATCTGGACATTTGTGCAAAGTATTCCCTCTTCCAATACAAAACAAAATAGTTGCTTCAGTATTCCTTGCAGTGCTGTCATTTTTAGGGCTTTATTTATTTTTTTAGAGAAAGAAGAATTTATTTTTTATTGGGATTTTTCGCAAGATTNTGTATTTGGTGTTGAGAAATAAAGCCTCTCGCAGAGCTACACATAAAGAATGTGAATAACTAATGTGTGTTTATTTTGATGATGTCCCCTAAAGATCAGTTTCATGGCTGCATTCCTCCAAGCTCTTGCAACTTTTTTTAGAGATGATGATGGTACTTGGTGATGTTCAGGAGCAATATTACCTGATGTTAAGAGCTGGACAAACCAATATTAAATGCAGTGCACATATTTTTATTTACCTGTCCATATTGGAGTATGTTCAATAGGAAGTGTGCTAAAGCAAAATTAAACCTCTTCTGCAAGTGCATTCTCCCATATAAGCACACCCACAGCTGAACTATCAGCAGAAGAATAAAGAAAATAATTTCCCTCTATGGAATGCTGCCATGGAATAGCACCTACACTGCAGAGGAGCAAACAATCATTTTGTCATATTTTTCTCTAGACACTTCAGGGAGGGGTTAGCAGTCCCCTGGGTCATGTATTGATTAATTCCAGGCAGATTGGTTTTTGTTCATAGGAGTGTCTTGTGGGATAACCCAACTAATACATTTTTCAGTGTGTTATACAGACCAAATGTAATTCACCTTGAGAAAAGGGAAAAAAACCCAGATGAAAATTAGTACAATAGCCTCCCTTTGTCAACACAGTGACATCAGAAATAGTGTTTATTTGCTAGGTTTAATTTTGGAGATTGTTTATGTCGCTTTGAGTTTATTTAGGCAGTAGCAACCAAGTTCCTAAAAAGGAAAGCATTGTTGAAAGCTACAGAAAAGAAAAGATTATGCAAAGTGTATCTTTGCTGTCCTTTGCAATACTCTGTGCCACTAAGGAAACGATCGAAAAAGCTTTTGAAGTCAAGGGAAAATACTTTAAATTTCTCCTTCTCAAATGAAAAACTCCATTTGAAAGGGATCTTTTGGTTTATGTTATCCAACTATAATGCCTGGAGATATTTCCTTGAAATTGTTAAATGAGACAGTAATGTTTGTCCTTTGTAAAGCTCTTGTGATCCCTTGATAAAATCCTAGTTATGAGTCAGGGGCTGCAAAAGAAGCTGTGCCCCCCAGATTGTGAAATTAATTGCAGAAGAAGTTTAAATGTATTATACAAAAATATAGAGGGTTTTCTTTCATACTTCTGTAGATTTCATTTTATTATATAGATCAATGAGGACCAAAAAATACCTGTGAAGTGCCATTTAGAAGCTGGTTGTCACATAAAATTCAACTATTTTGATACAAAGTAACTTCCTTAGAGAGGACTTCAGTTCATTCAGCAGCATTTATAGTCGTTTTTCAGGGGTGTAATTTAAGAAAGTAGTATAGTGTCATCCTCTGCACTATCCAAAGATTGACTTACATTGGGAACTACAAGTTTAAAGGATAAAGTGGCTTCATAATTGGTAGCTGCTTTGCAGTTAATTTCATTAATGCTTTTAAGTGCCTCTTAAATGATTCACTGCCTGTTGT
Organism: Calyptomena viridis; assembly: GCA_013390005.1. Classification (NCBI taxonomy): domain Eukaryota; kingdom Metazoa; phylum Chordata; class Aves; order Passeriformes; family Eurylaimidae; genus Calyptomena; species Calyptomena viridis. The sequence continues at coordinate 319,882 of WEIV01010638.1, read as the reverse complement.
GACTGAATTATTCGAAAAGCCTTGTGAAAGAATTTACACAGCAGTGTCAGTCTTGGAAGCTGTTTTTTCAAGTGCTTTATAGGAAATTGGTATCTCAAAACTGGAGTTGGGAAATAGCCTTAACTAAAGGCTTAGCCAACAAGCAAGTAAACAGTGCTATCTGGATGTTCCTATTTGTGAAACACTGAGATGGAAAATAGTACACATGTATGTTTTGAAATTATTCATGTGTTTATAACAGTTACACAACTGCAACAAGCACAGTTACTGAAGCATCCACATTTTTTCAGTCCTTCAACGTAACAACCCAGATTTAGCACATTATAGAAAAAATAGAACCAGCTGTTAAATATGAGCACAAAATTAATGTTTCATTTAGGCTGTGCCTTGTTTTTAAGGGCCATTATAATTTATTATTCACAAAGAAAACTGAACATAGCATGCATTCATTGATCATAATAGGTGACCTAATGGTTCCAGTAATATGCTCTGGATCAGTACTCATGGAAATGTTACTGTGCATCTCTGTGTATAATGAAATTTTAGTATTTGCTTTGTCTTCAGCAGCCAGAATTGCTGCCGTGGATACTGTGTATGCATGTGAGGTATGTAGGATTGAGCACAACTGAGAAATCTGATCTGAACCCAGAAATAATGACTGAATCCTGGAGAAGAAAATACGGTTATTTTGTATGATTTAGACCATCTAGAATAGTATAGAACCAGGTCAGCAGCATCTGTGTTTATTACAATTTCCTAATTATAACAGTATTTGTTACCATTTACTCTAGGAATGACTATACCAGAAGAAGATGCTGATGTGGGACAAGGTAGTAAATACTGCCTTGTGGCCATAGGAAGGCTTCAGGTAATGCCACTCTTTCCTTATACAAAATATTTCTGAAAGCATGATCACTGTTTTGGTTTAGTTGTAAAAGATTTACACAAAGCTTTGGTACTAGACTGTAACTTTTAACATGCCTCCAATTTATAAAGTGCCTTGATGTCTGTGTGCAGTCAGTGACTTGCTTAGAACATGTCAACAGTGCAAAACAAAACTGATTTTGGTGCATATATGTACTTAATCCAGTAACAACAGCAAAGATGCCCCTGAGGGTGAATATATACAGACCTGCCATTCTTTAGGGCATGTAGGGCTGGGATATTGTAGATAGTGAGAAACATGGCAGTACAGATGCTGCAGATGGTGGGTTAAAGTGGCTCCAAAGCCAGTGATGTGCTCCCTGCCTTTTTTTCCATTCATTCTCTCTCTCTGGCTAATCAACTACTTGAAAAACTGTGATTGCAGGAGGTATTCTGAAAATGGCAAAGACAAGGTAGTCAAGAGGCACTTCAGAAATCATAGCTTTATTCTTGGTGTGTGTTGTGTTGTGCATTCAAATGAGATGTCAGCAGAAGGAACTGGGAGAATAAAATTTTACTTTTTATCCAGACAGTTGCAGTTGTTGTAGTGCATTTTCATCCTTTGTTCATCACTGATGAGAGCTCAGAGCAGGAGCTAAAGCAGTCATGGAGAACTTCTTTCACTGCAGCAGGGAGGCTAATTTTTATCTTCCTGGTCTGGGAATTCTGCCATGGGTGAACATGTTTGAGCCTCTTGCAAGGTCTCCTGTTGGTCTGCACTCATTGCCATCTGCCAGGGTGCTGTCACTCCTTCTGATGAGACAGAATGACCCTGTCATTACAGCACAGGTGCCAAACCCATTGTACCTGAGGTGAACAGCCTGCAAGAGTTAGCACTTCTGCAGAGTGGGTCTCTACTGCCATGGCAGAGCTACAGGAGTATTGCAGGGTGGTTTTTAGGTTAATCATGCTTTCATAATTAAGAGTAATATATTCCAGTAATGGAGACAAGGAAGTTATGGGGATTCATATGTTAGAGCTGCCAAAGGAGGATGATTTCCAAGGAAATCACATTAGTAACATGTGGAGTGTCAAAACATCTGTTACATTAGAAGAGCCATCAGGCTATGTGAGGGAGGGCAAGAGGAGGCTCTGTGGGTGGGTTAAACCACAAAGGAGTCAAGGTCCTTAAAAACACTGTTCAAAACTCTATTACACTCTGTTCTGTAACAGCAAATTGAAATCTTGCATGCAGTTAACTGGCTAATCAGCTTCAAGGCAGCCAAAAATTAGATTTTGCTCATTTGCATTGGGACCTTGTTACCAAAGAGAGCTCTAGAAGTTGTAAAAAAAAAAGTGGTCTCATTTGTAGCCCCAGTAGGACAGAATGGGTATGAAGTGGCCTTACTGCACAAGTTTCAGCCAGAGAACTGGAAATGCATCATTCTCTCTCATGAGATTTGAAGAACATTTAGAGGACTGGTTTTTTTCATTATGAGCAGGCACTTGCTGGCCTAATGTCCCCTACCTCAGCTTCTGGAGGACTTTGTTCAGGTTCTGTTGGTATTTCAGGTGAGGTTCATGTCACCTGAAACATTAGTGTTTAGTCTGAGCAGTCCTGTTGGATATGTCTGCAGATAATGAGTTGGCTTCTTCTAGAGATTGACCTTCCTATTCTAAATTGAATGGACTGCATTGTCCTCTGCAAGGCTGTCATATCTGGTTGACAAAGATAGGAACAAAGATACCTAATGTGCTGCAAAGTGAAATGAATCCAGGTGGACTTACATCCTTACTATATCCCTCCTTCTTGGGTGTATTTGTTTTTTCTGCTGTGCTCTTAAGTCTAGATGGATGCCATGGGGTGAGATTCTTTGCTCTGCAGACTAAAGGAGGTTCTGTCATTTATCTTGTTTTATTTCTGACGTCCTTCACCAATTAACAGTCTGCCAACAGATTCTGTTCTTTAGCTGTCATCAAATTTGACTTAAGGTGACTGTTCTGTGGGTTTCCTTGGTCCTAGGTAACCAGCTCTCCAGTGTGCATGGACATGAACGGCATGTCAGTCCCAACTGAGTTCTTGTCTAGGCACAATTCTGATGGAGTCATCACCTTTGTGGACCCAAGGTGCATCAGTGTCATTGGCTACCAGCCCCAGGTCTGTGACCACTGGGAACATGGAGAATGGTTAGAGCTAATGGAAAAAAATTCTATTTGCAAACATGAAAAATTTGTAGCTGATAATTCATACATCGTTCACTAAATGCTTTTCATCTTTCTTTGTCGTCTACGTCTCTATAAAATTTTGTTTCCTTTTGTTATGCAGGATATCTTTTTATACCTTTAGATCTGATTAGAATTCTAACAGCAAAGTGCTCTAAACCTTGCACAGCTTTCCAGTGAAGACATTTTTGTGATAATAGCTTAACAGTGCTTGGAGAGAGTTTTAGTCCTGTAGACCTTTGCTTCTGCCAATCTATTGAACAGTAAGCAAACATCATTTGTGACATCTATTTTCCTTTAGGCTTACATCTGCTTCTCTGAACAGGAGGCTAGTACAGAACTGAGCAGAATAGTAAATGAACTCCTGACTACCACAGTCCTCCCTTGGATAACTCCCAACAGTTGCAATTTAGAGGCAAAAATAATTTCTTGTTAGTTTGTTTTTCAATTTATTTTGATTTTAGATAGCTTTATAATAACTGTTTTTATAAAAATTAGTTTCATAAAATGAGCTGTGGTAGAGGATCTCATTCTCTTCAAGACACCATTTCACAGTTACTAAAAAAGCACTTTAAAATTTTTTGCACATACATGTATCTGTGCAATGGTACAAATATAATGTGGGACGTGATAATAATGTGGGACAAAGCTTGTTTGTGTGATTCATTCCTGATTAACTGAGTAATCCCAGTAAGGGTGGTAGAGCTAATCTGCAAGGATTATTTGCAGATCTGCATGTGGATTTGTGTTGTTATTTGGGTTTTTTACACAACTTCATGTTTTATTCTAGGATCTTCTGGGGAAAGATATTTTAGAATTCTGCCATCCTGAAGATCAAAGCCATTTGCGAGAGAGTTTCCAACAGGTGCTGTGTTCTGCTCCTTTTGTTCCACAATTTATTATTTTTGTTACTCTTTTGATCACAGAAGTAGCTTTTATTTTGTATTTCAAAGTATTTTTTCTGTTATGCAGCAGAAGGGGTGGCAAGATAGAAAAGTTTGTTGTTCAGTTAGTAATTGCTTAAGCTGCATAATAAATGGTAGTTTAAACTGCAGCATGTGTTGACAGTATTTTTGGAAATAAGTCTAGTTATATATTCTTTTTACAAAAAATTGTTTGCTGCACAGGGTGAGCTGATTTGGAGATGCCTGTATAGATCCCACTGTGTTAAGTGGTAACCAAAAGTACCCTGCAAGATGGTTTGGTTTGGAAGTAGTTACATCCCTCTGTGATGCTGGCCTGTTTTTAACCTAGTTCTCTCCTAGCATACATGATGTGCTTCTTCATGTACTTCAATGGAATTACACCACTTTACATCAACAAGTAATTTGGCCCTTTTCCCCATTAGGAATTGAAATGGGGGGGAAAAGTAACAAAAGAAATGCAACATATAGAAAGAGTTTGGATTTGTTTTTACTGTGGGCCACATTTACATCAGCTGCATCAATGGCATTTATTTCCTTGTAGAGCTTTCTATTTCAGATGGGTCTGGGCCATGCAGTAGCAGTGCTTTCCCTGAGCTACATTCTTGTTGCTGGGCTTCCCTGCTGCACTAGAACACAGAGCACAGGATGTTTAACCAAATACTGAGGCTCAGTTATCTAAGTGGTTCCAGATTTTCTGACAACAGACTATAGCTTGACCAAGTTTTGTTGGTCCATCTCATTTTGGATGCCGAGATATATTTTCAGCTGTGAAACGTGGATATGAAATGACTTCTAAATAATTTGCATAACCAACTATTTATTCAGGCATGGCATGCAAAAACAAAGCTTGAAAAGTGCCTCTCTGGGGAAAACAACTGAATGCTCTTCTGTTTCTGTAGAATAGATTGTGAAACTGAGGTTATGGTCTTTACAGAAGTGTTGGAGATAGTGTAAGATATCAATTCTCCTGAGCTATTTCTCACCATCACTTCCTTCAAGCAGTGACTACCAGCCTCGTGGCTGACTGTGTGAACACTCTGCATCCACTTCAGTGTTCCTTGCACAGACTGAGTTCAAACAGCAGCTGAAGGCTTTTTAAATTCGGGGTGTTGATTCACAGGCAGAAGCCTGTGAGAGTTCAGTGCTTGAAATAAGTCACCACACCCAGATATCTTCTCTGCCCTCCCTTGGCTGGGGATGTGATGCTGCAGCTGGACCCACCTGATAGGTGACTGTCACCAGGAGTGAGGCCCTGCTCCTCCTCTCCTTTCCTCCCTGACCTCCTCCCCACCCTTCCTGCTGCCTTGATGCTGCACCGACGGCCTTTGCCGGGCAGGCTGAGGGACTAATTGCTTTTGCATGGGGCTGGCTTTCAGCTGCTTCAGCTCCCTGAACTGGTGCCTGATCGCATCGGCAGCGCAGGAGCAGTGAGAACACATATGTTGTTTTTCACTGGTGCCCAAATGATTGATTCCACTAATCTATCCAAGAGACAGTGACAGAGAGCTGCTGGATAATAACACGTCAAACATCCGTCTCCAGTGAATCCATCCAGTGATTGCCTGGGGCTCGGCAGGGCTGACTAACATTCCAGTTAATGACTTGGTGCTCATCGTGTTCACTGGGAGGGACATCAGGCCATGGGAGGCTGCCAGAGTGTCCCTGAACTCAAGTGCTGGGGACTTCAGCATCACTGTTAGGTGTGTGTATAAGTGATTTGCTAGATCAGAGACCTACATGATTTGCTTAAGGTCATACAAAAAGACAGCAGGAAAAAAATGCAATTAGAAGTGAAAATTCCTGTTCACTCAATCTGTGTCCAATCTGTGAAAATAGTCTGCTGTTTCTTTAGTAGGCAGTGCCTTTTTAAGTATATTTTTATTCAGTACAGTAGCTGTGTGATTAGGGCTGCTACTCCAATCATGCAGTAAAAGACTGAAGTAAACAATTAAGTTTTGCACCAGGTGGTTTTTATTTCCTAAGAATGTAAGAATTTTTTTATGCTATCTTGTTTGCTTGCACTGTTTTAAGACAGTTCAGGATTTTCCCACCACTGACCTCTGTGCTTTATATATTATTACAGAATTAGTGTTTGCTTAATTGAGACTTCAGGACAATAGATCACTGCAGTTTGTTTTATTATTGTTAGTTTGGCGTTAGAAATATCTCAATAAAAAGGTAACTGTCATTTCAAATGAAGTTCCTTTTTTTTTTTAAATCTTCTGTTAATTTGACACTTCTAATTTGCTGACAGTATCAGAAACAGGTTGGTGCATAAAACAGGAGGGAGGCAGGGTTTTGCAATTTTTGGTCAATTGCCAGTATTTATCTCAAAGCTTCTACTTCCTTGGGAAGATAAAGTCATTCATCAGGGTGGGAAAAATCAGGCCAGAATAAGATAGTCTCAAGGCCAAGACCAACAAATAGATGGGGGGGAAAAAGGGTCCAGAACACAGCTATTGGATACACAGTATTTCACTATTCGAATTGCACACTTCTACTCCAGCTCTGTGGTTTTTACCCTGGGTGTGGTAGTAGAAAATTTCTGATAAAATAATGTAGCTCAGTGAAATCAAGCTACAAAAGCATTAAAAAGCTCCCCCCCCCCCAAAAAAAAAAAAACCCAACCAAAAGGTATTTACTTCAGTATGATTTTGAACTTTCCTTGCTTTGCTAAAGTTTTTTGTGTCTTCTATTTGCATTCTTTCTATTGAATCCTGTATCCAGGTGATAAATTTGAAGTGCAGACCTCTTTAAAAAACAGGATTGGAGCATTTTTCTTAATCCAGTTGCTTGTCGATAAAGACAAGAGGGAAAATAGTGGGATTTTTACTTTTAGAGATTACAGTCTGCAGATAGCTAATAAAAGTAAATTCCAGGTGTTAGGGATTGGGAATCCACAAGATGTGGCATTTATTTGCAGTAGACCTTCCCTTTCCTTCCTTGAGGCACCCCTGAGATAGCCTGGTGGAAAAGCAATAAAATATAAACAGAGATAGGCCAGCTAAATGACTTAAAACCAGAAAAAAAGTTTTTTTCTTAAACCAAGATTGTTGGATAACACATGAAAGGCAATACCAGGGCCAGTGTGTGAGGATTGCTCTGAGTGTACTTTAGTTGGCTGCTTCTTAATTTCCACTTGGTGCCTGAACAAAAGTTCAGCTACCAAACCCAGAATCTGAACTGAATGTTGCCAGACATCTCAATTCTACAAATAGGCTGTCCTAGGAAAGAATTTAGTCTCTTAATACTATTTAATTAATACTATTAAAGTGGACAGTGGCTTATCAGTGTTTTCGCTGTTCAAACACTGTCTCATTTTTTTTCTTCTGAAAGCCAGAAGAAAGTGTTTCTTGTGAGCACTTTGGTATCCTAAGGAGTCTTTTAATGTGTTTGGTGGAGAGGAACCAACCCCTTACATTTCCTAAAAAAAAACAAAAAACTCCCACCAACCAAAAAACCCAAACAAAACAACAAACATCATTGTGTTTAAGCACTATCTTAAATTTTTATGCTGATATATTATTTGGTATATTGCATACATTAATTGTATAGCTAGGTATCCAAACAGAAAAACAGTCAGTCAACCTCAAATGGCTTTTCTTGTGGGCTTTTGTTTTAGCTGCAGTAATTGGTTTATGGTTTACATATAATAGATTCTTAGTTTGTTTTCTGTCGATCTCTCGGTGTTTCACATTGAAACATTCTTAAAGTTTCCCTGTTGAGATAGCAGCACAACCTGATGATTGTCCTGAATCTACTGGAAAGCAGACTGGAAAGTGGCATTTTATATGACAAAGCATGAGGATTTCATTCTGAAGGAAATAGCTGCAAACATGAGTAGGATTTTACTTATTCGCTCCAAATTAAGAATTTCTCCACTGTGTCCATAGCTTTTTGTACTTCAAATTTAAAACATACCAGTTGCTGCTGTTTACTATTCATTTGCACAGCAGGTAGCAATCTCCTTTTATTAACCTTTCCAAATGCCTTTGCAGGTGGTGAAACTGAAAGGTCAAGTCCTGTCTGTGATGTATCGTTTTCGTACCAAAAACCGGGAATGGATGCTGATCAGAACCAGCAGCTTCACATTTCAGAATCCTTATTCCGATGAGATTGAGTACATCATCTGTACCAACACTAATGTAAAGTATGTGTCTTTCCAAGTGCTCATGTACGTGGTTTTGCAATAGTTGTAAGCATTGCTTTTCACTGTAAGGCATGTCCCAATTTTTTGGTGGCCTGTTTCTGGCTACCTTTGTTTCTCTGTAACAATATGGTCTGTAGCAGGATTTTTCTGCATCATGAGATCTCACAGTGTAGCTGTTCCTCTGTGTCATTATCCTGAGATGCTTCCAGGGCCTGGCTGCACTTGGGGGGAAACATCACTTATCTGTTATGTCATTAGACAAACCCATTGATCTCAGTCCAGGCTGCCTCAAACTAGCAGAGAGCTTCCAGCAGCAGACCAGCTGTCCTGATACTGGAAGGAGTTTAGCCTCGTTCCTACGCCAAATGAAAATTCCATGTTCGTTGTGATCATACCATTCTGTAGTCCTGGACATCTTCTGCTTGAGCTCTCTACTCTTACGACCTAATGAAGGTCATTATTACAACATTATTTCATAGTAGGCTTGAGTGGGAAGGGTGGTCTATTGGAAGGTCCCCAACTGTGGGGACAGGTCCAGCCCCTTATCTGAAGAGGGAAATGAAATCATCATTTCATCAAATTTTCATCAAATCGTCAAATTTTCAAGTAGTATTTTCAAAAATCAGTCATTTGGCCTCTTAGGAGGAGGTCACCCTGGCAGTACAGTGCAGGTTCATCGCTGTGAATTGAGCAGAGATGCTTTTGGAGCCTCCTGAGTTCTCAGCCAGTAACTGCAGAACCTAATCTGGCCTCGATTGCTTTATAGTGTAGGGGAGGTGGTTTATAAATGTTTTTTCTTTCCAATATAAACTTAATCTATTCCTAAAACTAAATCTGCTTCTGGTCTGACCAAAGATTTTTTGCCAAGGTTTTAGCTGTGAGGAAATGACTGGTTTTAAGATCTCAGCCTGTTAGACCATATATCGGAAATGCTGAACGAGCAGTCTGCTAGTGGAGATGCCTGCAGAGAGCTCCACAGCAAAACCAAACCCCTGGGGCTTTGGCATTTGAACTTGGAAAGCTAGTGAGTGCCTCTGGATGTTCCTTGTCTTGCTCCTTTGGACATGGCACATAGCTGGACTGGAAGGGCTGTGCATTCACTTACGTGACACCCAGCATCACAATTGTTTTGCTCATTTTTTTTCTGTGTACCCAAAAAGTTGGGCTTAAACAAGCGAATAGTTAAGCTCATTGAAAACAGGCAAATGTGTCTTGAAATCAGAGAGCTAAATATGTCTTTACACTGTGCATCAAAATAAATATTTCTGCATTTCTTTTGTCCCATAATACTTTTCAAATAATCTGTATATGCAAAAACAGGCCTGCATAGTGAAAAACAACTTCTGAGGTTTGTCCCAGGCTGGCTTTAATTGTACTTTGTTCCCAAGGGGCTGCAGATGAAAAGTGGGGCCGGAGACTTATATTGTGTTGACTCTGGGAATATTTTTTTCTGAGCCTGCACTATACTGTTCAGCCTGGCACCACAGCACTCACTGTGAGGAATAGGACTGTGCCAGCTCCTGGCTCTGGTTCCATCTCTCTCGCTAGGTTTGAATAACAACCCAGAAATGCTGACCTAATATGGAAGTTGCCTGCTGCTACTTTGACAGAGGATGTTCCCTCTTTCCTGTCATGTTGAAAATGTTCTGAAATGGGCAAGATCCATCCCATTAAAGTCTGCTTTTGAATAGTAGAAAGAATGCATTATTCAAGCTGGTTTTGTTTTTCCCCTTTTTCTCTCCCTGTTCTCAGATAGATTTCCAAAGAGGACTTACTGTAAAGGACCGATGTTCCTGCCTGTATCTGGTTTTATTTTTTTTTGCACATTTGAGGTCGTGTTTTGACTTCTGATTTCCCAGCTGCCTCAGGGAGTTGTACCTTATGGTAACTTGTGATTTCCACCTCCTCATTCAGCTCCTGCTGGGACTGGTGGTTCAGCACTGACCCCGTGTGCGTGGCCATCCTGACGTGTCGCTGGATGCTCTGGGCCCAGCAAGGTGCCTCCCATGGAGACCAAGCAGGGCTGCCTTCCTCTGGCCAGCTGAAGGCAGTTCTGCACAGAGGCAGATTTTGATTTGCCTATCACTGTGGTAATGTAGGCAGCTCCATAAAATACAGGTCTGAGGCAGTTAAAAATTGACGTGAAATTGTAAAGACAATGTAGGCTAAAGATCTAGTTTTAGATGAGTTTTTAACTTAGGATAGTTTGAAGCCATAGTACATCCATCTGTGTGTGTGTCTTAAAGGAATTGCTCAAGTTGGTCAGTGAACAGAATTTTCCAAAAAGACTGTAGGGGGCAGTGGTGGTTCCAGTTGTGGAGGGATTAATTGATTTTCAGTTATTTGTTGGCTTAATTTGTTCTGTTTCTTTTTTTTTTTCCTACCTTTTTTTTAATAAAGATACTTCTTTAGAGCTTCAAACAGTGAACCTTCCAAACTTGCTTTTGGTGCAGAAGAATAAGGAAACATTAGGTTCAAATGTTCACTTAGTTCCTTGCAAAAAAAAAAAAGAAAAGAAAACTTCTCTCAGTTTCACTTGGGTGTAGTCATCCAAGAGAAACTTCCTGGAGAAATGAAGCATTTAACGTTTTGCATTTGTGCTGTGTTCGGCTGAAAAGTCTCCCATTTGACCACATCTTCCTGTGTAGTTGGGACTGTTTGATTTCCAAAGAGAAATAATAATTATGATCAGTGTTTATTTAATATACAGATAGAGCAGTTTGAATGAAATAATGTCATGGTGAGAGATTATATAAAGGTCATACATAGATACACACACACATATACACTGTAAAAATAAAAAAGAGATATATTTTTCTGACCTTTACAGAAATTTTGATGTTTCATTTTTGCAAGTCCCAAATCCTGTGTTGCACTTTGGGAATTTATGAATCCTGTGGTTGTCCTGAGTCTCAAGACCTTCTGTCTTGGCGTGAGCTGGCACAGGTCTCTGCTGGAGGCAGCCTGCTGGATGAATCATCCCGTGCTTGTGGGAGCAATGCTTTCTGTTTCACGTTCTCCTGGACCAAACTAAAGAGCTCAACTAGTCAGATAAAGTTCCATTCTGTGGTAGTGGTGGTAAAGACTTGCTTTCCATGATCTCATGCCATCCCTGGGCTACCCAATCCTGGTGTGACACAGACCCTTTCCCTGGGATGGGTTGAAGCTGTAGGCTAAAAGAGGGAGAGTCTGAGAATTTCTGAAGAAGGATTTTGCAACAGCAGCCCTAAGGCTTTCACTACTCCACTTTTGTCCAAACCAGACACAAGAAGCACATGTGCCTGTATTACATAAAAATAACTTGGTAGGGATACAGTAGTATTGTTTCTCTCCCACCATAGAGACTGTTAATTTTAAAGTTCAAATCCTTTTTTTGGTTACTATGATGCCTGGAAAGGGAACTGGTGACTTCAGTGTTCGTAGAGATCCTCTCCATTGACAAAGAAACTTTCACAGCATCTTCCCTTTTCCTCCACATACATTTACTGAAGCAAATTTGAATTAACTACCAAAGCCTTCAGATTTGCTAAACCATTCCTTGTTCAAGCCAAGGGCTTTCCCAGTTTTATACTGAACATGTGGATGAGCCAGGAGTTCCTGCAATACCTCCTCTCTTGCTGTGTTGGGCATCCTGAAGAACTAGGAAATATCTTCCATTTGCTCCTTGAAACTGAAATTGAAACCAGGGACAGTTTGGGGTTTGGTTTCAAGTGAGAAGGCATTTTGAGTCTTGCCCAAACTCACAGTAATTCCTTGTTCTGTATATTTTTTACAGTCCAGCAATTGGATGACTGAAGGGACCTGACATTTGTTGACTGTTCATTCAAAAGGGGTGGTGAGATGACAGGGTCTGAAGCAGCCACAACAGCAGCACTCACCTCTCCCTGGTTGGCTGCTCCAGTTTCTTTCAGGTTTCAAGCATCATTTAAGCTATTTATGCAGTAGAAGCCAACAACAGCAGAAGATGCTAACCTGGCTTTGCATTTCAATCTTAATTAAGTGCAGCATAGCTTGCACAGAGTTCAGTAAAGATACACACAACTATTTGGTTTTTATAGGAAATGAATTTGGGAGATTGGTCCCAAGTTCAATGCTGTTAACACAATGTGATGTTTGTATTGTACTGCAGCTTAATGAGTATTAGAGATGAAAGACAGAGAAGGGTGAAGGAGCATTAGGTTAGAGAAGTGCCTACAAAACAAATGACTGGTAAGTGTGCTGTTTTGTTTGGCTCATTTGTATGTATAGGGCTGGATCAAGAAAACATATTTTATAAGGAACAGAGGAGACCTAATGTGCTGTTTATTGACATATGAACCAAGTCGGTGGTAATAAAAACAAATGAAACAATGTAATTAGCTTTCACGTTAACAACAGGATTTAATGGGTGTTTATTGTCCACAGGGTGGTATTTAGAAACTTGCCCATAGATTCCCCATGATTAAGTTACCTCCCATAGTTCTGTTAGAAAAATATGCATTTTATGCTTGTGAATAATGAATACCTTTGCATACCAGAGGTAATTTTTAGGAATTTTCTGCTGGCTAAAATAATATGGAAGATCCATGGCTTCCTAATGACCTGAAGGACTGCCTTTTTTTGCCTGTTACTGCTAGGACAAAAGTGATTCCCTACACTACGTGTTCTCACAGCATAAGGCTTGCAGAAGGCTTTTTGCCAGCTGCTCCAATCTGCCGTTTGTTGCAGGTCACAGATTTTTGTCCAATTTGCCATGGAGCTTCCTAGCTGTCTTCTGGAAAAGCATCAAGGGATGGAAAAATCTGTTACTTACTTTGGTAGCTTGTTTAAGTGATTCCTCACATACCCGTCACTTTGTGCCTAATTTATCATTTGACTTTGCAAGTTTGTCTCTTGGCCCCTTGACATTTGAATCTCTCTAGTTCAAAATTTAAAAGAAGATTTGGGTGAAAACCTACAATTTAAGCCTCTAGTCAAAAATGTATCCTGATTTCCTAGAGTTTCAAATCCACGATCGTGCTATTTTGTAAAATCTCATCTATTCCCACCTGGCCCATTATTGTGTCTTCTGGGGAAAAACCCACATAGTGTGTAATTCCAGTCTCTTGGGTGATTTTTCCTTCAGAAGGAGGCCAGAAACAGAAACTGTGAGCAGCTTTCTGTTTATCTTAGTAGATTCAGAGAAGGTGTCTGGTGTATTAATCATTAATGTGAGGAAGACAATGAATTAAGAGTAATGAATTCTTAAATCCTTTATAAGGAGGTTGTGTTCCATCCTTCGTTACTTACCCACCTACATTTCTGTGCTATCACAGCAAAATTCTTCCTCTGCCCTATTGCATTCCTGTGGTGCAAACTTTCTCATTGAGAAAGCTGTAAAAATAGATGAAGCTCATAGGAAAGGATTTACTAAGTCACCTGAGAGACGTTTCACTGAGAGTGTCAAATAGGAGACTGTGACTATTTCTTTTTGTATCTTAATTGGTTTTTGTAACAAAGTCATTTTGTCTCCCTTGCAGACAACTTCAGCAACAGCAAGCAGAACTCGAGGTACATCAAAGAGATGGGCTGTCATCCTATGACTTATCTCAGGTGAAATTTCTCAGATTTTTCTTTTTGTACCTGTGATCATTTAAAATGTAAAGCAGTGGCAGATTTCAGCAAAAGTAAAAGTACATTGTGACTGTCCCTGAATTTTTTTTGTCAAATACAGTGGAGGGAGTTACCTTCCTCTGTGTATCTCAACAGGTGCCTGTTCCAAGTATACCAGCTAATGTTCATGAGGGTGGAAAGTCTGTGGAAAAGCCTGATGCTATCTTCTCCCAGGAGAGAGATCCTAGATTTGCCGAGATGTTTGCTGGAATAACTGCTTGTAAGTGAATGTCTCTGATGTTTAATTTTTAATACTGTATTAAGCTTGGTTACATGATCTGCAGCACAGTTTTGAGAGAATGTAGAGAAACTACAAAGTGGCAGAGAAGTTTCTAAGCAGCATCAGTCCTGGGGACATTTCCTGGCATTTGCCAGTCTTAAAATAGGCCTGCAGCTTTTTTATCAAATCACCAGCTTTTGCAGTGATGCTTTCAGAGGCTTATGCCTTCAAGTGTAATAACATACTTGTTCTCTGGTCAGTCGAGTCATGTTACCTGTCAGTGAGTCCTTGCTTTTTTTCCCACTATTTCTGAACTTTTGGCAAGTTCTTCTAAGAGTGATAGGAATCTCAGAAACAGTGTGTTGTTCTGTATTTCTTGAAAATTACTGTAAGGACAGAGTCCTTACTGATTGTCATCACCAAAGGATTTTCCAGCCCTGTTCTAAGAGGTAACAGCCAACCTGTCAGTTGGAGAGATGTACCTGATTCAAACTAGTCCCAGCCTGTGCTGCCTGTTGCCTTAACAGACAGAAGTCATTGATAAGACTGGCAGCTGAAGGGGTCATCTGAAATATATCTGTAGGAAACCAGGCTCATTAATTCCACTACTTGTGGAAGAACTCGTTGATTGTTTATTGTTCTTAACTGTCTTCACTGAAAAGGAGAAATTTTTACATTTGTTTTAAATAAATCAATGTGCAAATGTCATGCAGTGCATGAAGGAAATGACCCACAGGGTTTGACTCCAGGGGTGTTGGGAGATGACCTCACTGCATTAGTTTCTTATGTCTGGGTTGGCATTTTCAAATGGAGAAGGCATTGTAACTGCAGGATAGACTTGATATTCTGTCCTGTTGCTAAGACTTATCTGTTACTCCTGTTCATCCTTGTCTGTCTACTCTAACAGTGAAGTCAACAGCTGAGGCCATAAAAGGGGTCCATTAGAAAGTAGCAAGACTCCAACCCTAAACACCAGAATGTGTTTTTCCAAGCAAAAACGTGTTGCTTTTTGGCTGCCTTATTGGCTCTTTTTCAGGCAGCTCTCAACTGTTTGTGAGGGGGGATTAGGGTTAATGGTGTAGCAAGCTGTGAGGTAGCTGGGAGGTTATGTTCTTGGAAATGCCATTTCTCTTTTCATTCTTATCAATTTACAGACTGTGCTTTTTTTGGGACATTCTCCCTGTCTGAATTTCTTATGGGAGCTGTGATCAAGGTCTCCTCTGAATGATAAAAGTTGGTTCACAGTTAGAGATGAGATACCCTGTCCAAAACCAATATTGACAAGCCTGCGTGCTGCCTGCAAGACATTTGCATTATGTTGATACCCGATCTTGTTCTCTACTACATTCTGTACAAGTATGGGTTGACACAGGGAGATTGCTGTCATTATTGCATGTAGTGGCCACAAAAAAACAAAAGTTGGGAGAGGGAACCTGGCTTTTCTGATTCATGCAAGTGCTTTGAAGCACAGGATGATGCAGTTCTTAGAGCGATACTCATTCTAGAGTCAGAAAGACTGGTCCTACTGGGAGATGGGCCATTATTGACCAATACAGTGGTGGAGTTTAGAGAGAAACAAGTAAAACACACCAAAAAAAGTAAAAAAACCCCTGCGTTTTCAGTGCTGTACCAAAGGTGAGAGCAGAAGCAGAGAATTGCATGTAAAGTACTGCGTAGGAGTACAGCTGGGAGAGATGTGGTCCAGATTCAAGGGCTAAAGAACATTCAGGGTAGCTCAGGAAGAAGAATGAGCTGCTTGCGATTAGTTTGGCTGTTCCCTTTGTTTTGGCCTCATCCTGTGGCACAGACCCTTGTAGCTGCCATGGCAACTCTTCACCACTTGAGGAATTCCAGTTCATTTAAGGCACTCTCAATTTTGCTGGTGAGTTGTTCTCAAGTATCTGAAGTACCCACAGGATTTTGGCTCTGTCTCTTTCAGCCCTGAGAGTTTGGTGTCCCTGCAAAGGGTGACCTTAAAAAATGGGACATCTTGTGCAAGAAGGACATTACTGCAGAAAAAGGCAAAATTATCTGTCCGTCTCAGAGATATCCCAAGCCATTTTAAATTCTTCCTGCTACATACACAACCTTCTCTAGATCTTATCCCCATTTCTCCCTGTTTGGTTTTTTTTGTATGAGAGCATAGGTTTACAGCCCAAACCCAGTGTCTGTGCTGGGCAATATGTAGCTGGTGAGGAATTTCTACAAATTTCTGCATTCCAAAGGAAAAGTAAAGACAGCTTGCATCAGTGGCATACACATGCCCTCTCTGAGGCTCCTGTGAGGTAACTTGAGGTGACTTTTTTCCTTGGGAGGCAAGCTTAGATTCTTGTTAGGAACATAATGTAACAACAACTTAGGTAACAGTGAAGAGCTGGTGTGTGTTGGAGGCCTTTGGTGAGTCACCCTGAGAAGGTCTCTAAAAGCTACAGAAAACTAA
The DNA here is from genome assembly GCA_013390005.1 of Calyptomena viridis. Lineage (NCBI taxonomy): Eukaryota > Metazoa > Chordata > Aves > Passeriformes > Eurylaimidae > Calyptomena > Calyptomena viridis. The sequence goes on along the minus strand of WEIV01010638.1, from coordinate 303,428 downwards.
AAAATACCTCTGTTACCTGTGAGTTGAGTGGGCCTTTTGTCCAGGAGAACATCTTGTGAAATAAGTGGGAATCTGAAAGTAGCAAAGGAGAAAATGAGGAGACAGACTTGATTCCTAGGCCTGTCATGTGCATATCAGCAAATGGTTGGAAAACTGTCAGCGAGTTGCAGGGTGTTTTGTGCTTGGAGGGAAGATGGGGAAAGTGAATAAAGGGTGATAGAGCACACCTGTAAATTATTTTAAGAAAAGTAGTAGTAGTGAGGTTTCCCTGGGCTTTGGAATAATCCAGTCCCAGCAAATTAAATTAAGGGACCAAATGGTGCTGTTCACCCAATCTCATTTAATTCAGTTAGAGATTGATCTTCAGTTACCACATTAGGAAGAGACTATAAAAGTTAATGGCATCTCCTTCTGTGTGTTATTCACTACAATAATTTGTCTTACATCCCACTGGGATTCTTGCATCCTATTTCATTGCTCCCTCAAGCCACATATAGGACAGCAAAATCCGTAAGAGACCAGTGTTTTGCCTTGCCACTGCTCAGGTGTGCAAGTCTTGTGACACTCAGAAGCCAAGTGCCTCCAGCCATCTGTGAGACTGACATGCAGGTGGGGGCTGCAGGATAACCCAGGTTCTCAGGTGGTCACTCTGAGATGTGCCACCAGGCTATCTGAGAGGTGCATGGTCCTCTCCAGTTATGCCAAGGTCAGCTGGTGAGGAGAGGGGCTCTTTGACACTGTTCTTTGGGTTGTTTAACCCAGTGAGTGGGGGCTCTTGGCTGCTACCTCAGTGCAAACAGTCTGTGATAACAGCAGTGGCCCTGGAGGGCTTTTGCTGGTGCCAGAAATATACCCTTGCCGGAGGCCACCCCCAGGTAGCCACAGAGGTGCACATGCATCACATCTTCTTCAGATCAGGCTTGTTTCATGTGGCGTTCCTCCATCCCCCTGAGCAGACCTCACATCTTTCTTCCAGAAAACCTTTGTTCCCTTTCCAGTCTGTGCCTGGGACCCATGCACCCCTCACTCCCCACCTCGGCCAGAGCCACACTCTGTCTCACGTTCCCCTCCTGCCTGCGTGGTCAGGAGCAGCTTCCAGCTTCCCTCAGTCCGGGCTGTGTGGCCGGAGGGCACGTACCAGTGCTGTGTTCATGCAAACAATGGCGTTAATGAGGTGCGGCCTTCGAGGAGGGTGTGAAGGAGACACAAACCAGCTGTGCCTCTGGTTTCGCACTGAATTGTCATACAGCCCTTTTGTGTCATTCCTAATGTGTTCCACGGGGCTTTTTTATAAAGCTTTTAAAAAGGAAAGAAAAATCCCTGCTGCCTATATACATTGCAATTGTCTTTAAATAATTTTTCCTTCATTTTCTCATCCCCTAAATTATTTTTTTTCTGTTATTTTTCTTTTGTAGCAGATAAAAAAATGATGGCCTCGGCATCCACAGCAGGAAACCAGCAGCTTTACTCACAGGGAAGCCCATTTCAGCCAGGACACTCGGGAAAGACTTTCAGGTACTTAATCCAGATCCTGAACGTATCTGTCTCTGGATGGGAGTGAGGGACTGTTCCCTTTTAATCTGGTGAAAACAAAACCAAGCTGAAGGCTTTCTTTACATCAATGAATTTTGCTCTGTCTGCACTTCACTGCTGTGTAATGTCTCAGCACTTACTCTGGGCTTGCAAGCTGAGATGATTTGGATATCTCAAAATTATTGCCTGGTAAGTAGATGCTTTTTGCTCTGATAATGGAATTAGAAAAATGCCAAGAAGCAACAAAAATCCTGAAGGGAAATAAGTCTCAGAAGTGATGGAGCAGGCTCAGAGTTCTGAGGAACATTCAGCCAAGCTAGAAAGCCAGAAAGGTGCAAAGATTTGTTCTGCACTCACAGGTGTCAGTACTTCTGCAGACTGCCTTGCAGGGCTTCAATGTGGATACCTTACCAAAGGGAACAGTGGGATGCTTCACCCACAGTCCTGGGTAAGGACTGGGACACAGACATGAATAGTTTTCTAAGGCAGCTTCCAAATACACATAGGGTGGTGGTCTGGCATTTTCCAAGGCACTTTTAAGTTATTCTGAGTATGAGTTGTTGCCTGCCAGCTGGCAGTACAGGTTTGCCTAATCTAAAGTGTGTCTTTATTTCCATTTGCTTTTTGAGAGTGTGGTAACAGCAATGGTATCTACCTTAGTGCCTTTTGGTGTCACCACTCTGGGATAGTCTTACTAGAGTTTCATCTCCTGTTCAGACCAACCAAGTAGAAGTGAAGGAACGGCCATTCAGAGCCTGTCAGGAACTGGAAAACATCTGCAGGCGCTGATTTTATTTACACCAATGTGTTCTTAAAGTTATAATTGCTATAATCTCAGTAGGGAGAATTAAAATCCCTGCATGTGTGTTTTGACAAAACCAAGAATAACTGGGGGGGTTATGACAGTGAATTAAAATGTCTTTTAGTTGGATATTGCATATTACTGGATGGCTGACTTGCCATCTTGAGCCTTGGCGTGTGTTTTGTTTGTTTCCTTTGTTAATTCCTGATGTTTAACTATAGCTTTTTTCCTACTGCTGTTCTATTGCATCAACTAATGGCTTGCATTGCTGCCAGCATTTTCACCCTTGATGAACTGTCCTCCTTGAATAATCTTCCAGCCTGGCCTGTTCACTTACTGAATCTGGGCAGCCTTAGGCACTATTTAGCAGAATCCTGGTTTCAAAGTACATATTCCAGATATAATCCAAGCTCCTTAGATGATGAGACTTGCCAGTCCAACTGAGAAGGTGTTGGCAGTAGGGCGAGCCCTCCCCAGCAGCTGCTCTGTGCTTCAGCCAGATTTAGATGGACTTTCTGGTCTACATTTCCCTCTTTGGAAACTCTGTGGTAGTAAAAAATAAAAATAAAACAAAATAATTAAAAAAAAATAGAAAATCTTTACAAATAATTTCTAAACACACGCTTTGCTTTTAGGCAGCTTAAGAAAGCTAGAATAAAAACTCTCATATTCAAATGCCTGCCACGTTTTGCTTACACTCTAGGAGGGATTCTGTTAGCCTTCTCCAAGGATTCTGATTCCTGCTTTCTGTCTGCTCAGTCATGTTTACTTCTTTTCCCAATCTGCTCTCTTCTTCCTCTGTAACATTTTGAAAATAGACAATAGAGAAGGGGTTGGAGAAAAGAACAAACTGTTTCACTGGATGCACAAAAGTGGTTTTGTATGCTGTGTCTTCATTTACATTTATTTATATAGGACATGTAAAATATTAAATGTTTTCATATATAAAAGCCCATTCACAATGTGTGGTTGTGTAGATTCAGTTGCTCAAGACTTCCATGAGAATATAGTAATGAAGTGTAACAGTCCTTCATAGAATTTTACTTATAATTAGGAATTTCTGGGTATTTCTCGGTAGTGAAATTTAGTAATTAGGAAACAGCTAATACATAAACAAGTTCCTTTGGAGATTTTTTTTTATTATTTTTCCAAAGTTATTATGTTAGTTTGACTTTCTGTCATGATTAGTCTTTTGCCAGGATATATAACTGCATGTTCTTCTTTAGTATCAGTTGGTGAAAAAAGGAATTAAAAGCCCTAATATTTAATACATAACATACATTCTATTTCCCAGGCGGGAAACAAATAAAGAAGTACTTACAAGCATTGTCTTTTGTGCCCATCTTCATTTAGAATGGCATTTAAGCAAATGCTTGAATACTGTTGACTTTAAGCACGAATTTACAGTGAAGTACCTGCTTGAATACTCTCTGCAAGCATATTTTTTTAATGCATTAAATGTTAAACTAATCTGGAGCTAAGTGTGTGTGCACCGTGCGTGGGACTGATTTTATTCTTAGAAGCCCTTTAAGAGAGATTACTCAAGTCTAATTCAAAATAATTTTGCCCGCTGTGTCTGTTTGAACTGACATTTTAGAGTGCCAGTACGTTTCATATTTTTGTGATGGTTTCAAGTCATTTCTTTATCAAGACAGATTGAATAATTAGTTTTAATGTTATCGTCTGCATTTCCGTATCTGGAATACAATTTGTGCATTGAGAATATGCCCTACAAATGAGGCACTGGTTCTGTTCCCTTAGTTCATCCGTGGTACATGTGCCTGGTGTGAACGACATCCAGTCTTCTTCATCAACAGGCCAGAACCTGACACAGATATCTCGCCAGCTGAACCAGAGTCAGGTGGCCTGGACAGGGAATCGCCCACCATTCCCAGGACAGGTATTGATTTAAAGTGCTTTATTTTCATGGTCATTAAAGATTTGCAATCTCCGTGCTTTTTACAAAAGAATTGGTAAGCCTCACGTATAACCTGAGTGTTACTAATTTGTGGTTGGAGAGAAATCAGTACCTCACTTCTGTTCTGTTCTGTTCCTTGGCAGGTTGTAATACTCTGAGGCAGCTGTCCTGTGTGTAACTGCATTTGGTTTGTGATTGTGTTCATTGTAGTAGCAGTCACTGTGCTCACCTAAAGCCCAGGAAGGTCTTTGTCCTGCATTTGTTTTATATATGCACTGGATGAAGTAAAAGAGGACAGATCTTCAGCTTTAGTATTAAGCCTGTGAATTAAATCTTTCTTGGACCAGGACTTTGCACCCAGCAATGTTACACACAGATATCAAGGCTGACACAAGGAACACATACCAATCCAGGCATGAATTCAGAGCAGAGGCTGCTTAGCCTGTTGCCCTTCCATTACACTGCCCAGTGTAGCTCACACTGTAGTGTATGCTGGAAGAAACAGCACATACCTCCATTACATGCCCTGTGCTTGTCAATGTTAGCCCAGAAATCACCTCTTGTTCTGTGTAACAATAAAAAAAATAAACTGTTTGAAACTCTGCTAGAAGACAAATAATATGAAATAGTCAAGTTTGATCTTAATAATGCTGCTCTTAATCTCTTTTGACTTTCCATCATTTGTTAGGCTGGAATGGCACATTGGGGTGGCCACTAAGTGGTTTTTAAGCAACTGAATTGTTTCCACATCAATCACGTGATGCTTCCCAGCCCTCACTGTGCCATGGTGATCTGTCACACCTAGTTAATGAAATCCAGTCATAACATTGTTTTTTTTAATGATATGGAGGGTGCTGAAAATGGCTAAAAGAAATTACTCATCCCTCTTACTGCACAAATTCTGTCCAAGTCAATGGAGTTTGCATGTGAGTGTAAGGAAATTGGAATTCATTCATCCATCTTAAAGTGAAATAGAGTTAAGCCTTGCAGAAGTGACGTGCCATGCTCTTACTGACATTGTGGAAGCCTTTAGAAATGTGCAATTTCTTAGCTTGGAACTGAGCTGAAGTCTTAATAGCATCATCTTCATGTTATATGCCTTTTGGGATTTGTTTTCCTCCCCCAGCTCCCCTGAATTTGTCCAAAATCATAGAATCATTAAGTTTGGAAAAGACTTTTATGATCATCAGGACCAACCGTTAACCCAGCACTGCCAATCCCACCACTAAAACATGTCCCTAAGTGCCACATCTACACATCTTTTAAACACCTCCAGGGAGGGTGACTCAACTTCTTCCCTGGGCAGCCCTTCCTGCCCTTGACAGTCCTTTTGGTAAGATATTTTTCTTGCTGATAAATGATGGAAAGTGGCTCAGTGAGCTCCCTCAGTCCTCTTGGGTGGATCCTGTTTAGCCCCAGAGTCTTTTGTGTGTCTGAGTGATGTAGCAGGTCACTGACGTTTTCCCCTTGGATTGTGGTGAGTTCATTCTGCTCCCTGTCCCTGTTTTCCAGGGCAGAATAGCTTCACTTGTGTTCACTGATTGCCAGTGCACATCATTTGAGGTATCCAGAGATGTAATCACCCTTATTTTCTGTCTATGGATTTGGTTAGGCAGTGAGTATTTCTTGGGGAAAAAACTTGCTGGACTTGTTCATAATGTAGGAAATGGTTTATAAGCAGATTCTGTGTGTAGCAAGATAGGTTGCTGTAGCACATGACCTTGGATGAGACCCTTCACCCTCTTTAGTCTCAGTGTACATGTTGTACTTGTCTCAAAGCAGCCTGCAGTGTTTAATCATTTGTGTAACATTCTTGGATATCCTATGAGGAAGCCATTGTGTAGGTGAAACGACAGCAAGTTGGTTTTTAGTACCCTTGAATTAGCTCAGCTGCCCATGTTAGACTGTTTCTTCCCTTCTCCCAGGGCTGGTAATTCATCCTCCCAAGCCTTTTACAAGGCAAAATTACTGCTGCCTAAATTTCATAGGCAGGGAGAGAAAGCAGCTCATTAGCTTTGAAACTTCTTTGGCCACTTATTCCAAAATACTGGGGACTCTGGTCATCTGAGAACTGCAGTATTCTGTAAGACATTCAGACAATTTTGATTTTACTGTGGCACTGCAAAATCAATACACCTGGAAAATAAAGGTGAATTCTTTATATCTGTTCAGTTTGAGATTAATCCTTGTAATAGAGGTGAAGGAAATCCTGGTTCTTGAAATAGCTCTGATGCAGAGTACCTGTGAGTTAATCAGCAGGAGAGCTGTAGGTGTTGGTTTGTAATCTACAGTGTTCCTTCTACAGCAGTAAGCTGGCTTTGACAGAACTGAAATGTGGCTGAGACAGGAAAAACGTGCCTGTTCACATCTACAGAGTTTATTTAGTCTTTGCTTTATATTTTTAAAAAGTGATTCTGCTGTGCTGTTCCTCAACAATAAAACTTGTCCTTCTTTTACCCTTTGTTCCTCAGCAAATTCCATCTCAGTCTGGCAAGGCTCAGTCATCTCCCTTTGGGATTGGAACCAGTCACACCTACCCAGCTGATCCATCGTCATACAGCCCCCTTTCTAGCCCAGCCACCTCTTCTCCAAGTGGGAATGCCTATTCCAGCTTAGCAAACCGAAGTGCAGGGTTTGGTAAGTTTTAAATGATGTAACACAGAAATGCACATAAAAATGAAGTTCTCCAGCATTAACTTCGTTAAAAATCCTCCAGCATATTCTTTTGGTGTCAGTTGAGAAGCCCAGGTGGTGAGAAGGTTTTGCTTTCTCCTGTTGAGTACAGGGAACAGAGCTGACCTGTTCTGTCTATGCCTTATCTCTTCCACACCCAACACACTTCAGAATATTGTGGCATTTTATGGTATGAGGGAATTTTTCTTATTTTTTCCCAGTAAATGGTGTTATGAAAGAATCAGAAGTTGCCTACATCACTAGTACAAATCCTCCCTAATTGTGGTCAGCAGATTCAGTTTCTCTTTACTTCTCAGGAGAATGCTTAGATGGCTCAAATTCGCATTCTCTTCGTTTTACATCTTTTCTGACCACATGGCATTGTCTCTTGCACAGAGGTAGCATGTTGGAGTTTGGCTGGAAATAGGATTTATTTTATGCTTCTACTGCTACTAACCTAATCAGAGTAGGTGCCATGTTTTGAAATGGTTTTCTTTTCCTATTACATGCTAATTTAGTGACTTTCAGACTGTGACCCAATGGGTAACCCCCTTGGTCAGTTTCCACCAGCAAAATAGCATTCAAGAGTAAAAAATACAATTAATCCATCAGTGATAAACACACAAGAATTCCATGAAAAATATTACTGGCTGGTAATAATGTGCAATTCCAAGAAGCATAGGTAGCCATGAGCTAATGTGTGTCATTTTTCTGCTGTGCCTTGGGAACAGAGCTGGCACAGACCTGTGCCTAGAAAAAGTGCTCTGAAATGGAGCTCTTCCCACAGAGCTCGTTCCTGCCTCCATTTCCATTTCCACCAGGCATTGTACATTTGTTTATGAGACAGCCTTGTATTTCAGGCCTAAGCTACTTGGCAAGAATCCTTTCACCTAATGAGAAACATCTCCTGACCTACATCAGTTTGGATACTATTAATAACAGCCTTCATGGAGACGAATGGCTTCGGCCGCCGGCTGGCTGGGAGTGTTCTGCTGAAAAGAAGCATCATTTGCTTCACTGAGTTAATTTCAATGTATTGTTCTGAGGGGAAAAAAAAGCCACCCCGAACTTGCAGCTTTCTTTTAAAGGGTAACTTTAGATGAATTTTATTTTGGCCCTTAAAATGGCTGCAGGGTTTCTGAGTCAGCTGAATTACTGGTTGTGGTAATGTCAGTAAGGGAAGAGCTGTAATCATCTACTTCTGATGTGATAGAAATACATCACTACAGCCTGTTTACTTTCCTGTAAAACATTCCCTTTATCAGTTTTGCATGGCTTAGCTGGTAGCCAAAAGGTTTGGATTAAACACATTTCTATATTTTCTGAAGCCATGACTGAGTAGGGGCTGATTTGACATGACTGAGTCTGATTATCAAAGACCTGACACAGCACATGTCTGAAAGTTTGGCACAGGAAATTTGGCACCTTGGCAGAGGACACTGATGCTCGGGAAGAACCAGATACACACAGCTGGATTCTTTGCAGTGAGAGGGAAACAGGCAAAAGTAGTTGGAGTAGTTATATAGAAAAAACATTTTAAAAAATTAAGAAAAAAGAGGAAAAAATGTTTGGAAGAAAAGCATAAGGGTAGTGGCAAGCTTTCTAAAATGCTAATTCTTAGAAGGAGATACTGTAAATAATGGATGGAAAATTATGCAAAAATTTTATACATTCAGTGCTAATCTGTAGAAATGTAGGGTGTCCAGCTTAAGTGTGATCAGTGACTGTACTCATGAAAAATGTATATGTAATAGGTAACCAAATTAGTGTGTAGTAACATGTGTTTTTCCTGGTAGACTATTTAGAAGAAATTAATCTCCCTGAAACCACCATTTTAAGTGTATTTACCATAAAGCTTTACTGTTTGTGTTACTCTGTGAAATGTAAATGGCCTCAGACTTTAAGAAATTATCACCATATGAACAGGATAATAATTTCCTATAAACTGTGTATTAAATAAATCATTTTGCAGCTTTAATATTGGACGACAAGATAGTCCAGCAAACAACACTCTGCATTTACTGCAGCAATGCCTGTGTGGCTGTTGTCTGTTGATCTCACTGTTTCTACATCTGCTTAAAAAATCTTAAATCTTCTCAAATTCTTCTTAGATGTGTAGAAACTGTGCACCCATTACTCTGCAAGAATTCAGTCTTTTGAAGAGAAATAGCATTCATGTGGTGGAGTTTGGTTTTTAAGTGAAATGGCAAATACTCCTCACTAGTGATTAAAAACTAGTGGGGGGATGCTTGAAAGTTGTTTTCTGGTGCCTGGCTTATGGTGTCACTGTGCATTTTGCTGTGGGCAGTTCACCTGCCATGTCTGTGCAGCCGTGGTCCTGAGCTTTGCTCTCAGGTTGGCCCCCACCCTGCAGTCAGGGCTGGAACTCCCTCTGGCTTCCACCCCACAGGGCTGGTGTCACTTGGGATCTTTTCTCCAAGACTTATTTGCAAACCCAGGCATTGATGGATGACGCCTCAAAGCAGGCAGGTGTTTTGGGGGGATCTGACTTCTGCCCTTTCTCCCCCTGTCCAGCTGAAGGTGGCCAGAGCAGCAGCCAGTTCCAGGGGAGACCTTCCGAAGTGTGGTCCCAGTGGCAGAGCCAACACCACAACCAGCAGAGCGGTGACCAGCACTCGCACCCCCAGCCCAGTCAGACCGAGGTGTTCCAGGTGAGTCCCTCTGACAGCCTCTCACTGCTGCCTTCAGAGCCGTGGCCCTCCAGGGTCAGGGTGCAGCAGGGCTTGGGGCAGTTCCTCCTGCCGTGTGCTGCCACAGCTCTGCACTTGCTGTTAGCTGGCCTTAGCTACTGAGGTGGGTTTGTTTTCTGCCACAGAACAGCAGCATCTTTGCTGATTTAAAATGCTGTTTTCCCTTGTCTTTGTACCCTATACTTAGGGCTTATGTTTTTTGCAGAGAACACATGAAATATTTCCAAGTGGAGTGTCTTAGCCTGGTGCTGGCCTCTAACATGATAGTCAAGTCCAATTACACATCAATGTGATTCCCTTTGGTAGTTCAAGCAGGAAAATAGTCTGATACTGCATAGGACGTGGTGACAAATAATTTTTTAAGGTTAAACCCACTCAGATATCAGATAGGTGGTAAACAATCTTCTTTAACTCCCTAATCTTGTTGTATTAACTATAATTTTAATCCTTCACTATAGAGGGAATAGGACTTTATGAGTTGACTAATAACATATCTGTCCTTGTATAACTGGTTTTTAAATTAGATCAAGAAGACAGTTTGCAAGAAAACTATGCAGATAAATGCAGGAAAGACAGTTCAAGCCCAAAGCAAGGTTTAGAAGTGGGACATCTCATTATCTTTTAGAAAGTAAATTCACCTGCAAGACTGGGCTCGTGCACAGTTGCTCACAGGAATGGTGCAGAAGAGATGTTTGCATGGAAACATTGCTTCACACAGGAACAAATAACAGCACTACACCTGGAATAATTACTTGTCTGTGTGCTCTTAGCCCATAGCCCAGGCAAGATTAATCTGTTGCATCTCTTTTATGTTAGCAAAGTGCAATCACTTTGCAAGTACGTTAACCCAAAAGGATATTCAGAGTGATTCCAGTGGAGCTGATGGCAGCATGGCCAACAGAGACACAGGGCTGTGTCTTGCTTGTGTCTCAGGCAAGTGCTGTGTTCCAACAAACTTCTCATGAAATTAGTAGGAAGGGAGGACCAGAGGAGAAAAGGAGAGCTGGGCTCACCTGCAGAGCTGTTGGAGGTGGACAGGCATTTGGAGGGAATTAGGATAATAACTGGATGTGATGAGAAACTGAATCAGGTCAGTTCAGAGGCCTCCAAGAGGTTTCTTGGATTGTTTGTGGCCAAAGCCAGCCCTGGATTAGCTGAGCATAAGGAGAGAGGCAGAGTCGGAGTGGACCCTGCTGTATCTGTACTTGAGGAGACTTAGTTACAGAGGCCCCAGCACCAGAAATGTCTTCAGGCATGGAAATCTAAACAGATGGGGGCAGCTACAGCTTCCCTTTGGCTGGAAGAGAATGTGGGAAAACATTCAACAATTGCAAGTTTTGGTCAGAAAATGAAGGCTGACCCCAGCAGTTCAGATGCTGCCAGTTGTGTTCACAGCTTCTTTCACCCCATCAATGGGGATACTAGGAAAACCTCAGATGGATTTTAATCAGTCTTTATTTTGGGGTGACTTCCCAGTACACAGCAGCTCTCAGAGTTATTCTTTCACAGAGCAGATCCTGTGAGATTTCTTGTTTGTTTTTTTGGTTTTGTTTTATTGTGAGGATAATGAGCCATCCCTGGCAAGACTTGACTTTGCAGTAAGAGCTTATTATTGTAAGGACTGACAGGAAAAGCAAGCATAAACTCTGGTTTTCCCAGCAAGGGATATCTTTTCCCTGTGGCTTCAATCTCCGGCTGAGAGGAAAGGTTGAGTATTTTTTGAAGCCTCCTGCAGAGACCTCACTTGGCTCAAGACACGTGGGAGCAATTACCATGAAATCTCATTTCTCCTGAGAAGTTCATGCTATTTCCTCTGCGTTTGTACAGTCATGAAGGCTGCTTGGGCCTCTTGCTAGCCGGGGTGGATGTCCAGTCTTTAGTATTCTGCAAAGCACTATTATGTTCATTTGAGAGTGCTGGGGAGGAGGTGGGACCCTCCAGACCCATCCTTGTCTCGAGCAGGAGCTCGAGTGTGTCGGATGTTGCATACTTCCCATGTAGTGAAACCAGGGAGCTTCTCTCCATGTGTAGCTACCCATTCCAAGGGGAGCTGTTCCAGTCTGGAAGGAGTAAGAGGCAATTCAAATGTGCCTTATTCAGAGGAGCAATCCAAAACTTCTGCCCTGCTTTATTCCCACTCTTGTTCAGAAACACTGCAGCAGAACATAAGTAGCGCATAAGCCTTAGCCCGGTCCCCTACAAAGTTCTTATTTATCTAATTTATCTTATTTACCTTATTTATCTAAACTTGTCCTTTTCTGTTTTTACACTGAAAAGATGAACAGGAAACAGTTTTTGTCTGGATAATGTGTTAGCAAGTGACACTTCACTTTGATTTTTCCTTATCTTGCAGGACATGCTGCCGATGCCGGGGGATCCGACGCAGGGAACTGGCAATTACAACATTGAAGATTTTGCTGACCTGGGCATGTTTCCACCATTTTCTGAGTAGCTTGCAGAGCAGAACTGGAAGTTCCTCTCCAAGGCCATTTCAGTGTAGTTTTGGCGCTGCTTTTTCTGTGTTGCTTTTCTGTATAAGCTACTAAACCAGAAGACACATTTCTCATGTTTCAGATAGTGGTGTAGGGCTTGCTCTCTCTTCCTTGGAGTGCATCAGTGCCGACAGAGGAGCTCCAGCACTTATTAGTGTTCGTTGACAGCTCCGTTTTGTTTTTTTAATTATTTTATTGTCATCTACCTCAGAGATGAAAATCTTTGCTTGATTTAAAAAAAAATCTCTGAGTTTTAAATATTTGAATGTGAATGATACCTAATATTTCCTTTGAATGGTAATTTTTAAATAGATAACGAAGTAACAAAGACTAACAGAGAAAAGGTAAGGTCATGTCTTGTCACAGTGCCTACCGCTCAATTTCGATGCCTTGCTTTAAGCTTAAGTTTCTGAAAGCAGACACAATATTCTGTTTTCTTTGATTCTTGTAGTTTTTAGGTCACTTTAAATGTTGAGATTAAGCAACATAATGTAGGCCTCTCTCACCAGAAGATTCAGCTCTGCCTTTTCTAACTTGAACTTGAATGTGTGTACATTTTGGTACTTTATGTATATCTTGTGATGTATGAAGTGATTTCCTGTACTGGTTTCTTTTGCCTTTACAAAGGGTCCATTCTGGAGTGTACTGAAAAGGTTGATAATGTATGTGAAGGATTTGAATATCGTAAGAGTCTCCATCACTTCACATTGATGTTCTTACTTTTAATTCAGGTGGTTCTCTATTCAGAACAAACATTTACTTACATAAGCTATTAGTCTGGTTTTGCACTGAATTGAGGCCTATAACCTTGTACATTTCTCACTGGCTGCTTTAATTTCTATTGTTCTTGCTTTCCCAAAAATATTGCCTCGTAAAAAATTACTGTAAACACATCAAGATTGCATTTTCTATATTAGCTGCATTTCCTGTCTGTGAAGTACTTTTTTATACTGTGAAACCTCACATTTTAACAGTGCAGGGTGGTGGCCTATTACTAGGAAATCATTCAAGCTCATTTGCTGCAAGCAGTGAGATGGTTTTGTAGTGTATAATTTTTTTAGAGTGAGTTGGTAGTAGATATTGATTGGACTGTTGTCCACTGCGTACACAGTGATAACTTGAATTTTTGCTTGGATTCCCAAGCAATTGCTTCTGTTAAACCCTTTGAACCCTATTCTGTTAAATATGGGATTTTCAGCTTACCAAGTATGGTGAGGACTCTTGACTACTCTGAATGCCATATGCTTTTCTGCAGAGGTAGGTTAATCATCTTCCTCTTCGCCAAGTCACCTACCATATGTCTTCATCAGAGATGTGGTAGGAAGTTTTTTATTCAGTATTTCATATTCATGACAATTTACAGAGGCTGTATTGTAAGGTCAGAATTTTTATCCAGATTATTTCTTCTGGGATGGGAGGAGAAGGAGTCGCTCACAAGGACAAGAAACCCCAAGTTCCCATGTGCAGGTTGTTCACAACCTTTGAGGTTGGACAGTGGTAGTCAGCCTTTGCAAAGGAGGAAGGGGACAGCTTCCCTCAGCTTTTCCACATTCAGGGGCCACATGAACATTGAAAACGCAACCCCAGGGCAAAGCCCTGTCCAGAAGATCTCAGTGTCTGCAGTAATTCTTAGACCTCACAGCACTAAGCTCTTCCTTCTCATAGCCTCTCTTGAATTCTGGGGTGCTTCTGCCAGAGGGCACAGTGCACATCACCTCAGTCCATCTCGTTGGGATAATATCCTGGGAATCAGGCAGGCCCTGCCCCACAGCCCACTCTGGCCACAGTCTTTGTGCTGCCAAGCAGTGCAGGCAGCTGGGCTGTGAGCAGGGCCCAGGGACACAGCTGGCACGGATGGCCGTGTGGTGATGTGCCCATCTGACACTGCTTTCCCAGCCTTCTCCAAGGTCAGGCCGTAGATTTCGGTATCCAGAAAGAGTCCTCCTTATGTTTCTCTCACTAAATCTGGGACCAATCTCTTACACTTGTGCAAGTGAGGCTAAGGACTCTTTTTGTAGGAAATTTTTATCTCTAGATGCGGTACTGGAGAGGACTCAGATCTTCTGGTCTGTTCTTGTCTCACCAAATCACACAAAAAAAACCCTCGTATCTCTTCTCTCCCAGAGATCAGGAAAATGCTTCCTTAGGTGAGCAAGCCATGCTCTTATGCACTATTCTTTTAAATACCCGAATGTTTATTCTCTTGGAGCCATGTCCCTTTCCCCTCACTGCTCATGGAATTGGACGGGCAAAGCTCTGCTGGCCCAGAGTGAAATTCACTGATGTCTGTAAGAGGTGCCAGGATGCTGCACTGGCTGAGCAAGGTGTGTCTGTACAGGGATTTGAAAGGGGCTGATCACAAGGGAGGGAGCAGTAGGTGAGCAGTTGGTATCTCTGCACAGAAGATGCTTGACATGAAAAATGTCATTCTTGTAAAATTTTTTAAAAATATTTCTCCTTAAAGTGAAAAATGAATTGAAAAAATGCTGTTCATCTGTTCTATTTTACCCAACAAACTGCTTTAAGTATTTTTATCATTTACTTTACTTCCTGAATTCAATTTAAAATAAGGTTTTTAAAGTAATTTTCTTTTTCCTGACATCAGCAGTGATAACTTCCTCAGCATGTCATGGTTTTTATACTACTGGAGGAGGCTCCTCATGTACAGAATCTGGTTGTGCAGTTAGAAGTGCACTGTTAGCAGAATTTCAAGCACATCTCTTTTTTTGTTGTTGTTTTAAAGTGCAGTATTATTTTTTTTAAGTCAGTATGCCTGAGGGATCAGAGTGTGGACTGCTTCTTACCTTGTTGACTACTCCTGCCTTTCTGATTGGGAAAGGCAATGGCTACTCTGTTAAGGGCAGTCTGGATAGTGCCAGATTTGGGTTTTCCCATGAGCCTTTATCATGCCCCGTTTCTGTTGTGCCATCCCGAGCCAGCACTTTATTCTTGGCATTTCCACCCTTCCTGCCCTCCCATTCCTGGCCATCTCTGTGGTGCTCTCCCAGTCTGTGTGGGAGGTGTTGGGTTGCCATTCCTGAGCCAGTGAGGAGGGAGCAATTAATGAGCTGAAAGAGTTTGGCAACTTTGTGCTTCTGACCAGGCAAACGACCAAGTGGAGCCTTTGCTGCCGCTGGGCACCTGCACGGCACCGTGTCTGTGGCTTGTTCCTCTCAAACAGCCACACCCCAGCTCTTGTGGCTGACAAAGCTGTGTAGCCTTGGCTGTGCTGTATCTTTTTGTCACGTGTTTGATTACTAAAGCAACTTGCTTATATCCTATAGGTGAAGTTATAAGGTGCATTGGGAATGCTGATGTTTTTATTACGTGCCGTCGATGTAGCTTTGCTGGCACTTTGGCTTCCAGTTTCCAGAATTTCACAGGTGGTGGATTTCTTGTTTCTTTTGTGTTTTTTTTTTAAGATGGGAATAAAGCTGTGATTTCTGATCAAACTGTTGCAAACACAGTGTTCCTTGAAACTGAATCTTTTGGGTTTTAAACTGATGGAGCGAGAAACTGATGGTCTGGGTGAGTTATTTCAAGGAGCAGAAATGTAGACTGAGAATATTTTAGCTACTAAAATATTTATATTCATTTATTCAGACAAGAAATCATATTTAACAAGAGGGATTCCATCACATTACTTGTACAAGTGCTACTGGCAGTACCTACGGTGATGCTTTAACCAGATAGTTCCATTTGTAGCTTTGTTGCCTTTTGTTTTGAAGTACAGTATGAAACTGTAAATACTTCTTGCAGAACTGCCTTTTTAACTCTTAATTACTTTTGGCACAGTGTTAAATAGTGTTGGATTTACCCAATTGCTATGACATATATTTTTATACATAGGTGTACTCTTTTTTCGAGAATAATACAGCCATTTTGTCATTAATGCCTTATTGGTGTCATACTGCTGTTGCTCTTTGTTTGCAAGGTATCGAGTGGACTAATTTCTAGTTCAGATATTTTCACTTTTCCTGGCAGTGCTCAAGTTTGGCTTCAGGTGATTTTTGCCAGAGTCCCATTTTTCACAGTTGTTAACTGTGAGAAGAAAAGAATGTGGGCTGGGGTTTGTTGCTATTAATGGAGCAAAGAAAGGGTGGTGGCATCTAATTGTCTTTAAGAGGTCAGTCTTTTCCTACTCTAAACCAGAGTGCATTTCATGAAACTGATGACTGTGGGCACTGATTACTTTGTGTAGATTTAAATAATGGTATTTTAAAAAAAAAGGGAAAAAAAAAAAACAAGAAGAAAACAACTCCAAAAATGGGCTTCTGTCATTGTTAGGCACTTGGTTACGTATCTGTTTAAACTCTTCATATTGATGTGAAATTGTGCTGTGGATAAAGTGTATTTTGTACTTCTGAATGTTCTATATTTATGACTAACAAGTACAGAATCAGTTGTGTGTATGTAAAACTAATAACTGCCTTTTTAAATTTCATTAAAATAAAAATGTCATGAGCTGTTGTAAATTCCTTCTTTCTGTAAATAAGTAAGATATTCTTTATGTTAGGAATTGTCAAGTAAGAAATAACCCTGAATTATAAGATTCATGCCAGAAATCAGAAGATGAGGCATTGATTTTTGCCTTTGAAATCTCCTTCTGTGCTGTGTGGTTGGGGACAGGATGTTCCCCTTTCATCTGTCTTGTAAAGGCTGTCCAAAGGGAGCAGGAGAGGAATGGTAGTTTGAGAGCTCAACTTTTAAAAGAAGTTCCACAAAAACATTAATTCACAGCCTGTTTTGTTGATGACATTGAGGTGTGTGAATTAGTGTCTGTATTGTGCAAAGTTTCATTAGAGCACAATTGGTTTAGAGTTAATTCATGATCTGTGGCAATATTTATTCACTCCCTGGGGTGGTATCACAGTGGTTTCCTTGTCCACCTTTTAGTCCCATTGTTCAAAGTTAAAAAATACTTGCATCCTTCCCACAAACATTCTGGTGACCTTTTCAGCCTTTCTTATGTAAGGTGCATTTGCCTTTCAATGTAGTCCTTTGTTGCATTTGTACTGTATTTCTTTGTCAACTTGATAGTTTGTGAGCAGGATTTACCTTGCTAATAAATCCAAAAAGCTGATGTCTGGACCATCCAGGAGCTGAAGATGCTGTGCTCCAGGGTCTGCATTCCTGCCATGGGGTAGGTGGTGTTTTCACAGCTCATACTCCATTTCCAGGGCTCTGCCAGTGGAGAAGGGCCGTGGGCTCTGCTGGGACTGACGGGAAACTGGGGCACTGGGATGGCCTTAATCAAATGCTCGGGCTATGCTTGCTACATGCTTATCCCAAAGACAGAGCTTGGTCAGTGAAAATGTGCCATTTGTGCTTTTTACTGTGAAAATTGGGTTTTCAGCAATGTCTTGTTCTTTTGGCATTTGCTCAGGTGTTTGATGGGCATGTGCCAGACCATGAGCCCCATTTGGAAATTCATCTGCCTGGCAGCTCCTTGGTGCTTTTCTGGTGCATTTTAATAGGCTTTCACTTGCTTTTGAAGAACATTATCCTTACAGAGGGGGTGTTGCATCCATGCCAAGCAGGGCACAGTGTGGTTGGGCATTCCTTTCATATGAATCATTATTAAATGCACTCTCACGTGCTAAGTCAAGTGTATTTCTGAGCAGCAGGGTGATAGCTGGGTGTGGAAGTGCTGCAGAACATTAATTTTGATGTAGAAACTGGATTTGGAGATGCTGGATGTGTAATGGAGCCACGTATTTGGTGACCAATAGTCACTGCAGCTCTGCAGGACACTGGTCAAAATCTACACAGGCTGGCACCCAGGATAAAAATGCAGCTAGAGCTCACTGTATCTCCACACTTACCATCTTAGGCTCTATAAACTGGCACTAATGACTCATAACAACAGGTCAAGTCCTCATTATGATGATAGAAATATATTTTAATTTTTCCATGGGAGCCAATTCATAGCCACATTTCCATTAATGTACCATCATAGTTCAGGAAGTATTACTCATTTAGTTTTCCTAGTTTTTCTCCAAGTTGGATGTAACAGGGACAGATACAGGATGAATTCTTCTATCATTTCTTACCAAGTTTCAGCATATTCCTGCTTGGAAATACTTGGCAGCATCTTTCTTCAAACTTCGTGGTCTGTCCCACATAAAATGAAATGGAATCACTTGAGCTGTATTAGTGGATGTGGGATCAGATGCAGAGGTTGCTAGGGCATCTTTTCATTAGCTCTGGAAAAAATTGTCTTCTAATTATAGACTGGCACTAAATGCTAATATACAAAATGTACCATTTGGGACCCAGCTGAAAAAAATGTCAATCCAAGGCTCACACCTGGATGATGCAGCACTGCAGAAGTGCAATTACTGTGGTTTTGCAGAAAAAAAATATGATGGCTGTACACACACTGCTGTAATTACAAATGTGCAGGCAGAGCTTGGAGACAGAAGAAAACCCCAACTACAGCTTGGGAGCCTTCCTTAGTGCACACACCCTGTTAGAGGAGACTGAATCCCCCAAAGCTTTAGTGTGCTGCCACCTCTTAGAAATAGCAGGTTCTTCTTTTGAGTGGGGAACGTGAGGTTTTTGATACTTGGAATATTTTTAAAAACAAGAGGTCTTGAAACACAGGAGCAGTGCAAGGCTGAACTACTTCGGTGCACCCTGTCATCCCAAACATGTTTTGGGTGGCTCTCAAAGCCTCTCCCCCAGTAGCCACCCATCCCTGGCTGTTGTGATTAATGACCCCCTCCTTTGGAGCCCAAAGCAGTTTTGTGTGTGGCCCTGATGGGAAGTGGCTTCAGTCTGCAAAATAAAATCACAATATCGTTTTCCTAACACTGGAATTTCTAGCCTGATAGACCCTTTGCCACTGAGGAACAAGGATTTTGAAGACCTGAGCTTGCCTTGTTGTTTGAGGCCTCTAATTTGCTAAATGAACACATAAGAAAAAATGCTGCCCTGGCACATGTACACACAAGCCACTGCCTTCACTACAGTGTGTGTAACAGGGAAAAAAGGTTGGATCATAATACTTCCCACTTAACAAAGGTGTTTGTCCTGTAGAATTATCTCAGAACCGGCCCTTCTTTCCTTGAATTTCCTTTGCTGCATGTCATTTCAACATGTCCAGGGCCAATTGTGTGACACCCCAGGGACACCAAAACATGACTCACAGAGGGAACGTAAATGCCATGGGGTTCCTTCCTCCATGTAAATCACACTCACTCAAACAAATGTCATTACTTGGTTTTGGTTCACGTAATTCAGAGCAAAAGTCATCAGGAGACAATACTGTACAGTGATGGTGATGATGAGTTATTTTTTACTTTAAAATGGAACTCTTAATGGGTATGTCCCATCCTCTGTTACCTGCTGCTGACTTCTCCAGCCACCAAGAGAGTGCAGAGTGCTCTAAAATTTAGAGCTGCTTGAGGGAATCCAGGCTGGTCTCTGGATGTGAGGGACAGATACAGTCAGCTTTCCCTGGCATTCTCTGCTCTGGAAAACGTGAGTGACCATGGATCATCCTTCCTTCATAAGAGGTACCTGGAAACACCAGCTTGTGACCCCCCTGGCAGTGTCACCTTGGCACAGCTTGCAGAGGTGGGATTGCATTCCTCCTTGTACATCCCTGTTCCCCCCAGTGCTCTCCTGTATGCCACTGCTCAGCCCACCAGAGCTTCTGGAAGGCTCCTGTTCCAAAACGGAACAAATTATGCTGTAGTGAAAGAAAATCTGGGTTTGGACATTCATTTTATGCAGCGTCAACCACTCATGGCCTCCTCCTTTGATACCAAGCAGATGTGTCATCGTGGTTGTCCTGTGGAGTCAGGAGAACTTCTTGCTCAATTATTTATTCGATAACGTAGGAGGGGATCTTTGTCATTGTACCCATGAAGCTTAAACACTGAATTTTTACATCTATTCTGATATGCCATGGAAAAATAGAAAACCCTTTGAGTGAAAAATGACTGGATTGTATTCTGAGCACACTGTGTTTACAGCTTTATGAAGAATTTGCTCAACTGATACCTTGGTAACTTGAAGTGCTTATCCTTGTCTCTTTAAAAACTGTGTTTGATGGGGTTGACAAAAAAAGATACACAGTGAAATTCCTACGAAAAGTTTTAGTTGTTGAGAAACTATTAAGTGTTTTGCACTTCCTTTAAGCCACAGAGATGCTTAATCTAAAGGACTTCTGAATTGGAGTTTATTTAGATTCTTCACATATTTTTTGCGACCTCCATGATTTAAGGTCAGAGACCTCAGTAGGGAATCAATGGAAGTTGTCACTTTAATAATTTTAGTTCTAAAGATTCATCAAAGTTACATGAATTGACCTAAATTTTCAGATCCTGCTGAGGGAATGGAGTTCTGCACTAACCTGCCAAGGCTGACCTGGATATATCAGCTGGTAATGAAATACTGGAGAAAACCCATGGAAGCAATTGTCAATTATAGAAATAAGGCTATTAAGAGACAAAAGCCTTACTTCAGTAAAAGGCATTATTTGATATTTATGGATCACTATAGATACACATGACACCTCATCTCAGACTGAACATCTTCTCCAAGCTCAGGCAACAGATTTCCTTTGACAGGTTTGTAAAATCCCCATTTTGCCCCTTGTGCCACTATGTCGGTGAAGGTTGAGTAGATTTTTGTACCAATGTTAATACAGAGTCAAGGCAATTTTACAGGACTCTTAACACCAGCAAAGACTTGAAAAAGAGAACTTCATTAGCAAGGGTGGGAATATCAGGTAAGAGAGTCCTGTTTTCCTCTTGGTTTTGTGCTTGTTTTCCCATCAGGAGCAGGTTTCACAGCTATTTAAAACACTGGAGCTGAGCTTCCAGCAACAAGTTCATTAGTAACTCTGACTTCCAGGAGTTTCTAAAATTGGGTTAAAGATACCCTGAGGGCACAAATTTCTTGGCCGTTTAAGTCTGCCACCCAAAAGAGAAAATCTTTCTCTGAGGGAAAAAAAAATCTTTCCGTTCTTTCAGTTGTTTCTCATGAAGAGAATATGCAATATATCTGTGTTTGTCGGATTTGTTGATTCCCTGTCACCTGTGACATTGAGTTAAAAAACTATTTTTTTCAAATATGCCCAGAAATGCTGCTGAAGTGGTTTCCACCTTCCTCTGTTCCTCACCGGACTCAGTACTGGAGGAGAAGGTCTGATTGCTGAGCCATAGCAGAGCTTTGCAGACATGGCCCATGTCTCAGGAGGTGCAGTTTGGACACGTGGAAAAACTTCTATGAGAAAGTTTGTGCAGTTGGGCACAGACTGCCAAGGGTCCTGCAGTCTCCATCCTTGGGACAGAGCCTTGGTCTCAAGCTGGGGAGTGCCCTGATTCCCCAGGGGGTGGAAGAGGCAGGTCCATGGGTGCTGTACCTCCAGTGTTCCTGGGGTTCTTGGGGTCAGCTCCAGCCCTCGGCACAGCCACCGAGTCAGAGAAGGCACAAAGACCTTTATGTGGTCACTGACCTGAGCCAGTTCAAAAAGGGATCTGGCCTCCTCAGCCAGGCAGAGCACAGGGCTGAACATACATGGCCACAAGACTCTGGGGCTGCGACCACCTCCTCATCCCTTGACTCATCCTTTCCCCATATCCATAGCCCTGAGAAAGTTGAACATACATCACTGCCTGTCAGATGTTCTGTTGCTGAGCTGTTTCCACACCCATCTTCCTTTAAGAGCAGACCAGTTCTCTAAAAAGGTTCAAGTTGTTGACAAAAATCCCCTAAGGCTGCTGACAGAAGCCCAAAGATAGTCTATCAGCAAGGCCAGTCCCTGAGTTTTGCAAGTAACTCTTCCTTTTTATTACAGACCCTGAGAAACCAAGACAGGGAAGATAGAGACCAACTTGATGCAACAATAGCTTTTGCCTGATTTGGAATGTTGTTTTGCTGGAGGACCTCCAAAATCCCATCACATAAAACCCTTATTAACAGCAGAGTGAAATGCAAACACCGCAGTTACCAGACGTAACACCAGTGGGAGAAGTAAACAACAAGGATCTTTCATGGGTAAGGTCACAATTTAGCTACCAGTTAAAATGTTTTCCTATAAGATTACTTCCATCATCACCCAGAAGCACTATGGATTGGTGTCCATGCAATTTGTAGGTCAAATATAAAGTCTACTCAGTAAACACTGTGGTAAAAATATCCTGCATTGAAGGAATCTACGAAGGGAGGATGTAATTTCCAGTGGTATCACAGTATAGGCCCTTGTTCAATATCATTGAACTATCAATTATATGAATTTAGGTTTTATTTGATTTTTAACTGTCTGAGCTAAAACTAGAGCCAGTCATTCCGTGGTCCTTACAATCCCATTGTCATGCAAGCTCCTGTTCAGGGGTAATATTTGATAAGTTCATCAGCTTTTCGAAAATTGATGCTTTTTACTCATTAAAATTCCTGAGGTAAAAGTTAGCACTCTACTTGTTGGCTTTTTCACTTCACTAAGGATCTGCAAAGCTGTGGGGATCTCTGTGAGAAAGCCTGTGTTCCTTACTGCTGGAAAGAGGGACAGGCTGTTGCAGGATGCTTATGGATGATCTCAGTTTGGAACAGGATGACTTACACCAGACCATGTCAGATGCATCATTTCTAATTCAGAGACTACCCAAACCTATAGAGGTGAAGATGGAGAAGTTAGAAGAAGTTAGAGCCAATCCCACTGATGCCTGAAACAATGGCATCACCATCCTTCCTCAGTCTTTATTTGGGTGTTTTCAACCCTGGGTACCACATCAGGACTCTGATCCTCTCCCACCCCAGGGACCGAAAGACTGATATTCAGCCTCACGCTGTGACAAGGAGGGGGCTTTTTGGGACACTGACATACACGGGGGTTAAATGGCTCTGTGCACCAAATCAAATCACTGGTGACCCAAAATTACAACGTGGGAGTTCCTGACTCCTAGGCCCATGTTCATTCCACTAGACCACAATGCCTCCTGAGAAAATATGTTTGAATGGTATCTGGCCAGCTGTGTAAACATGTCAAGAGACAGCCATGTAAAACTGCTCCCATTAAGCAAGTCATAGCCTATTTTATTTGTAATCACAAATCCTAAATCCCTCCTCCAGGATGATATTTTCACAGACAAAAAGTAGGGAAATGAGAAGAAACAAAAGCATTACAGAAAATGTTGATGGTTAGGGCTACGTGTGATATTAGCAATTTCATTTTCCCTTGAACAGTGAATCTCTTGCCCTCTACTAGGCTCTACTTTCCAGACTGGCTTTTGGAGAGGTAGTTTTGGGGACAGATGGTTTGGTGCCCATATGGCAGATAGGAAAGTCACCTCTTTTCACCTTATGGGGTTTCCTCAGCTGACTAACAACCACCCCTGCTTAAAATATGTTGCTGTAAAAATCAAAGCTATCAATTAATGAGTCTGAGCACCCTCGATGTTCAGTGTTGTGTTTCCTTATTTTGCCTGTATTATGAGAGGACAGAACTTTGCCTGGGGTAGGACACAGCCAGCCACCCATTCAGGTGTGCTAATGAAGCAGGAATGCCTGGTACAGGCAGGAA
Source organism: Calyptomena viridis (assembly GCA_013390005.1). Lineage (NCBI taxonomy): Eukaryota > Metazoa > Chordata > Aves > Passeriformes > Eurylaimidae > Calyptomena > Calyptomena viridis. The sequence goes on along the minus strand of WEIV01010638.1, from coordinate 279,766 downwards.
GAAAGTTTGAGTGTTGAATGTTAAAATGCCTGTGTTGGCAACGCGGAGAGCGGATATTTCTCACAGAGCAGGGAGTTCTCATGGCTTATTTCTTATCTGTGTTTCCTGCTGGGACCATTGCTTCCACGATTTCCCGCTTCTTCCTTGCCCTCCCCTTTTCCATCCCCAGCCCTGTCTGGGCTGGCTTTGTCTCCAGGGCGTGACCCCACCCGGTGGGTGAGAACCTGCCTCTGTGGATGTGTGGAGTGTGATACCTGCCCCACACACAGGGATTTGGAGCCAACACCAGCTGTGCTGGGCCCTGGTGACAGCAATGTGGTGGATTCACCTCCTACCTGGCCTTGGTGCACCAGGGGAGGTGTTGTGCTGCCCAGGGTGGGCAGGTCTGGGCATCTCCTGTGTGTTACACCAGGAGTGAGGATGAGCTGTCCACGGGTGTAAAGCCCCCCACTCCCAGACTGGGGAATCCTTGCTGGGCTCACAAGGAGATGCCATTTGCTTCACCAGCCCCATCCTGACAGGCAGATGTTGGCAGCTGGGTGGGTCTGTCAGATGTGACTTTCTCACGTGAGCCCCCTCCACCCTCCGAGGCTGGAGGAAGAGCACCCTTGTAAGCTGTCCAAGGAGAGGGACTGGCTCTGAATTCTGCTGACAAGGACTGTGGTGGAGGGTTTTTGTAGAGGCCCCAGCTCAGGGCAGGATTTTAGCAGGTGTGGAGGTCTCCCTGAGGCTGGTTTCCGGCAGGCTGAAAGCAGCCTTTCAGTGTTACCAGTGATGACATTGGATGAGAAAACATTTTTTTTAAACAGTAGTTTCTTCAAAGCAAGATGTGAAAAGCAAGAGGTCCTTCTCAAATTAGAATTTGCTTCCTACAGCAGAGCACTGAAAACTAATGAAAGCCAGGTGCCTTGGCCAGTCCCAGGAACAGGAAAGGAAAGAAAAGCCAACCTCAGCAGCCTGAAAATCTACAATTGTAGGAACCTGCTCCTGCACCCAGCGTTTCCCAAGCAATAGAGGAGCCCAGGATGGGCATGTGTTTGTTACAGAAACACACAGTGTGTGCAGGCAGCGGAGGGGACTGGAGCTGCTGTCACAAAATAAAGCAGCTTCCAGGGAGTGGACTGCTTCCAGGGTTTGCCAGGAGAGGAGGGAGGATGCCGAAAGCTGCTTCAGGGCACTCAGGGTTCTGATGCACTAAACAAAGCCCTGATGAGCCCAGAGCCTGGCCTGAGGGCCTGCTGTTGCAAAAGTTGTGCAGGTGTTCAGGGTCCTTCCAGGATAGGGACAGCAATAGGAACTGAGCTGTGGCAAGCTGTGTTACACAACCCTCAAACCAGTTTGGCCATCCTTTGCCCCCTGTTTCATGTTGTGGTGCCAGTTTGTAGGGCAGCACTGGGCTGGCTACACTCCCATGGTGTGCTCATCCTGCCCTTCTGTGTCATCATTTTGCAGGAAAAGCGTTGGGAGTTATGTTTGCTAATGGAATTACATGGGCATGGCAGAAATGAGTCTGACACACTTTTTGAAGGACCAAGGTCACCATACAAGTGTGTGTATATGCAAGAATATATGTCTAAGGTAAGTGTGTGTGTGCATGTGTAAATGTATATACGTATGTCTGTGTGCATATGGACACTTAAGCAATATGTATATGGGCTGGAAAATACTTGAAAGGGCTACAAATAATTGCTATGGTGGGCAAGAGATGCAAGTGCCCCTTTCCCTGGGCTCCTGCAGCCACCCCAGATCTGCCAAAGACAATGGCAGGAAGCCAAGGAGAAAGAAGGAGGCTGAGGGGAGCAGAACCAGGCTGGGCGTCCTCTGTTTAACACTGAAAGTATGGAAACTCAGGGGCTTAAGTCTTTTTTCATGAACCTTTCATCTGGACCAAAAGTGCTTGTACAAGCCTTGCTCACTAGTCGTGCCCCTGGGCTTATGTACAGGACTGCAGATTTTATCCAGTCCTGCTGACTTTTCTGGGTGGAGATGAAACACTGATTTCCTTTCAGGAAAGTTCATCTCTTCCTGGGAATGGTTAAATAGTGCTGACTGCACATATACCTTCTGGGAGGGACAAGAGAGGAACAAACCCAGCCAGTTCCAGGTTTTGCAAGTGGTGCAAACACCAGAGAATAATCTTTAGTAATGAGGGACTGATAAGCACTTCGTTACAGTTTATTAATCAACATGCATTTATTTGACTGATCCCAAGGTCAGATATTGCTGCCCTGGTGTCCTGGTTCAGTGCAGAGAAGGATGCCACATCCAGGCAGCCACAAGTCTCTCTGTGCAGGATCTGGCTCATACTGATGCTTCCTGCAGGGATGGATGAGCACAGGCAGTGCTTGGCGTGGGGAGAGCCTCTGCATATCCCTCTGTGTATCCCTCTGTGTATCCCCCTGCCTGTCCAGCAGACTCCTCACTGCACCGTCCTGGGCTCAACTGCAGGTTTTAATTAATGATTGATCCACTCCAACACCACACAGGTCCTCCAGTTACTGCTCCCTCCTGATGGCTCACAGTCCAGCAGACACATGAGTGTTGTTAGTGCTGCAGGTCCAGCAGAGCAAACAGCTCTTCACTGTACATGTTTTCGCGAAGATATTGTAGCACATTTTCCACTTCCATTTCCCATTCAACAAGAAGTACTATGTTCCAGATAGGTAGGTTTGCATAGTTTGGAAGCTTCTTATTCCAGTTTGAAAACCCCAGAAAATTACTTTGACAAAACATTTTTCCTGTCATTTAGCAGACAGAAGAAGAAAAGACTTCAGGAATAGTCAATATATTTTTTATCTTTCCTTTCTGTTTTCTTCCCCCTTATGCAAGCCAAGCATGTACCAATGACTTTGAAATTAAATGAAAATGGGATGGGTTATTGATGGTATCAATGGATACTGGTGGATATCTGACAAAGCTTCTCTGTATATCTAAGGGTTTGCTATTTTTGTCATAAATGAAATACCAGTTAAGATACTTGAAATGCAACTGAACCTCTCCTGGAAACAAACACTGTGATGTGTGTGCCCCCATACAGGTTTGAAGGGTATAAAAGATATGAGTAAGAGGAGGAAGATCTGGCAGAATCTAAATCAAAGCTCTTTTCTTTACCTTGTATCTTGCCAGGAGAGTCACTGGAGCAGATGCCTGGATTCAATGTGAATTTTTTTTTAAGCCTTTGTTTGAGGGAGCTGCCAGAAGCACAGCTACAGCCAAATAACTCTTTGCAATGTCATCATTACCAGCAACAAGTACTTATCAACAAATCAAGTGAACCCTTTTCTAAATAAGTAAGTAGAAAACCTGCAGGCTGGTAAAGCAGCTCAGCTGACTGGGCACAGGACTGAGGTTCAGATGATCTGGATTCAGCTCTTGGCTGTGCTGTGGACCTTGAGTTAAGGTCCTTGTCTCTCACCCAGAGACAAAGTATTTGTCTAGCTTTGTTACCTGTGGAAATTACTAAAGGTGGTGGGGTTAAGCATAAAACCATCAAATGAGGAGCTACTGGGGAGGGAAAGGAGGGCCGAAGGTGGCTGGGTTTCCTGGTGTGTTAGACTTGGAGTAAACTGGGCAGGTTGTACAGATCCCTGGTGGTTCTGGTTAAAAAGGAAGAGCCAAACCCTTAGCTGCAGGCCTGTTGGTAGGGCAGGTCCAATTTATTCACATAGGTGAATTCAACTGCAAAGCCTTTGTGGCCAGGACTGTTTTCAATCTGGTGGCTGTGCCCAGAATAACAGGAGCAGGATGTCAGTGGGAATACTCAGAGTCGCTGCAGCACAAGTACTGATCAGTCCCTAACAGATAATGTTTCCTGTCTCCAGCTTTTAAGAGAGCCTTGTGGGCCAAGGGACTGGAAATCTTCCTCTCTGTTTTGCTGGTTGCGGTCTCCAGTTCAGGCAGGTAAAACAGCCTGTTCATTGCTCCATCAGCTCTGGATGTCCTCCAGATGGCTTTGGGGAAAAACCTGGTGGCTCCTGAGAAAGCAAATATGCCCGCAAAGGCTCTCTGGAGTGATTACTAGCTATCCCACACCTTGGGAAGCCAGTGCTATCTGTGGCTCTGCCCTGATGGAACTAGGTCCTGGCTGGATAACAGCCAGGCCTGGGAGAAATGGCTGGGCAGAGCAGGACAAGGGAGCCAGGAGGAAGGAAGTGAAGTCAGCCCTGTGATCCACACCAGCTGCACGCTCAGCTTTGCCACCCCTGGCCATGAGCTGCCCTGATCTGCAGGTACAGCTGCTGAGGGAGCTGCCAAACTTGGCATGGACCTGGCCCACTCCCAGAGTTCTCTTTTGGGCATGAGGCAGCCCTTTCCTCAGGGCCTTGTGTGGAGCAGTGGTGGCCACACGAGTAACACACAGCTCTCCCTGCAGAGGCAGCCACAGCGCTGTGTGGAAGCATGGTGATCCATAGGGACTGCTGTGATCCCTCCTGGGTTTGTGTGGGAGCTGATGGATGGCCAAGGCTGAAAATGTTGGGTGGGTAGTGATCACAGAAAAGATTTACATTGTTTATCAGGCCATGAAAATCATGGGGTTTAAAGGATGTAGCCATGGAATACAACCAGTAAGTAGTTGCTTAAGACAGCCTGCTGCTGGGACAGCCAAATCATGGCCTCAGGGCAAACTGGGGAGAAGATCCTGTTCCCTGCAGGTCTGCTGGCAGCAGCTCTGACTCTGTCCTGAATTCTTGCAGGACTGGGATGACTGCAGTTCTAGTCCCAGGGACTGAGGAAAGAGGAGGTGAGCTCAAAGAGGCAACTCCACTGGAGCTTCTGAAACGAGGAGATGAGGTGAAAGAGCTGGAGCTTGGCCTTTTCATGACTTTTAGTAGCACTGATTTGTTGGAAGTAGCAGCAGCTGGAAGGAGAGGGAACAGAGCAGACACAGCTGTGAGGTAGGAGGCCAAGGGAGAAAGAGGCAAGACAAGGGAAGACCACTGCTAGGAGACTCATTCAGCCAAGCCAGCTGCACATCTTATGTTTTGGGGCTTTTTAATTGATTTTTATGCTAACAGACAATTAAGCTAATTTTTTTTCTTCTTTTTTTTGGATGTTTCTCTACTACTGAGTCATTTCCTGGGGGGTGGGAATAAAATAGCATTTCTCTCAAAGCTTCAAAACAGTGTTTTAGGGGTTGGATTGAGGATTCTTTGTTTGGTTCTTCCCTTTCTTTCATTGAAGCAGTTACATGAAACGAGGCATGAAAACAAAAGCCAGTGGTTGCCAACCCCTAAACTTCTGCCAGAGCTGCTCTTTGCTCAGTGTCCACCCTGGGTAGCCCAAAGCAGTGTACAGAGTGGAGGATGAGACTGGCCAAAGTGGCCCAGCTCCAGTCTGACTTGTCATCATATTCACCCGCAGAGGTTGATGCTTTTTCCAGCTCCTGCACACGTCACTGGTGTTGGTGCCTGTCTGCTCTGCAGCATGCTGACCTTTCTTCTGGTTTACACATCAAAACGGACTGTTTTGGCAGCAGTTTCCAGTTCAGTTCACATGCCTTTGCACTGTAGTGGATGTAAGGCAAAGCTGCCTAAAGCCCCCCAAATTTATGTGTAGGCCTAATGTGAAACAGTGGTGTGTCTGGATCTATTTTTTTGGCCAGAAAGCTATAAATACAATGTGTTAGTTAAATTTTTGACTAATAAAAGTGGACATCTGCAATCAAGCTAATTTGCTAGAGATTAGAGCCTAATTAAAATGTAAGAGGCAAAGAGGCTGCCAGCCTCAGAACAGCATGCATTGACAACTAAGGGATGCACTGGCTTTTTGAAACTAAACAGGAGTTAACCACCTTGAAGGAGAAGTCACACCACCCATGCAGCTCCAAGCACCAACTTCACTCTGTCCTGTCTTGCCTGTGGATTGGAGACAGGAAAACCACCAGCTGAGGTGGAATGAACAGCAAAAACTTCCATTGACATCAGTGGGCTCTGGACTCATGGCCTTTTTCATTTGTTTGTTATGCATGTCCTGTAGTACTTGGTGTCTGAAATGTTTTATGCATAGTTTCTCTCTGGAGAATGAAGCAAACATAGACTTCCAGAGTAATTGCCTGTATGTCACACAGTTGACATAGGGGAACCATTGCTCTTGGTTGAGCATTGGTGTAATTAAGCTGGAAGTCAGAGTCACTGCAGTTACCTCAATCCAGAGAGGTTTATCTCATTGCAATATTTAGTTGGTTATCCTATGTAGTGTGCCATGATGCCAACAGTGGGAGAAAAGAAAACCTTTAAAGGTGTGCCCATTGACCCACTGAACACAGCAGGAAACCACAGAAGGTATGTTGGGACCGTGCACAAAGCAGACTTGATCCTGCTCAACCCCCAGTGTCTCATGTCTTTCTTTCATGATGCCAGTGCTTGCTGGGACCCCAGCACTGCCCGGTGTGCAGTAACATCTGGAATTACAGTCTAGCCTGAAGCACTAACCCTTGGAACTCAGCAGGCACTTGTAAAATACAGCCTGTCTGTTGAAAACAGCTTGCTTTCTTATTCCCAATAGATTGTATTAACCCGTTCTCAGCTAAACTGGTGAGGGTTAGTGATTTAATGTTTTAAGACAAAAGGAAGCAAGTGAATACTGGTGACTAATTTCCTCCAAACAACGTCATGTGGGTCATCTTTCTCGTGCATTGTTTGTTTTTTGTTAGTTTTTAGGTAGATATTCTTATATCAAGTATTATTTTCCACTGTGAATTGTGGTTTTCTGCCCAGGAGCAAGTCCAGTTTCCAGGGTAATTGGGAAGCCAACTCCTTTCTAACTACGCAAAAGATGAACTGTGTTTCCTGCAACTTTAATGTCTCCAGTGTTAGTGGTTGAGTAACAGCCGGACACAACAGTGTCTTCTGTAAGGGAATATGCCAGCAGTTGCTGCTTAGAAGTGAATAAAGCTAACTTTTTTTTTTAAATTAAAAAAAAAAAAGTGTTTTGAATGATTTGAAGCTGCAATAACAGCCCTTTCCAGACAAAGCTTGCCCTTCACAACAACAGGATGCATTGCTCTATTTAAGCAAGTAATAATATTGGTTTTAGTCACTGCACATGCGTCGCTTCCTGTTAGGGGGATTGCACAGAAAACTAGTTTATTGTGTATCAGATCACTAATTCATTGCGTGTTTGCAGATTTTATAAGTACGTGTTTTCTAATACCATCTGTGCATAAGCAAATATATCTTTCCAATAAGCTAGAGTGATCTGTTTAGTGGCTGTACAACACACAACAAAATTAAGGTAAGCAGCCTCTGAAGGACTGTGTTGCTCTGTTAGCATTAGCAAAACTGTGTGTATTTAGGGTCTCAATGCTTCTGGCTTACAGTCAGAAAAATTTACTGTCATGAACTGCTCATTCTGGTTGTACAAGACCTTTCACCTAAAAACTCAGTTGCTTGAAAGACAATTACTGGGAGCAATGGCAAGATTTCGCCTAAGGACTTAATTTGCCCCCTGCTAATGATCTGCTGGGATTCTGGCATCTCCCAGAACTGTAAGCATAGCAGCAGTAATTCTGATTGCTTCCTTACTTATATTAACAGTTTATTTCATGGATGACTTCCCATCTTGCAGAGTTGTTTTCTCCATGTCAGGGTGTACTAATGAACAGAGAACAGATTCTGAGCTCTCACTCTTCCATGGGGAAAAAAGCCCAAACTCAACTGAAATCAATGGAGTTGCTCTGCTTTGACCTGGCATAAGGAAGATCCTCGTCCACCTCCAGGTAAATGCCCTGGGGCTTTTCTTGCAGCCAGGCAAGGCAGCCGCTGACACTGTCCTGGAAGCAATTAACATTTCAATCATCTTTGGGTTTCAGCAGTGCAGTTCCCATCAGGGCTGAAGCAATACAACATGACAGGCAATGCCAAGTGCCCTGACCTGAGAGGCTGTAATGAGATCCCAGCACTTCCCTGACGGTGGAGGACAGGCCGGATCTCTGCCCTCCACAGTCGGCGGGATGCTGGGGAAGGAAACGCGTGTCAAAAGCTGGTGACAACTTTTGAGCCTGCATATGTAAACCAAGGTTGTGCTGTGCTTTTAAAGAATTATTTTTTAATCTATCTGTATGTCAGTGGAGGATTTTTAATCAGAAAACTATCAACATCTGCAGATCCAGGCTTTCCTTCATCGTCTGAAGTCAGATTGAACATCTGTCAGCTCAGACAATTGTTTTAGCATTTTCCTGCCAAGCTGCTGGGAAGAAGAAGGGGTATTAAGCCCCCATCTAACCCCAAGGGCCAAGTTTCCTTGTCAGTGTGAATTGGGAGCCTCCTCCTTTCAGTCCAGTGGGGTTGGAAATAAAATCATGATCAGAATGGACCGTGCTCACCCCAGTGCCAACAGCCCAAGGGGAACTGGGTCACAGTAAACAATGCACAGACAGGGGAAAAAGAGGCTCCGGGGGAACCTTGTCATTGAACTTCACCTTTATCCTCTGGCCCCATGAATTGTGGTCCCTGAACACTTCAGCTCAAGCTGTGTTTAGCTCCTTTATCACTTTATCCCTTTTCCATCCTGTTTGTTCCTTTGGCCAGATTTTTCACTGTGGTTAATTGACCTGGTTTCACTGATTTCTGTGAAGACTGGCCAAGCCTTCCAAGCTGGAGAAGTGGGTCACAGTGCATCATGTACACCGAGGCTTCAGGGGGAGGTTGCCTCGACTCTCTCTTAACAGAGGAGCCTTTTTGCTGACACGTGGAGCTGCATTATCACCTCGATTTCACCAGACTGTGACTGGCTTCCGTAGGAGGAATGCCTGGGAGGTGGTGTGAGGAAAAGGAGGGTCTGGTGACTCAACATCTGTGTGAACCGTGTGTGTGTTGGTTCAGATAAATTTAACTTGGTACTTACTCTGTTTGAGAAACTTCAGAGAGAAAAAAACCCAGCAGATTTTAATTTCTGAAGGAGGAGGTTATTGCCAAATAGATGCACTGCATCAAGTACCTAGAAGAAAATTTATCCAAAAGGGAGAAGTAATCCTTCTGTTAGAAATTACTGCAAACAAGGCTGCAAATGTTGCCATCACTGTTGAAATTTGAACCATGGGAGTGGAATTCTGTCCCTCAAAAAACTGCATTTTGGTCCAAAGGGGAAAGCAGAAAGCTTTCTCTTTAAAAAAATAAATAAATAAAAATTAACAGAAGCCATGGGAGCTACAATTTAAACCCACTTTCTTTTTAGATCTGGCTAAAATTATGCTTAGAGTAGTATGTATTAAGCTAAATTATCAGCTCTAAAAAGACCCAGTCCAGAAAAACAGGAAAGTTATTTAGTGGATTTGGACAATTTTATTCATTTCAATGGAAGTACTGGACTGTTTCAGGTTAAGCACCAGATTAAGTACTTAATCAGTTCAGAGCCAAAATTCATCCAATTTCTTTAAGAAAAAAAAGGCAATCCCATTTCAGTACAACTAAAGCAGCACATTGTTCCCTTTTGAAATACAGACAGTAATTGAAATTTGTGAACACAGACACCTCCCAGGCTGAATCACTCAGATGCCTGGAAATGAACAACAGCGTTCAGGTAGTGATATTTGCTGTAAAGCAAAGGAGCCTGACTTCACCCAAGTATTCCCATACCTAGTGTAACGCTACTCCCTGGAATACAGTTGCAAGTGTTTTTCTTAGTATAGTGTGAATGACTCAGACAAAAGGGGTTTTTCCTCTGTTCCTCCGGAATGAACGATGTGCAGGAAGAGGGAAATGTCGCGTTTCATGTGGGAAGTTTTCCAGTATCTTCCTGAACTTGTCCAACCTTCCTCCTTCGCTTTCCTACTCTGCAGGACTTGTATTGCAAGCTGGTAATGGCCTTGGTCAGACTGCAAAGAGGTGGCACAGTTGGACCAGTAGATACACAGAGAAATGTGCCTTTCTTGGAGCACCTATTCACAGTGCCTTCACTACAGGGCATCACCTCAGTGTCGACATGAGGCTGGTCTAGGATGCAGCTCTGGCACTAATGCAGTCACTGGGAGCCTTCCTGGTGTGAATCAGGCTGAGAGCCAGTGGGGAGGGGGGGGTCTTCTCTTGATAACCAGTGTACAAGGACCTGTCAGCCTGGTCACCACTTGGAAGGGATGTGAGGCATCATTTCTTATGGCATTCATGGAATCCAGTCTTTATTACCTGCTGACAGAGATGAGCACCAAACTCCCTTTTATTATTGAACAAAGTGAAAGCAGTAAGTTAATCAGATTCCCATGGTCTTGGGAGAATGAGGAATGTGTATTTAGCTATAAGATGGTGCTCATCAAATTGTGACTGTCACAGAATTGTTCCAATTTCACCGTCAATCTATATAGGATTAACACCTGAAAACCCAGGCATGCAAACATACTCTTTAGGTTTTATCTTCAACACAAGCCTCTAATCTTCCCTCAGGAAATTGCCATGTACTTTATCAGGACCTTGGTGTTAATTTTTAAAATCTCTAGACTTCAACCAAAAAGAATTGTTCATTTACTCTCTTTTCTTTCTCATAGTAGTCCTGCTAATTAACTATTTAGCACCCTGGGAGGTTATCGCAGTGCCCTCAGCTTGGCAGAACCGCCAGGTTGTAACACTGAAGAAATTGTCCTTGCTCTCTATATCTGATACATTTTGGTTAGCAAAGATTTAAAAGAAGCAGTAACAGACTCGTAACAAGATATGTTTGGCAAGAAGATACAAAATACCTATTAAGCTGGTTTACATCTGTTTCTTTTTTCATTCATTTTGCCTTCTCTAATTGCATACTTAACATCAATCTGCTACCACAGTAATTTGGATTATTTTCTTTCTGGATCTAGTCTCCACGTCAATGTCACTGGATTTCATTACTGCAGCTTCACCAGTAAGTAATGAGTGTCTTTGTACTAAAACCCAGACTCCTGCAGTCAAAATGATAAGCAGCACATCTCTTTAAACACCCCTGTCAGATGAAGGTATGAAGAATGACTATGCTAGCTCCCTTCAGCTCCCTTCTCCTACTCATTCACATGAGTAGAGTCTAAAAATCATATATAAACCAGTGTGGGATTTTGGAAGATTGGGGGAAAATCTGTGGAAAGCTTTACACACTTCAGGAAAAATTATCTTTTGAGTAAGCACATGTGCTCTGAAGTATCTTATATCTAACAGGGGATGTTGCATCATGGGTTCAACAAAAAAAAAGGGAAAGTAGTTGTTTTTTCAAAGGATGGTAAATAGTTGTTATGAGGGTTTTTTTCCTGGTACTGATGCCTAAGAGAGAGAAAAAGCTTCCTTGAAAAGGATAAAGTAAAGAGCTGGTCTTTGATGGAAGCTTCCAGGTCCACAATGTACATAATGCATGCTCCAACATAGCACCAGTATCCATTTTTCAAAACTAATCAATTATCATATCAAATGGATACATTTAATCCAAAAATCATTCATCCCTCATCCTGCCCCCCAAGGTATGAAAGGGTTAGAGTGGACTGCAGGTTCAATGGGAGCCAGCAATGTCATCCAACTCTAAAAAAATAAAAATAAAGAGTAAAAAAAGTCAAACGTCATACTGGGATAGATAGTGAAAGTGCAGTCTATAAGCTGTGAGTTCATCCTCCTATTCTACTCACCATGAGTAAGGCCACAGCTGGGATACCACATCCAGCCTGGAACTACACACTTGAGGATGGTTGTGGGTCAGCTTGAGAGAGATGAAGAACAAGAATGACTCAGAAACAGAGGTTACGAAGAAAAGTTGAAGGAGATGCAATAATCTGAAGAAATAACAGAATGGAGGTAATTATAAATTTGATAAATAACTGCTGTAAAGAGAAAAAGGAACTATTCCTAATGTTAATTGTAGGAAAAGTAGAGGTGGGCTTAAACTGTAGAAACCCTTAGTTCAAAAATGAAAAAAAAGTTGCCAATGGAATAATGGAAACACAATGGAATAGGTTGTCTGAGGTTGCCTCACTAGAAGTATTAAAGAAGGGTAAAACATGTTAGTTAGGCATGGCATGTGTTTGCCTCCAAGCAGGACTAGGAGACCTCCTAAAAGTTCATTTAGAACTATTTTTTACGCTTCTGTGCTTGGATGTAATTATATTGCTTTTTTAGACCTTAGAGATCAAATGTAGAAGACTTCTAAGAAACCTCTCCTAGACTATGAACATCAGGATCTGACCTTTTGGAAACCACAATGACTAACAGGCAATGTGGAGGAATTGATTTTGCAGCAAAATTACTCTGAGACAGCACAGAGAACTCTGAGCTCACTGCCTCCTTTTCTCAGAATTTATCCTTGAGCTAAAAGGTGCAGTATTTGGTTTTAAGTAATGGTAATAGCTGTAGGGAATTAGTGAGGAATGAAGCCAGAATTTGTAATTTCTGTTGCCTCCTACCACTGTTCTCACTGAGGATCATCTCTGTTCATCTGCCTCTACCCTAACAATTGTTTCTTCCACTGCTTCCATGTGCCAAATCCACTCAGCCAGTGCTGCATGTGGAGTGTACATGGAGTGTACATGCAGTTCATGTTTACATTACATTCCTTCCAAATTCATTGTGCCAGGGTATCTGTTCACTCAGAGTTTTCCCTAATTCCTTTCAAAACATCAGGGTGGAGAATTCCAGCTAAGTATTGCAAAAATGAAGATCAGGCTTGGGACGGGCAGCAGCTCTTGATGTCCTGCTGTTGTTGCCATAGGAGAGAAAAAGAGTGCCACCAGCATCTAGTGATTAGTAAAGTAACCCCCAGCAGCTTCACCAAAGAGGGAATATTCCACACTTCAGTTCCCTGCTTCCTCATGCACTGACAAAAGCATGTTAAAAGAACAACAGGCTTTATCCAGGCTTTCTAGGGAGAATAGGGGAGATAAGTGCTTAAAGAGAAGGAAGGGAGGAGTAGGTAATGCTTGAGAGTTAGGCTGTCTGGTATCCAGCCTCAAATGCATGTTCCAGGTGAAAACATGACCTGCTTTTCAAATTTACATCTGTCAAGAAATCCAGGGATGGTCTCAGACTAGAGGCATTTTTTTGTTTTTGTGATTGGAGAAAACCAAGTTTGAGTGATGTCGAGGAGCAAAAAAAATTGATAGACCTCCATAGGTATTAAAAAAGAATCACCCTTGGTCGTTCTGTGCTTGTGCTTTTTAAAAATGAAATTCAAGCTGATTATCAAAGGTTTATTCCAGGTGAAGAATATGGTTCAGAGTTTCAATGTGAAGATTGACAGACAGTTGGAAGTGTCCACATGCTTTAATAAAGCATTGCTGATTTCTGACAGACAGCAGCATGCAGAAGACTAAATGTGTTTTTCTATTTTAATTATATGACCAGGACTTATGAATGGGAGCCTGAACTCCATCTCCACTGACCTTGAAAACACCCTGGAGGTTTATGATGAAATGAAGCGTATGTTTTCTGATGATTTCTGGAAAATGAGGAAACACAAACAACACTTGTTCTAGTTTTGATTTTTTCAGGGAACAATGTGACAAACCATCAGATCTCCCACATTATTGCAGGAGAATATTATTGCTTTAGTTCCTGTAACATACATGGGATTTGACTGTTGTATGCAGATACTCAGATCAGGATTTCATACGTGACAGCCTCATCTCTGAATATCTGCATAAGTGTAAACCATATGAACAGTCCTTCTGGCTTTTGCTGATAGACCATTTTAATAAATGAATTAGTGTAGAGAACGAAATGTATGTCTATGCCTTGGTCACATTAATGGCTCTGTAGTGCTGTAGACATTTACAAACTGGCTTTTAATTGGTAGCTTGATTATGGGTCACAGCAACACAGAGCTCTGCCTCTGTTCAGATTTTGTTTGGTAGCAATGCCTCAACACTCGAGTTTCAGACCTGAAGGAAGGCACAACTTATAACCTACACATAGAGATCCCAAAGAGACTTGCAGTGCACTTGTTACACCCACACTGACCACATGGGTGGGAGTAGGGTGTGGATCAGCTGCTCTCTGAAGGTCATCACAGCTGTTGGGAGCCCAGCTGGAAGCCAGGGCTCCTAGTGAGCATCCTACATGTATGAGCAAACTAAAAATTCTCACCAAGATAGGCTGGGAAAATGGTGGACAAGGACAAGCATGCAAAGAGAAATATATCCAAATGAATGTGCTCAGTGGGAACTAATTTGTCTTTCACCCCAAATATTAGGTAATTGCAAGGTAGGTAGATAAAGTGAGTTTGATGGGTTTCCTACAATTAGTATTCTTTTTTTTCCCCCTGCTTTGGGTTTTCTATTGTCTTTCTCTTTTTATCTCTCTCTCATGAACTGTCTTCATATCCATGTCTTACTGTTTTTCACAGTTCTTTTCCCTAAGGCTTTCACTATGCTGATTTACAACCCCTTCCATTTCCCAGGATGCTTCTTATATTCTCAGGGCAAAAATCAGCCTTTTCTTGCCAAGGTATGTGACCATCCTCCCCACCACTCCTGAATAACTCTAGATTGCTATTCCCATGAGGACTACACTAGATTGGGATTTATTAAACCCTTAGCCCCCTGTTGGAATGATACATGGCCTCAGGCAGTAGGCAGTAAGGTGAATGCACACTGCTTCTTTGTAAAGGCACAGTAAACCACATTTACAGAGTGCACTGCCCCAGGCATTCCCAAACTATCTTGTCCTGTGTCAGCAAGATGCCTTAAAGAACTCTCTATAGAGATTTCATCACTCCATTCTCCCTCTGCTCCCACCCTATGCATTTCAATACAGTATGGAAAGGTTTTCATCCTTAATTGAAATTCCTTTCATCAGCCTAGATATAGCCTGAACAAAGATACTGACATGAAAAAGCAGTCAAGAACATATCTTTAAAATGTCAATTTGTCAGTGACAGGCATAAAATGCAGTCACTGCAAATCAAGACTCTAAACCCTCATTGTATATCACATAGCTGCCACTTCCCTCCCCCTCACCCCCAGTATCCCTCCCATAAGTTTTGATGTTTGTACATCTTTGTTTTCCTTTCCACATTCTTCTCATACTGTATTCACAACAAATCTGAGGATAGCTGGGTCTTGATTAAACCCCTGCAAACCTTAGAGAAAGCTGTTTTAAACCCTGAATAGTGTCATTTATCTTACTCATACTTCTGAAGAAATTGATCATTCAAGCTCCATGGGTTTTCTATTTTTCCTTTTTTTTATTCATTCTGGTAAAGTAATTGATGCCCTTTTGTCCATATAGACCTTTAAGTTTGATGTTACACATAGGTTTATGTGGCAGGAAACTGCTGCGATCTTGCTTGGCTGCAGAAAGAGAAATAAGTAATGGAAGTTCTTTCCACAGGCACAATGTAGGGAAGGATACACCCAACAGAAAAAACATATGTATGGGCCATCTACTAAAGGCTATATTTAGCTTGCTTACCCTATGTGATTAATTTAGGCGTTATATCTGTAAGTCTTGACTATACAGAGACAAGGGCCTGGAGAAAAGGAGGCTCAGGAGACACTATATTGTTCTCTACAACTACCTGAAAGGAGACTGGAGCCAGCTGGGGGTTGGCCTCTTCTCCCAAGTAACAAGGGATAGGACAAGAGGAAAAGGTCTCCAGTTGTGCCAGGAGAGATTCAGATTGGATATTAGGAAAAACTGAAAGGGTGATCAAGCATTGGAACAGGCTGCCCAGGGAAGTAGTTGATTCACCATCCTTTCACAAGTCATCATCCTTTTAGAAGATGTGTAGATGTGGCACTTAAGGACATGGTTTAGAGATGTACTTGGCAGTGCTGGGTTAATGGTTGGACTCTGTGATCCTAAGGGTCTTTTCCAATCTAAATGACTCTGATTCTATGATCTTCTCTCTAGCACCAGAGTTTTACATGTTTCCAGTAAGTTCTTGATGCATGCCAACATCTGTTGCCCATGCATTCTTTTCCAGATACAACACTTCCCACTATGTCTGGTTCTCTTGTGTTTGGGAGGGTCTTCTTCCATTCTCAAAGCAAATTGATTTTTCTCTTTCAAATCCTTCCTTCAAGCACACCTTTGTCCAGAAGCTGCAAAGAACTTGACAGTGACATGGCTGATGAGAACACAGACAAGTATGCTCATTAATAGTGTTTCATTATTGCCTTGCACCTGAGTCTGATAAATTCCAGTGTGATCTCCTGCCTTGTGGTTCAACTGGTGGAGACATTGGCTACTGCTTTAAGGTATTCTAGAACAGGCCTGGGATATGCAATTACTGCCTTACATGAGCAGTAGGAAATAATACTTGCACTCTTCATGTGCTATTTGTCCAGCAAATAAGCAAAAGTGCTTTGAGGGACTTCCTAGTTTGAGTCTGGCATTTGTAAGCTGTCCTGCAGTCAGACAATGGCTGCAGGTGTGCAGGTATTAGATGTGGACTGTTTATCCAGCTGTACCAGTCACACAGTCGGCCAGTGGCAGCAGGAAGTCAGCCATGGATAATGTTTAAGATACATAACCTTCACAGAGCTCCTGCCAGGTGTCTTCTTTGGCTTCAGTCTCACTGCCTTTTGTCTATCTACTGTTCAGGAAAAGGAAGTGGAGTGTGAAGTGCTCTGCCCTTGCAACAGGCATGGTGAGGCTACAGGGTGTGGAAATTAGACAACCAACCACTGTGTGCTCTATTTGTTATATTTGCCTTTTTGGTAGCTCTTTGAAGATCTTCCCTGTTCACCTGAGGCAATTTTCTAGGCCCACCAACCATTAATTGAAGGCTGATGGCAAAAACATCATAGATAATATGTTTTCCTGTGGGATACTTCCCTTCTCTAAGTGGGCTTGACAATTTGTTTATTATTAAATGCTTGCATATTCTTCCCTCACAGCCCATATATTAACATTTAGTGAAAAAGCAAGGTATTTCACGGAGGCTTAGTGTCATTTAGCTACAAGGCATAGCAGTAGGGATGTCTTTACTTACAGATCATTAAAAAGATGAGTTCTGTGGCAACAGAACAAGAAGAAAAACTTGTTTTCCTTGAGCATTTTCACAGTATTTGGTCAAGTGAAAACTATGCAGATGCCTGCTGGCTGCAAAATGAAAAGGAGAAGCAAGAGCAGAGGGAAATATGGGGTTGGGTTAAAGGGAATGCTGGACTGAAGCACTGATATCAGGGGAACACACAGAGAAAATATGCCAAACAGCCTTTCTTCAAGTAGCAATTTCAAATGTTGAACATGAGAAATATTTGCATACTCGTTATCTGTCATCTTTCTGTGCCCACCATAGCTAAGTACCTGCACATAATGATGTCAGAAGATTTGCACATTATGGAAACATCTGCAACCCAGGGAAAGTGTGAGATCTTTAGCAGGAGAGGATGACAAAGGAAGAAAGGAAAATGCTATGAGGAACCAAAGCTCTCTATGACAGTGGAACTAACCAGCATGGTTGTTTGGTGGGCAATCAGGACAGCTCTGCAACTTCTGAAATGTCAGGAGAAAGAACCAAGCTCTGGGCAGTGCCAGGGACAGGGGGTGTGAGAGGCACAGAGCTGTCTGTGCCCAGCTTTCCACAGCCACCCCTGCAGCCCTGCAAGCTGCAACACGACTGCACAGGACTACAGCAGATCCTGGAAGGTTAGAGATGTGGCTGCCACTGAAGCAGCACACAAATAGATGGGTAAAAATTCTCTTAATTTTCACTCTCTTAAGCACTTGTGCATTACAAATCACTTCTGACAACTCAGGATACAGGATACACACTAAATGCTAGTTTTGAGCCCTGATTGCATTACTTTCTTGAGCTACAAACTCATGGACACTGTTTTCATCTTGTCATGATGGCAGCAGTATTCAGGAACTCCTTTTCCTTACTTCTCCATCCTTCTTATCCAGCATGATATCCATTTCAGTCACTCCCCCCTTTCTATGTTTTTTTCTCCAGAACTTTGGGAAATGTTACCTTTATTGAGGAGGCACTCACTGTACAGGAATTATTTTACTGTACAAGTGATGGACTGAGATTAATGTAACCATAGAGTGTATTATGTGAACACTGAAGAAATAACTTTAATAACTAATGAGAGCTAATGAGGTTTGCACAGCCTTTTTCACTCAAGGATCAAATTCATAACTCTTCCCCTTTGATTCAAAGAGGACACTTTAATCTCACTACTACAAACATGACCTAAGGAAGGACCAGGGTGGAGCATGGGAAATATTGTCCTTTTAATTGTCTATTCTTTGGAGTAGCAATCTACTTATGATATAGCAGCTTCTGCTGTCTGGCTCCAGGCGAGTCATACAGCCTTTGAAAGGGTTCTGAGAAATGTTAGTTTCAGTTGATGCTACATGCCCAAATTCCAGCTCTTATCTTGGTTTCAGCGTGTGTGCAGTGAGAGGGACGCGTAGGGGCAGCACTAGACAGGCTCTTCTCAGACCTCATCAGCCAAATCATTTCTCAGGGTATATTGAGGGTTTTCACAGGGTTGTATCAGTCTTCCCGCAGATTATCTATGGTGCCTCTTGTAACATCTTAGGTGGAGCTCGAAGGCATTTGGGATCCGCAAGGAATTTCACAGGGTTCCTCATTTATCTATTCTGTATTTTCTTTACCCAGATTTTCTGCCACATTCTATGGAGTAGGAGTCCCTTTCCTCATTTCACTGGATGTTTGAATAGCTCGTATGTGGGGTGTGTTGGCTGTCTCTGCATCAGTAGATGGGACACATTTCACTACCCTGCCTGATCTCTTGTCCTGTCTCCCTCCCACCAGGACATGCCTGGGATAGGTGTAATTAGCTGTGTATTCTCCATCCTCTAGAGGAACAGCCTGTCCATGCCAGGGGCCGCATGTTCAAGTTGTTTGGAGATGCACATTTCTCCCTTTCATTTTCTCCCTTAACAATCAGTGCAGACACAATTATTGCTGGCTGAATTTAGCATTTCTAAAATTCCCATTGTTAGTAAAAACTAAAGATTGATGTGGATGGGGGCTGGCCTCTCTTCTGACGTTCCAAAGACAAAAGAATATCACACATGACCGACTCCTTTGTATACAGGTTTTGAACTGACCTTCTTAGAGTTGGCAAATGTTAGGAATGAAAGAGAAGTTCATCTCAGGCTTCTCATTGATGAGGTGACCTGAGTTCTTGTGTTTTTGAAACTTTGTTCCTCACAGGTAGCAAGTGGACACATGTTAGAAGAGCACCCTGAAGGGGTGAAGGTGCTCACTGTGCCTCAAGTCAGGGCACTACTTGGATGTACATGAATTACATGGTAAGTACAGCTGCACACATGTAATTTTCCTTATATTTTCACTTGGACTACTTTAAGTGTTGTGGGTTTTTTCCAGCTTTTTTATTAACCCATGGTTAATTAACTTAAGGCTATAGTTGTAACCCGTGCTACTGACAGAACGTTACACACAGATGTGTCATCATTTGCCCACAATCTCTTGCATTCTGGTCTCAGGGCTGACGAACGCATTAGAAACGCGGTACCACAGCCACTGATCCATGGGGAGTGCCATCCTCTAAGTGATTTGCTAATTTATTCAATGAATTATTTAGCATACGGTCTATTATCCTGATTTTCTAAGGAAATGTGGCTTCTGCCACTGCAGCATTTTCAGCTTTCCGAGGTCTCTCTTGAAACCACTGGCCAGTTTCACCCAAATCTAACAGAAGCGCTACAGCCCGGGACGCACAGCTCGCTCAGCACCGGGGGCAGCGGAGCCCTGGGCACTGCGGAGGAGCAGCTCCACCGGCATTTCCGCACAGCGCGGACAACGCTCTAGGAGCGATGCTCAGGGTCCCTGTCTGAGGGCTGAGCAGCTCCCGGGGACCCCTCAGGGTCCCTCACAGACCCCTCAGGCGGCGCGAAATGGCCCCGGCGCCTCCCGCCCCTCGCCCCCGGCCCCGCCGCGCACGCGCGAGGGTGG